>WEIV01014505.1:30549-58481 GCA_013390005.1 Calyptomena viridis | reverse complement strand
GTTGGTGGAGACATTGCTATGATTGCTGTTAAGTTTATATTTATAGAATAAATAAAGGCAACGTGTTACGTATGCTTCCAACATGGGGAGGAGCATATTCTGAGTTAAAATTTTTATGTGCTTTGAGATTGCTTGGAGAAGACAGTGGAAATAGAAATTGAAAAAATATGTTTGTATCAAGGACCTGAAACATCCCCAGGAGCTTGAAGTCAAAAATGTGCAATAAAACTTCTACTAAATATATAAATAAAAATAAAATATTGGTGAAATTTTCTGTAAATGAATACAAATTAATTTTAAACTAAATATTCAAATGTTTTCTAGAGCCCAGATCCATAGAATCATAGGATTATAGAATGCTTTGGGTTGAAAAATACTTTTAATATCAACTAGTTACACGTAGCACAGATTAGATATCACTGAATCATATTTTATTTGCACCTTTTCAGCATCCAGCTATGTTGAGGAATTAGTTAAATAGTGAATTTTGTATTTTCACTTATAAGACATTGTCATGTTTTTCATCTGTTACACTGTTCACCTAGGGAGAATATTAAAAAAAGGAAAAAGTATTTTAACCCTCTCTGATTCTTTCAGAATTATCTGTCCCTGTAGTGGCAACACTATGCCTTACAGTGCTAGGTCAGGACAACCCTGAAGAGTGTCATGATTCAATATGTGCTGAGGAGATTTTGAACTGTTGCCCTGAGGTCTTTATATGTGCAGCTGCTCTGCCACTGACCAGAAGTCACAAGCTTCCACTTACATATCAAGCTTCTGTTTCACTTAAGGTGAAGACACCAATGAGTGTCCGTTAATTTTTTTACATTTTGGGATTACTTCTCCAGTTGCATTGTAAGGTGGGGTAGTTGATTTCTTCCTTCATGTCTTCTTACATTTCATTACACAAATTATGAATACAGCTTGTCTCTGACACACCCCACATTATCTAGTTTATTTTGGACTAGAAGCATTTTGGCAGCAATAGCCAAGTATCTCGGTTCAAATAAAAAACTATACTTTGTCTACAGGTGAAGGTTTTGGATAAATGCCACATGTTGAAAACATCAGAAAATTAATTCTCAACATATTGAACTTAGAACTCCAGGAATGTATTCTCTTTCCAAGTTCATAATTAAACTTCGTGACCTTAGAGTGACTGCAAGCTAAAATGAGTTGCTTTGCATTGAAGTTGACTTTAGGTGAAAAATGTTTTCTGACATTACTGACTCAGTTATGTAAACAGGTCTTTCCAGGGAAATAAATTAACTGCAATTGGGGGGAAAAAACCCAAAAACCCCACACACACGGAAACCCCCTAAGAAAACTATTTCAATTACATTTTGGCTGTCACAAGTTTACACAGGGCCAGGCTGCTAATAGATAACTATTTCTAAAATGTGGTCTTTCTGTCATAGCTATAATACTGACCTTCATATAATACTGACACAGCAAAACCAAATCACTTGATCATCAGGGAGCTTTTAATTTTATTTATCTACCATTTGTATGTTCATATGCATTCTGTATGCCAGGAACACATTCCTTAGGTATGTGATCAGATGCTTTTAAAGCACTGAACTTGGAAGTCACAGTAAATATTTTTTCCCAGTAATTTATTTCTGAAGAATTCTCCAGCCCTTGCTTTTGTCAACATATTAGTCCTGAGCACAAGAATAATAGACAGTGCTGTCAGGCAGTTTTGAGAAATAAAAAGAAAGGTTTGATTATGCTGCTGCTTACTGTCATAACTCTGTATTTATTATTAACTACACCTGAGGATGCATTGCAAATTTATTTAGCAGATTTTGTCCAAAATAGCTGTGCTAGCTGAATAGTGTGAAAGAGTAGATCTGACTTGAGATATTGCTTTCCTTCCTACATTGAAGATTAATGCCTCCAAAAGATGAAAGCAGGACGATAAAAGTGTGATGTTTTCAAAGATAATTCTACTAGTGGCAATCATGATCACTGGATGAAAACAAATCAGTCATTTTCATTATCATGTGCCCTGAAAGGAAGCAAGATTCACTGTGAAGAAAAAGCATAAAAGAGAGGAAATTAAGGGCTTTGAAAAATTAACATTGATTTCAAAATGCACCTGGACTTCTATTTCCACTGTTCTGTCCTCAAACATCAGTTCATATTTGGAGAAGTTTTGATGTCAAACAATACAGATTTTAATGCAAAATAGACCAGACTTAACCCAATCAAGGTCTTTTCTTATAAGAACAAAAGCTTTTTATAACTAAGTGTGCTTTTCACTTCTGGTTCTATTGCCTTGTAAATGATGTAAATTGTATGTAAATTCAAATGATGGCTGTCACTTGGGCTCTGGGAACAACTCATTTTCCCAAGCAGTAGAAAGTAAAAAACAAAATTAAATGATGAAATGAAAACTTTCCTCACTTCTCTTTGCCAGTGTCCAAAACCAAAGTAAGATATATCAATTTTTTAGCATCACATAACAGCTGAAAAGAATGTGTAGAAGAAAAAAAAAGGAATTAAATGGCAAAAGAGGTACTACTGTATTGTGTGATGCTCTGTAGTGTTAAAATCAGGGATATGCCACACTGTTGGTACCTACAATACATTAAATCAGCCATTACAAAACTGATTAGATCCTCTTTCAACTCATCTATACCTGCTAAGTAACTGATCTTGGCTTTCTGCTCCGTTTACCATTCATCTATAAACTCATGTACTTTTTCTACAGACAATTCATTTTTTTATTGATCTTATTGTCCTATTAAAAGAGTTCCTTGACTTATTGCATCTTACATCTTTACCCCAAATTTTAACTTCCACTTCAGGTTGGTACTGCATATATTCCCATAATACTTTTCGGATTCTGCCTAGCCCAACTTAATTGTCAAATCTCTCCACTTGTAGCTTCAATTTGCTAGTTGAATGCTTCCTTGTGCTAAAACAGACAACTCAGGTTTATTCCTTTCTTTTAATTCTATCATAAGCTCTTCAGACACATCAGCCACTAGAAATCCCTTCCTAATTGAGTTTTTCTTCAGTACTTCTTTCTTCTGCAATTCACATATTCTATATTTTCTGAAATAACAAAAATAGGGTTTCCCATGATCACAACAAAAGTTGTGAGATGATGAAAATCAATGAATATCTGAAAGAGAAACTCTGTGACTCATATACTCAGTTCTCCGACTGACTAGTTTAAATATGGACATCAGCTTATGGGTGATTATCTGAACTCTTACTGTGAACTTCTGAGGTTTACCTTTCCTTAACCACAGCATTAAGGACAGAACTCAAATAATTTACAGCCTACAATTACTGTTTGTATATACTTGTCAAAATCCTGGAGAATGGGAAAGAAGTAAGGTTTTGTGAGCCCTTAAACTAATATTAAACATAATTGCAGATTCAATTATGAAAGTTTGAAAACTGTAACAGATGTCTGGAGAATTAACAGATGAACAAGAGTGTATTTTCAACAGCTACTACCTGAAAAATCCAGCATCTTGTGATAGATGAGGAGTTACTGACCCATTCTGTTTGATCTATTCTTTATTGCAGTTTGAAAAAAACTCACTCATGAGCAGACAACACAGCATATAAGCAGAAGTACTTTCCATATACCAATTTGAACTTCTGTGTTTCTTTTTTTTCTGCTTCACTGAACCTTTAAAATTTACAAATTATTTTGTTGGCTTTCCAATGAATTTATACAAGAGGCTCCAGCTTTGTTAATTTCTTGACATTTCGATGTTCTTTTCCATTCAATCTTTATGACCAAACAGCAGCCAGGGCTAGGATAAGAAAGAATAAACTAGGTATAAATAAATGAAAAATAAAGGGATAATAATGATCTGGTGTTTATTTTAAGCCAAATATATGGGATTTTAACATTCTGTTAAAAACCCATCAAAAGTTTTAGCTAAACTTTAACTATAGTTGATGCTGCTACTTATTAGTAAGTCCCTCAGCATTTCTGCATTCAGTTAAAATCAACTTTTGTTAATATGCAAATACTCATGTCAATCATATATGTCAATTTGTATCAGACCAATTTAATAATAATACCTAGACTTAGATGCCATTTTCAACTTTTGTCATGGAAATGGCTTTCCACAGGTAAGAGAAACAGCCTGAAATTTGTCCTCCTGGGTTTTACCATCTCATGTTCACCACTCTAGTAATTTTCTTCTTTATGTCTTTATTTTTTTCTCCTTTAAAATAGTGTTATTTAGCAGCAGAAAAGTGGATTCACAGACTCTCTACTCTATCTTCCCCCAGTAAAGTGATATGGCAGAATAGACTGGGAGGAGGTCATTTCATGGGCTGCCATGGATTATAGAAGTTTCCAAGGCAATTTTGACCAAGAATAACAAGAAAAATTGGCCCACAAAGAGCTATGACCTGCAACAAAGAGATTGCTTCTAAGATTAGACTTTGGTTAAAGACTCACAACATTAAACTCCACAAATTGCAAATATTTTTAATCTTAGTTTTGGTACAAACTCTCTGTGCTTTCTGTAGGAAAAAAATATAAAAGCTGGTGTACAGAGATGCGTTAGAATTTTTTCCATTAAAAATATAAAATGAGCTCTTTTTGAAAAACATGGTTCTGAAACTAAATTACTTTGGGAAAAGTTTATTACAGAAAACATTATTTTTTCACTTGAAGCTAGGCACAATTATTAACAAATTTTATTCTGAAATTTGGAATGACTCAGCTTAGAAATATTATAAAAGTCGGGATATAAATACGAGCCTCAGCCTGAATTACACTACTTTCATTCTTAGATAACATCAGCCTCTCTTTTGTCTTCATAATGTCATTGTTTGTGGAAAAGCCCCTCATAAAATGTAAAACCTTTCCAGTCTCCACTTAATCCTAAAGACCCTCCTGACCATATAAAAGTTGAATGCCTTATTCCTCTCGTATACAGAGACCTAGGAAGGAAGTCGTTGTAGCCCTAGGGACAGAAAAAATCTCCACTGGGAAAGTTATATTATGTAAAGGTGAGGTGATATATTATAAACCCAAGTGTTATGAAAACCCCTATTTGAAAGATTACATTGTTACACTAATGTCAGGTTATTTATGACTATTATGTATAACAAGTCTTGGATAATACATTTGGAAGAGCATTTATATAGCATATGCCATAGCAGATCAGATCATCCATTCATGCAAATTCCTGTAACAGAGTTAATACCTCTCCTGATATGTCAGATAGTAGAACGTAAACCTAAGCTAAGTAGTCTGGAACAAATTGTCTAAATATAGCAACAACATGGCAAAACAGATGTTTTTAAGCAAATAAATTATTTTGTTGCCTGAAATGTCAAATAAGATTGGATTTTGAATATCTTCCAAAAAAACTCCAACATGTTGTGGGGCTTCCTGCAATGATCACAATTTACAGGATGTAAAACCTTGAGGGGGTTTGAGATGACTTGAGAGAGGTTTTTTTAAAAATATTTCAGCAATTAAGGTGTGTTTTTAATTTAAATATTCGTACTTCAGATATTATTAATATATTTTTCTGTATGAGGCACGTACACAGCCTTAAAGTAATACAAGTCCTTTTTCCATCACAAAGTAGTATTTTTCAATAAAAAATAAAGGAAAATAAGATTTTATGGGTTTTAAGACAATTAATTACACTACAGATAATTTCCTTTTAAATCAGGTAAGCAATATAGACTACAGATTCTGGAAGAAAAAAATTCTCTATTGTACAAATGATATTTATAGGCCATATGGTGCAGCTGACATTCCTTTTTCTAACATTACTTGCTAATATTTTCAGAGGGATGAATTACTCTTCCACATCTCAACCATTACAACTGCACAGAGAGATAGATATGTTTTCTTCTGCTTTGCTTTTCAAGGAGTATGTGTACCATGAATTTTTTATGTATAATACAGTGCTGTCTGAAGAGAGGCTAAAACTACTGGAGTCTTTGGACTGATAAAATGTTATAGCACCACAGCAAGAAACCATTCTTTATAGTTAAAGTATACTCTGAGGTAAATACCTTCATTAATTTGCTGTAGGTTAAATTACTGTACAATGTTTTCACTATCAAACTCTATCAAAACTGCAAATCAAATTTAGGTTCTATTCACCAGAGTAAAGTTTAGGCATATCAAATCTCAAATGCTTTAATACTTACTTTCATTATCTACAGAACTTCTGAGAAATATTGAGCAACTGAATTATTGTTTCTAACTCCTTCTTCTAAGTACTCATTCAATATATTCACATGCATGAATGTGATCAAGATGAAAATTCTTCATCTTCTAAAAATTTAATAGTTCTATCACTTGTTTGTTTTGTTTTGTTTTTTTTTTCCCTATGGCAACATTGAGCTTTATGAACAGAGTCCTTTTTATGAAGAAAATATGTGAAGATCTCCAAACATCTTGGGTCTACAAGTTTATACTGGGTCAAAAAAAAAAAAAAAAAGCTACCAAAACTTGGAACTTTCTTGCTTTTTTTTATTATTGTGTAAAGAATCTAGTTATTTTGCCTGCATCACCTCCTCCGCTATGAATTTCACTTATGTTAAAAAGTAAAGTTAAGGTAAAGGTAGATGTATAAATGCATCTCAGGTCAAAGCTCCATGTACATTTACATATAGCTAGACATATTTCTCAGGATAAGTCTTCCAAGTTACAGGACAAGCGGGGCGGGAGGGGTTTTATTGAAAGTTTTGAAGCTCCAACTCTCAAACCGAGTCATTAAAAACTGAAGTTAAAAACTGCTCATTAACTGAAAAGCCAGCCATAATCAGGAGACACTTTTTTAAATATTAAATTCACTTTCTTGTTATCACTCCAACATTTAAAGTGATTTATGTGTATGGGATTTCAAACTTCATACTTTAGTATCACCATACCTGTGACCTTCAGAACTACTTGAGCTTCAAAGTTACTTCGTCTCCAGGCTGAAGATATCAATAAGTGAGTCTTCACCTTAGTGCTTGAGAATACAATCTCATTTCTGACGTCAAGAGATATAACAACACAGGGGTAAAATATTTAGTTTTGCATGTGATAATACTGGGAATGCAACTGTTATAATATATGTATATTTTCCACATCTTCCACTTGACACACCTCTTTTGATCCAAATTTGTTCTTTTGCAGCTCAGTTAGCAATGCCAAACAATCCAATGGATAGCCTCCTCACCTCAGGAATTGTTGAAACATAAAAAAATGTGGTTTATAACATCAGAAGATGCAAAAAAGTAGGTAGTAGAATGATGTTTTAGAGTACTAGAAGAAATACTGCCTTTGTTTCTTGCCCTGGGAGCATTTTCCTTATCTCCCACACCTTTCTATTAAAGGAATAATAGAAAACCTACACATTAATGGTAGTGTATGACACACAAGACATGAAACAATTAAATTTCATTGCTGTTGCCAAAAGTGTATAGAAAGTAACTTTTTCTCTCTTGTATAGTGCTGATTGTCCTGCTGAGCAATGACTGGCAGGGGATTACAGTAACCGAAGAGCAAAGAAGCTGTAGCTTGGAGTTTTCAGTAAGAAAAGAAATGTAAAGGAGAGATTTGTAACAGTGTCAAGGATACAATAAATTCTTCTTTATTACCACCCTAATGGTGTCAAGCAAAATTTCATCTTTCATTCCCACAGTGTAATGTAGCAATCAGTGTTCCTTTTTCATTGTAATAAGTTCTCCATCATTTTCAGTTAGAAACCCTGTTGCTTCCTAGCTGATATGTCTGTATTTTAGTAATTATTATACTATTATTTTGTCATTGATTTTTTTGCCCATACTCCCAGTCTCCACTTAAATAATTTTGTTGAATCGCATTTTTACTAGATTTAGAAGCAGTAAATATTTGTACTTTGCAAACCTGCACTTTTTTTGCTTACTAGCTTGTGAGAAATGCTGATCTTTAAAGGGCAACACCAAGAAAACAGACTTAAGTTTTAGTATGTGCTGTTCTTTACAATTCTTTAATGTTAAGCAGACAAATTTACAGATAACAAGTAGTTGCTGAAAACTAAATGCAACCATTTGGTATTTACAGTAAATAGTATTTTCATTTTATTCTATCTTATGAAGTTCTATTTGATGCCTACATTTGCTTAGTGCCTGAAGAAAGTTTAAATGGAGCTTTCAGTGTTAAGAATATACTATAATCTTGTGCAATTTTTTCTTCTGCCTATCTATTTACTAAAAACAGGTTAAGACAAAGTTTTTCAGTGTAAAACTTTCACACATCTAACTCCATCAAATTTTCATCCATTTAGGAGTGTACAAACTTTTGTTAATTTTAACATTTCCATCTGAGGAAGTACTCGTTTTGACAAATATGGCCTTTCTCTGTGCTGAAGTGTGCTTTCCCTCTTCTTTCTCCACATGGGTTCTTCTTGATAAACTCACTCATTTAGATCATACTCTTCCCTCATCCTTTATTCCCTTTTTACTTCATCTGAAATTATGTTATGTTCAGCAGGGCAAAGTTTCATTAAGAACAGGAATAAGTGAAGTCTGACAAACTTTTTTTTCACGTTAGTGGAAGCTGAGTATTGACTTAAGTGCATATGTTCCACTTGTTAACATTTGTTTATTGGCTTTGAATCACAGAAGAGTGCTGGCTGTTTTATAGAAGATGTGTGTTTACATTTCATGTTCTGAAAAGCCTTCAATTAAAAAAAACCCTGTTTCAGTCCTCCAGAACTGATTCAAATTTTATTCTTCCTTGACTTAGAATAAACCCTAGAAACTGCAAATGTATTTCTCAAGTCATGAACACACATTATCAAGAGTGTGGTGTATAGGTACTAGTGAGATGATTCATGGCAATGCAATCCTTATTGCATCAGTATGGCCCCATAATTGTTTTAGTTAATGGCACCATCTGCTCATTGTGACTGTTTTCCGTCCAGTTAAAGTAACACATCATATATTCAATTTTGTAAGTTTAACTATGTTTTTTTGTCTTCTGCTCCACTGTTGAATCTGAATTACCTTTTTTTGTCTATATCCATTATTTTAATAATATTCTTTTGCTTTTGAGGAAATTAGCACTTTTGAGAGGGTTAGTTTGGCTCTCAGAGCTCCTTGTCTTTCCAAGTCATAAGTGATTCTCTTGTGATGAGGAAATGTTGTTACTTAGTGCAGAATCCATCTAGTACTCTCTTCAGTTGTCAATGTGCCAGGTCTTAAGAAAAATACTTTAACTTGATAGTAGTCATTTTCCCTATCCTGCCAAAACAGTAGAAATTGGGAAAAAAAAAAAAAGAAATAGAAAATTTCAGCCTGTTTCACAGTGTTGGCATATAGTCATAGCTAGTACATCAAGTTCAGCCGGAGCTGACAATACTATCTTAACAATAAGTTATGCAACTGGGAATATGTTAGAGAATGATTTTTCACATCCTGGGATGAAGAGAATACATTCATTGAAAACTACTTCAAAAAATTTATAGTTGCTTCCCAATATGTTGTCCTCTATCCTCTAATTCAAGGACAAGCTGTTAGAAGCAACCATGAGCGGTTGTATGTTTACATGTCAAATACACCCTAATGAGTCTTATTTTTATGTTATTTTCTCGTGAGCACCAATACATCTGGGGCATTTTTTTCTTTTCGACTACAAATGTGTTTGTGCAAGAAGTAAATGGTGTCCCGAGGGACAAAAAGGGTCTGAGGGACAAAAAGGGTCTGAGCAGACACTGTGCATACTGTTACTCCTTTTTTTCCTTAGAAATTACATAAAATGTAATTTGGTATCTGTATTTGGTTTTCTACCTAATAAGTTCTTTAGTTTTTCTGTAGAACAGAGACGTAACTATTACCAAACTGTTTTGCTCTGCTTAGTCTTAGAAATCAGAATACAGAACATATTCTCAAAAAAATTATGATTTACAAGACTTGAACTTATGTAAACTGAAAATCACCAAGTCAAAAATAGAAAAGAGAATATAAAAGACTTTTGCTTTGTACTATAATTCATAGCTTGCCACCTACTCCTCTGGTGTTTGAAATAGTATTTGAAACTTAAGATACAGTAATGGATCTGTTTCCAGAGACACTTCAAATGCAAAGTCCTTGATGAGGACCTGTTTCACACGTGCATATATCATATTGAGAATGGCACATCAATTATATACTGATAAAGGAAGCTCATAATAGATGGGTCAAGTGTATTTTTGGCAAATGATATCTAGGTATTAATTTCATTATGTGCAAATATCCATTCATATACTATATTCTAAAAGAACTGAGGTAAGAAAAACTTCCTCCATCCCCTAATAGTCAAGAATACTTTCCTGGAAAACACGCTGATTTTAAATGGATCTATTAAACAGAGGCTACTCACCAATCTGACACTGTATGCTGCAATTTCTGCAATAACACATCTGTACTATAATGACAGTCAAGGCTCATATAAATTACTGAATTCAACCTTAAACCTCTCTCTGGCATTTTATTACACGTGGTTTTGTAATTACTATTATGTCATACATGTTGCATATATCTATGTATCTTCTACCTCCTCTCTTTATAACAGCACTATTGGAATATCAACGTGTATTCACAGTTTTAAAATGTTTGCAAGACATAAAAGCACACAAGTTGTGCAGGAAGGATTTCTAGGGCTTAGTCTTAGAATAAATCTGGAAATATTAATGTAATGCATAAACTATGCCAATTATTAACAAACTTTGAGAAAAAACCTATTTGCTTTTATTGGGATATTATACTGTGGTAGAGTTAATTAATTACAATGTGCAAAGTTATAAAAGCAATTTATCATGGTATAATGACTATTCAGGTACATATAGCATATTTAAACAAATAAAATAGAACAACAGCTATTAGAACACCCCTGTTAATTTTGGGATACCTTACCAAGCATACTTTGCTATTTATTTTTCTAAGACCTTCATAAAAGTCGTGAAACTAAATGTAAAAAAAGAGACAGTACTCTGCATTTACTTCTCACTGATTTATTCTTTATAACAAGAAAAGAAAGAATATCCTAATAAAGGAAGGCCATTACCTTTTACTGGTAAACTTCAAGAAACCTCTGAAATTTTGGGAGATACTGAAGTTGAGGAAAATAATTCAGATGAGTAGAGTTAACTGCCAGTACAGTAATAAATATGCTTTTGGCTCCTTTCAATTGGATTGGGTCCCATTTTTTCTCTGTCCTTCAAAACAGGTGAAACCATCACTGATTAGGTGGTGGGGTGGTGTATTAAGACACATAAGTGATACTGAGAAGTGACAAAAGAATAATATATCAACTGTAAAAACACTGTGCAGCAATGTTCTTGCTTACAAGTTTCTGAGAATGGCATCAGGAGAATATATATAAAGTGAAAGAAATTTATATGATCCCCATATCATACTGGAATGGTTTCCCTGTGATACTAACACTTTCTTAGTTTCCTTCTGGGCTGAACTGCAAACAGCACCTCCATACTACATGTCATTACAAGGATCCCACAAATTCTTGATCAGTATGGAATGCATTTCCATAACAAAGGAATATAAACCAGAAATCTCTATGCACTGGTATGGACTATTTCTGCTTCAAACTCCATGCTTCAAGTTCATTTATCATTTTTCACTCAGATTTCTTACCTTTGACAAAACTTGAGTCTACCTAGAGAACTAGTGTTGAAGGAATACTGGGTCAGAACTAAATACTAGTACCCTGGCAACCTATCTACTTCTGTGAGGGTGCAAAATTTAACCAAAGCTTGGGCACTCAACAGGAACATCTCCTGATTGTGCTTTATTCATATAGCCAGTTGTTGTGGGCTAATCCTAGTGGGCAACCAAGCACCAAGTTGTTCACTCACTTCTCACTACATCCCCAGTGACATGACAAAAGAGGAAAGAAAGAATAAAAGCAAGAAAAATTGGAGGTCAAGACAAACAAAACAAAAGTTTAACAAGCAAAGGATAAAAGCAAGAAGAGAGAAGAAAACAAAACAAGTGATGCAAAGTGTCGACCTTTAAACCCAGTAAGCACCTCAGCTCCACACAGCCGCTTGTTCACTCCTCCATCAGCATGACTGGAGAGACAAATGGCAAAAGTGAGAAAGCTCATGGATTAACAAAAAGACAGTTTCATAGGCAAAGCCACACACAGAAGCAAAACAACACAAGGAATTCATTTACCACCCCCCATGGGCAGGCATGTGTTCAATAAAGCAGAGCTCCATCACTTACTGACTTGGAAAGACATATACCATCACACTGAACATTCCCTTTCCCTTCTTCTTCCACCAGCTTTGCATGCTGACCATGACACCATACAGTATGGAACATCCCTTGGGTCAGTTGGAGTCAGCTGTCCCAGCTGTGTCTCCTTCAACTTCTGGTGCATGCCCAGCCTCCTCACTGGTAGAGCAGTATTAGGGGCCAGAAAAGTCCTTAACTCTGTGTGAGCACTACTTAGCAATAACAAAAACATCCCTGAGTTGTCAACACTGTTTCCAGCATAAATCCAAAACACAGCCTCATACTAGCCACAATGAAGAAAATTAACTCTATCACAACCAAAATCTGCACACAAAGGCAATCACTGACTGCCCAAGGGTAGATTTCTGCCCAGCCAGTTATTGAGCAGAACATGTCTAACCCTCCTAAAACCTTCTCTTTTCTCTTTTATTACTGAACATGATATTAAAGGGTATAGGTATGGATTGGGCTATGTTTGATTTGGAATTATGAGGAAGAGCTCTATAATGTTCTGCCCTGTTCTTTTGAAATAACTTTACTCTTTTGGTTTTATGTGTCAAGACACACTGAAATTATCTTTAGCATTGTAGCTTTGACATTTCTATAGCTGCTATATTACATGGTATTGTATTCAATGTTATTGCTTTGCCAACCAAACAAGTATCTTAGGTGGGCTTTTGGGCAAAGGTCCCTATCTAATGGTTTTGCTTATTATGTAATCACTTTAGAAAAAATATAAAAACCTATGTTAAAACAATAAATTTATTCCTGACTTGCAACACATCAAGAGCCTGTGTTTGGTTGCATTGTGACTCGGGGATCGTATCTCCTATGTGGTAACAATAGGATACTAAATATCTTTGCAGTTAATCCAGGTCAGTTGCCAGCTTTGTTTGCTCCTGGCCTATTCACTGCAACAGGGCTAGAATGAGAATCAGAATCATAGAATTATGGAATCATTAAAGTTGGAAAAAGTTGGAAAATGCCTCCAAGATCATCAAGTCCAACCTTTGACCGAACATCATCGCNTTGACCGAACATCATGTCAACTAAACTGTAGCACTAAGTGTTACATCATTTCTTGAACACTTCCAGGGATGTTGACTCCACCACTTCCCTGTTCCAATGCATGACAACCATTTCAGTGAAGAAATTCTTCCTAATGTCCAACCTGAACCTTCCCTGGCAAAGCTTGAGGCCATTTCCTCTTGTCCTGTCGCTAACTGCCCAGAAGAAGGGGCCAATCCCCATCTTGCTACAACCTCCTTTCAGGTTGTTCTAGAAAACAACAAGGTCTCCCCAAGACTATTTTTCACCAAGCTAAACAGGTCCTGTTCCTTCAGCTGTTTCTTGTCCTACTCTCTAGACCCTTTCACCAGCTCCACTGCCCTTCTTTGGACACTCTCCAGTACCTCAATGTCCTTTTTGCAGTAAGGGGCCCAGAACGGAACACAGCATTCAAAGTGTGGTCTCACCAGTGCCAAATACAGGGGGAAAAATACTGAAATTAACCCTAATCCTGCTGGTACAGGACAAGATGCCATTGGTTTTCTTGGCCACCTGGACACACTACCGGCTTGAGTTTACCTGATTGTCCACCAGCATTCCCAGGTCCTTTTCCATTGGGCCACTTTCCAGCCACTCTGCCTCCAGCCTGCAGCAGTGCATGGGGTTATTTTGGCCAAAGTGCAGGACCCAGCACTTGGCCTTGTTGAACCTCATAACGTTGCCCTCAGCTCCTTGATCCAGCCTGTTCAGATCTCTCTGCAGAGCCTTTCTATCCTGCAGCAGATGAACATTCCCATCCAACTTAGTGTCCGCTCTCTGCAAACTTACTGAGGGTGCAGAAGGTGTTGATGCTTTGCAGGCACTGTTCACACTGCTATCAGCACTGTTTTGGCAACAAAACTAAAACACAGCACCTAATGATCTGCTATGAAGAAAATTAACTCTGTCATAGACAGACTCACTACACCACCCTAGCAATTAGCTTTTAATATATTGTTTTCATCTAATTTCCCCATACTTAAAAGTGTCTGTTCACTTTCCACAAACTCAGTAGTAAGAGAAATCCACTTCTGTTGAAAAATTTCATATTAGTTCAATTCATAGTCTCCAGTAATGTCATGGAATTTGTTTGTTCATCAGGACTTGCTACTTTACAGTATTCTGAGTGTCTGTCTGTATATTTGTTCCTTTCTGTATTTAATTTTATTAGGAAATACTGACTGCAATTTAATATGAACATAGAGACTGGGTAAGAAGTGGATTGTTATTATTAAGATTGTCACCTGCTGTCTACTTTGAACTCCTGACAGGACACAGGTTTTGGCCACAAATTTGTGACATTTGGTCCCAGAACTTGAGTTTTTAATGAAGGCTATGTGGACCTTTCTGCAAGTGATTAGTCAGAATACCTGACACAATCCGATAACCAGATGGCAAGAGCAAACATGGAGACAGTGAGCAATTGAGATAGTAACATGGGGCAAGAGTTCTGAAAGGAGATTAAGTAAGGTATACATTAATTAGTGTAGAAGCAATTAGCAGAGCACAATGATTAAGTTACACAATTTTGAAGGGCATATAGAAGGCAGATGCCCTGAAATTATTTGACGGAGTAATGGGCTGAAAAACAAAGGGCACGAACCAAAGCCGAGAAAAGACTGGTCAGCAAGGGACTTCAGGATAAATTTCTTCACATGGAAGATAATTAATATGTAGCACTACAAGCTGTTAGGTGGGGAAAAATTAACCTTCAAATACTACACATCTGAGAACAGGCAGGTAGGTGGATGAGCTGGATGGACTAATTCTACACATTATCTCTGCCACCAGAATGGCAAAGGTAAAGCATTACTTGAATTAGTGGGATAATAAATGAAGTTGTTTCAATAAGACTGTGTTAAACATCAAAGGCAAGCACATTAAGTTTAGTAGTATAGTTCTCCACCAAAAAAACAAAACAAAACAAACAAAAACCAAAACACAAATAACCAAAAATCAAATCACAGAACTTGTGTTACTCCAAAATATTTTAAGCAAAATTATTATTCTTGTGTTTATTGATAATAAAAAAAAAATAATTGTGGAAGCATCTCTCACGGAAGTTTTTCTCCATAATGACAGAAGAAAACAAGATTTGTTAAAAGTAACAATTCTTCCTGGGAAGCCAAGACCAGGAACTTCAAAACCCAGAAGTTTCTCCCTGTGGTTTGTTAACGGTTTCCTGATTGTAGGCCCAATCATGGGGCAGACCGAGCATGTGTTCAAGAGAAGATATTCATAATATATTTTACCAACCTAGTAGCAGCAGCTGAGTGGTCAGTCAGAAAAACAGGGTATGTGCTATCCCACGTGGCTTTTCAGCACTGAATGATGTATAATGGTGTTGCTTCAACCACTCAACACAGAAACTTCCAACAAGTTCTTCTTTTTCCACTTCTACTTACCCCTGCACTGAACAGCCAAACCAAAACTACCCTCCACCACACTGCATCCAACTCCATCTTTACCATCTACTAACCCTAAACCAACATGCTATTCTTTACTTTTTTTTTTAACCTGCAGCATATGCTGCAAGCAGCTCAAGACCTGCACTCCCACTCCACTAATAAGAGTTAGGTGCTCCCAGAGAAGCACTAATTGGCACTTTGTGGCCATGTTTCTGGACACCCCCTACCAACACTAATATGCTAGTGTGCATAAAAAAAAGCCAAGTAGCTGTGTACAGCCGGTAAGGACCTGCTGCTGCAGGGCAGCTGGTACCAGAACTACATCACCCTGCTGTTGGGAAGTTTCAGCTTAGGTAGCCTAATCTGTTATACAGCAGCCAATTATTGGACATGGAAATACCAATCATCAGTTTTCACTGGATAAAAGCCTGCTGTATATGAGAGCTGCACCCACAGCATGCACCAACACAGATGATGCCTGACTGTGAATTCTCACTGCTCTCCTCTGTGACTCCTATGGCTCCTAAGCAAAGACAGGACAAGTAAGATGTCACTGAAAGTAGAGTATTCCTTTCTAAACATAAATCCACATACACTGAACATAGCTCTCTTGCAGCTTAGTTCAGAAGTGTATCAGAATATCATCTAAGATACTTAATAGCTTCAACTTTCCCTGGTGGACACTGAAGTAACTTCAAAATATGCAGGGGTAGGTGAGTAAGTAAATGAGCCAAGTTATGTATGTTGATTTTTTGTAGACAGAGCAATATATTGACTGAGATAAAAAGCATTAGCCTTCATTCTCCTATAGATGAATTTATGTGCTAAAAAATGTATTTATTAGCATCAGGTGTTTTATATACAATATCTAAATAACATAATGTCATGCAAATTTAAATGTCATATTGTTCCACTTTTCTTTAGCTTCCCTCCTCACTCAAAAGAAAACAAACCAAAACAAACTGTCAGCATTGGATTTTACATATTTAAAATTTCAAAATGTTTCTACAATGTAAACAAATGTGTCTGTATGATACAATTAATACCATTCATAACTGTATCTTAAAATCCAATTTTATAGAAAGTTTTGCTTTCTGTATTTTCATAGAACATGTTTAACCAGAGTTCAACTTATCTAAAATTTAATGCAGTATTTTTTCAAGTTAAGTCAATATGTAAATGTTTCAAAATTAGCATTTTTAATAAGGTTAATGGAACTTCAGTAATTTCCACATTACATATCTCTAAGTTATCTTTACATAATAAGGCAATGTAGATCATTCTATAAAAAGCTTTTAAAGAGATTTATATACTAAGAAACCAAAATGAGCCATTATCCAACTCAAATGTCTGGCCTTTATTACATTTAAGATCATCAGTCAGGATGATCTACAAATTTGAAACCTGGATACTCTCCAGACTGATATGGAGTTCAGCCCAAGAACAACAGAACTTAAGTTGCAGCATAAATGTATGAGAAAAGTAAGGAATTCAATTTACAAAGAGTAATTTCTGGTTACTTCCTCGTTACTCTGTTCCCAAGTAACCTCATAATGGCAATAAATAATTTGGTCATATACCCATAAGTGAAAGAAGAGATTGGTGATCTTCTTTGTATGGCTCTACAAAGGAAGAGTGATATCAAGGAGGTAGCAGCTCATTGGGAAGTTACTTATTTGGCAAGTGCTTTCTCTGGGAATAGAGCTGTAAAATAATTTTAACAATCCCAAAGGTTAAAGCAGCCAGGAAATTGTGTTCATGTATTCTTGGTTCCTTCATGCAAAGTTCTTAAAAAGCCAAATTTCCACGTATTTCTGAATTCTAAATATGATAGAAGTTTATCATCAGAAAGTGATAAACCCTTTGTAATTACTATGACAGTTTACTAACCAGTAATATGACGAAAGAGATTCTGTGTCAGTGAGGACATAGTATGACTGCCTTTTTTTAGACTGGGAAGCACAGAGAAATTTTGTTCCACAAATGCAAGGGGATGGAAGGAGGAGGAAGAGGAAAAATAGGGAATTAACAGAATCAACATATTTATTTCAATGTGATTACACCAGTTCTAACACAAAATAATTCCTGTAAATTCTGACAACTGATGTTTTACTGAATGGTTACCATTTTTTACTGTTGTTCACTCTGCGACATACCCAGCAGACAGTATGGATATCAGGAATGATCTGCAGCCTCTTACTTTCCTCACAGGACATTACCATGAGATGTGCTGTCTCCTACCAGCACGCTTAAACATTTCCTGGTCACTAATCTGGACTCTGGCCAGTAGACACTCAGCTGAACTAAAATCTTGACTGGAATATCTTTATTAACTGAACTAAAATGAGACAGACACTGAGCACATCCTTGTGATGCTTAAAACAAGAGAAAAACTTTCTCGACAAGAAAAAGTAAAGAGATGGTATTTAATGGAAGCTTCCAGGTCCACAATGTACATCAACGTGCATGCACCCATCATAGCACCAGTGCCCTTTTTTCAATACTAATCAATTATCATATCTAATGGATACAGCCAATCACAAAATCATTCATTCCCCATTCTGCCCCTCAGGTCTGCCCCTCGGAGCTTCTTCAAGGAGTTTTGGGCCTTCTATCTTGCTTTGTCCATCCCATGTCTTGCTCTTTCTCTCCAGTTTCATGTCCCAAACAGAATGTCCTTGCTAGGACTTGTTTCTCCTGAAAAGAACATTAAACAACATTTCACAGACCATGGGAAAAATGCTTTCTACTATCCCAAGTGTCAGGAACCATGCAGCTTTGCTAAAATCCAGAAATATAAAGTTTGTGAGAAATCTTAAGGCATCATTGAATTTAGCTATTTCTTGTAAAACTAACCTGGGCATAGAAACAGTCCCAAGCTGCACAGCCAGGAGATGAAGGAACTATTTGCCCCTGCCCCACACTAACATATTAGTATATCATAGACTTTTCTTTCTCCAAAGCTACTTCACCCATCTGAGCATAGAGGACAGACACGTAAGGGTATCTAGTTTTCTTTCCTCTACTAATGATGTAGTCTGTGCCTTTCCAAACGTGCTTCTGCCCTTAATGTCATTGCATTTGTATTTGGAAAGGACTAAGGCCACTTTCAGTTTCCTAAAACAGGATACCCTGACACGCCTTAAAATTGTTTTTCCTTTAACATTTGTGATAGTTTCATTCTAGGTCAATACTGCTCAGAAAGCACAAGTCTCTTCTATAGTTGAGAGTCTATGTACTGGAAAAATGTTAATCAAAAACATAACACACCTTCTACAGATGGAAAGCCACAGTATGAAGAAGGTGTCACATCATTTATTCACATAACTGGATTATCTCTTTGCTTCCAATTACATAAGTGTTAATAATATTTTTATTACACAAGGGTAATTACTTTATTCTTAAGCATTCATTTTCAAACAATTTAATCATTTCTTTTTTTTTATTTTTTAATCAAATGAGTTGTCTGCAGGAGTATAAAAAGTTTTGTACCTACGCTATATGAATTCAGACTCTGGTGCTAATACTTGGTTTGCAACAAGATTGGCTCATTCTAATACAAACAGAACTCCTGGATGAGTAAAAAGACGAATCTGGAGATCCTGTGCAGTTGCTTTTATCTGGTTTGGCTGTGGTGGCCCCAACCCTCAGGCAGGTCAATTGGTCCACCAACCACTCAAAGCACTCTCAGCCAGAGATGCCGCAGCGAGTCAGGAGCTCCAGGGGTTGTGGTGTGGATGGGCTGACAGACAGGCCTCCTTGATTGGCAGCCACATGGCTCTCGGGCCATGTGGTTCTCCATGGACTTGGCCATCTTGGCTGCAGACAGTGTGTTATGTGGGTAGGAATAATCATAACAGCAGCAGACTTAGCTATGAGCTTTGCAGCAGCAAGCCTAGCTCTACCAAAACATACACAAACACATTTGCTGTTTTTTTCTGGCCTAAATGATTCATGAAGTGAGATTCAAATCCAGGATCTCACATAAACACATAGGAATGTTGCTATAATATGAACATTAACCAAAAAATGGGAAGATTAGATCATCAAGTAGAGACTGAATCAGCTTATAAAACGTGATTCTAGAAATTATTTATTACATTGCTCCTTTTCTCTAACTCACCAGGACAGTGGAAAATCCTAGGGGAAAAAAAATCTCTAACATGACTACTTCAAGTGCTGAGCCCAGAGGTGGTTTAATGTTGCTAGTCACCTCAGAATCTATTCCTAGGTTCACTCAAGTTCTTGGCTACACAGATCTTCCCTTCAGTTCCCTGTGCTAACAATTATTTAAAGTTAACAATTTGCTGCATAAGTGAGCTAATACAGCTTTGTTAGATATCAGTAGCTAAGCAACCACAAATATTTATATACATATATATGTAAAAATACACATGCACACACATAGATCATTCTAGAGAGAAAAATACAAATCAGTGGAAAATAAATAATACTGCAGACTTAGGAAGCAAACAAAAAACTACTCTTAGATTATGTATGCAAATACAATAGTCTTTATCTTGGTTCCTTAATGAAACAAGTGTTAGCATTTAGGCCTTCAAAATCTTGGTCCTCTATACCCTAAATTATTTTTAAATTTATGGACAATATCACAGTTTATCAAAAGGGTAACTGGCCCCATTACAACTGACAGATGAGTATTTAGTAAAGCCAGTGAAGGAAGTAAAGTGCTTTGATCTAGGCTGCTTGAATTGCCTCACAACCTGCAAATCTAATCAATTGTATGCAATTTTGACTAGCAAATGCAGCAGTAGATAGGAGACAGCAGGCCAGTCAAAGGCAGGAAATAACAGTGGCTTTGTTAAGTTACATGGAGAACAGAAAACAGGGATATGGAATGAAGGTCTGTCCCATTAGTAATGCAGTGTTGGAAGGGATGAAGAAAAGATTTTGCCATATATAAGGAACTAGGGAAAACAGAGATTTTGAGCACAAGAAATGACACTTGTGTTTAGGACATTCAAGAAGAAACTGATTGTATTTTAGCAGAGTAAGAGAGACTTGGGAAAGCTGAACAGGGAAAAGATTTCCTCTTTGGAAAAGATATTTCCTATATCCACATTCCTCCTGTTTTACATCAGGCTGAAAAACTAATGTTTTGAAACTAAAATTCGTATCTTTCCCAAAAATAAGTAGTTAACTTGAAGCTACCTATATTCTCAATGCTCAACAAGGATACCAGATACATGGACTCAGGTTTACTAAGTGCTGTAGGAACCATCCCACTTTCTTTCACATCTAAACAGGAATTAAAAAAAAATTATTAATTCTATTTCTTACCTGAAGAGCGTCTTGTAGGACTGAAAGCTGATTTACTTTTTTTTCCCTTTTATCTCCTTGAAAAATTATTGTTACTTCTACTCGTCAAAAAAGATAATTCTTTTTTCTTTGGAACAATTCCACTTTGTCCAACTGAAGTGTTTATTAGCACAAGAAAGACTTCAAAGCTTACATCCTGATAAAATTTACAGTAATTCTTTGTTCTTTATTTTAACATAGAAGCTTTCTAATTCTACACAAAGTTAGTATCTAATTTAATTTGTTAAATATTAAAAGACAAGTAATCAAGATTGCAATGAACAAACCCAGTGCCCGGATTTGCTCTACAGATAATTGCAAGTCCATTAGAAATAGAAAAGCTTTATTCCAAAAACCAATATGCTGTACAAGTGCTTTTTTGCTAAGTAGGAGAATCGGAATTTTCTAGTCTCTTTGTGTGCTCAACTGCTTATGTTATATGGTTTTCCCAAACTCTTTAGCTTTTTGCACTTGCAGCCTTTGATATTGTACATGTTTTACAACTCTGATTGCCTTATTAGCAAAGTAGTTTTGTCATTAGTCACAGATTATGTTCATCTAAATTTCACTTTTAAAATCTTTCTAGGCTACAGGAGATTTAAAATAACAACAAAACTTCAGTTCTATCAAAGTCTGAATCCTAACACTTGTTATTTTCCAATTAAAATCATTGGAAATGCCTCCACCCAAACTAAGGTGCAAACGAGACCATATGTCACAATCAGTGTGGATTTTATCTAACAGTAAATGTGAGGCAGAGAGAGAGAAATAGAAAGAAATAGGAAAAGATGGGGAGGGGAGGAGGAAGAAGAAAGAGAGTGACAGATAGAGATTAATAGAAAAAATATAACCACTTCATGGAACCCGATGGCATCCTGTGAGCCTTTTCTGGTCTTCTTCTTGGTGAGGGTTCCAAAAACATAGAGTTCAATAGATTAATATATTTTCAGGAGATGCCAGGGACCTCTCCTGCAGTGTTTTTTCAACAGGCTCTGGATTCGTTGCCTCACTTGAATCACATGCAGTCCTCTGGTGGTGGAAGGCTTCAGGAATGAGCCTGGACATGAATGGGGGGACACCTTGGGGGTCTTTGATGGTCTATGATCTCTTCTCAGCTGCCTTTCATGTGCATATCCCATGTGTATGTGGTTTTCCCAGAGCAGAGGGGTTTACTCTGCTGTGGAGAGATTTAGCCATCACACCCCAAAAGCTTTTTCCTCCACCACCCCTCAGACCTGAGGTGACTAGACAACAGTCTTATCTCAAGTTTCCTCTTCACAGTCCAAATTCCAGTCAGGAAGCATACTGGGGAAGTGGAGTGCTTTGCAGACGGGCAGTTGCTTCCTTGCAGCTTGAAAAGAAGGGTTTTCTATGATTTTGACAATGTTTAAGACATCAACAACGTTTCAGTCCATCACAACATTAAACATGAAAAACAAATCCCTGATTTAGCCCCAGGAATCCACTGGTAAGTCTCAAAAAGACTTAA
Source organism: Calyptomena viridis (assembly GCA_013390005.1). Taxonomy (NCBI): domain Eukaryota; kingdom Metazoa; phylum Chordata; class Aves; order Passeriformes; family Eurylaimidae; genus Calyptomena; species Calyptomena viridis. The sequence continues at coordinate 36,002 of WEIV01014505.1, read as the reverse complement.
GCTTCTCAAAATGACAATCTAAAACAATGAGCAGAAGAAGGAGAGTTCAGTCTGAAGTCAAATATCTTCTGCCTGGATCTGCCTGCAGCAGGCCAGAAGGAAACACTGGTTCTGAGTCCTTCCTGAGCCTAAAGTGGTTGGTGCCCTCTTCTACTTGGGACATGAAGTCCTGAAACTTCTTGCTATATTTAGCGTATTTTTCTGAGCAAAGAAATTAAAAAAAAGGATTTTCTCTTTCTATAGAAACAGAGTTTCTGCCTATTACTTGTAAAATAACAAGTAAAAACAGCTCAAGGACTAGAAGTCTTTTTCCAGAGCAAAGGAATTTGAAGATATGTTTTTACAATAGGTAGCTTAACCAAGAAACTATAGCATATTTACTCAGAAGCCTTGTCAGCTGAAGCTTTGATGATATGTAGATGGATTTAATAGCAGCATTGGGAAAAAATAATAAAGAAATAAGAGGTTGAGTGGAAGGGTATGTTGAAAGCTCTGGAGTTACAGTAGTCACTTGGATGAACTATTGCTGGGCACCAGTCAGTCCCTGCTTTCAGCATTGCATTCAAATTGTATTCGAGGATTTTTTCACATATAAATTCTGAAGTATGAACCCAAACTTGAGACTGGTGAGCATGCCACATATGGTGCACATCCAGGGTATCAGAAACAAGAATGAAGTTACTTCATAAAGGAGGAAAACCCAGGAGTGACTCCATAGCAGGCAACACTCTCACTGAACCAGCTGCCATCTCACAGAACGTAAGCAGGGCACTGAGGACATGGATCATCAACAGCCCCAGATATGCAGTGGAAGGTCCAGAATCCTTTCAGGGGGTCAAATATGCAGCAGTAGGAGGTGGGTCCACTGAAAAGTTTACCACATATGCTCAAGGCGTACACCTGGGATATGGGCCAGGCAGAAGACACACCTAGAACATAGCCCAAGAAGGGATTAAGAACCCCTGATTTAGTTGAAATGATTTAGTTTGGTTCCTGGCCCCATAGAGAGCTGGAGGGGAAGGTCCCGGGGCAAATGGTCGAGGTCAGTACAGCCTGGTAGTGACCTCAGGGCCCTGGCACAAAGCATCCAATGAGCTTCAATAATAAACCAGGTTTAGGCTACATGGTAGTTTTCAGGACAGCAGTGGCCTTGAGTATTGAAATATTCTGATCTATTTATCATAGGTCTAGGACTCAGATACCATATCAGTGTGTACCCAGGTGAAGGAAGAGAATTACAGTGGGTATGTCTATATCTGCATGTAGTCAACCCACATTTTTATCAGATTTGCCATCAGAGTTTAGAATATTGAATTGAGTTGGCTGTTGGGCTGTTGAGGTTCTACTTACCCTGTTGGTAACATTCTACTCTCAGATTAAAAAAAAAAAAAAAGAACACCAAAACAACACCAAAAAACCCCCACAAAAACCCCAGAGAAAAAAAACAAACAAAAACAAACAAAAAAACCCACAAACCAACACCCCCCCTCCCCGCTTCAAACCACACGAACAGTGAGAATAAAGAACAACATTTCACATTCAATTTTATTCATTTACCACAGAACAATCCTGTTGTTAATGCATAGTGATAGGGATTTTGTGGCAATTATGTCATTGCTGGGATTAATTTCACAGTGAACATTGTATTCAGCCTCTGTAATCCTCCCACTGAGTAGCTTGATCTCCCAACTTGGTCTAATTAGACAAAAGTTTCAGGATTATATTAGGATCAAACATAAGACATTTGCAGAGAATGAGGTCAACAAATTATACACAGTAGGCAGCAGTGGATGTGGAGGAATGATCATGCCTTGAACAAGGAAAGAGTGTGGCCTTTTGGGATGCTAACTAAACAAATCCTTGAGCTCTTGTCAAGTCTGCAAACATTGAGCAAAGAAGAAAAACCAAGCAAGGTAAAAATTATAAACAGTCCCTGTGCACATATTTAGGAAAGTATAGTCCTGGTTATTGTTATAGCTGAAATGAAATGTTTTTGGCAAAAGCCACATTTTTAATGACATAGTCTAGTCACTAGATGCTGAAGCTCCATTCCAAAGTGGAGTTTATTCTGCTGGGGATATACAAGGCTATTTTTCTTAATTACCCAAGCGACTCTGCCTACCACAAGCCTACTTCTGCTCTATCGAAGTCAAGAAAAAGGCTCCTATTGATTTTAACAAGGATGAGATCAGATCCAATGCCAAGATCATCCAGCAGGTAGAAAAGAATAGTTGAATATTGAAATAACACAATGAATATCTGCCATTTTTAGCATTGCCTTTATACATCATTCTAAAAAGAATAACGGGAAGGTGCTTCTATTTTACTGAAATATCCATCAGAAATAATAGATGCTTTATCAGTGCATAAAAATACCATGGAATTATTACTTTCCTTTGTGCATTGTTGATGTGAAAAAGGATAGCAGATCCATAAACTTTTTTACCCAAATTGTATGAGGAACTCTAATAAACCAGATATGTGATAGACCAAAGGTGTGTGCACACAGAAACTCTCTTTCCTTGCAGAAGCCCAATCCAAGAATTTCTGTACTTTAAATGTAAATTTCCATTAATAGGTAGATAGCAGAATATTAGGTAATTTCAAAATGTTCATATATGTGAAGCCAATTAGTCTAGACTGATTCTCAAGGAATTGCTTCTCAAGGACTTACTTCTAAAGTGTTTCCATTGGTAAAGTTTAACAAAAGAAAACCAGGACACACCAAAGTTTGTTGGGTGTTGTTTGATTTGTTTGTTTAATAAAAAAACTACATTTGTCTACAGGTAAAGAACAAACACTTACATAGACCAAATATAATATCTAGGCTGAGATGCAGAGAAATACACAGTATCTTTTCCTATGGAGGTTCTGATTTTTCTACAGATTCCTTCTGTTTTCAGCTTCGCCTAAAGCAAGTGGTAAAAAATGGTAAAATGATATAACAAAAGAAAGTAGAAAGTATAATAAAGAAAGCTTTTGTGTGTCTCCTTCTTCACTTTTCCTCAAAATATTTTTTACTTTTGCCCTCCATAAAGACCTCTGTATATAAGAAATTCTGCACTGTCAAAACCACCACTACTTTTCAAACTATAAATCCATTTTAGGCAGCATGTTTCTAAGCTATTGGAACTGTCTATTGAAATTTTAATACAGCTTCTTCTAAGTTGTGCACAACACTCATGCACTAAAAGGAAAGTTGATTCTTTGTATCTCATAAGGACAGCTCTAATTTGTTATATTTGGATAAATTTTATTGAAATCAATGCAGAGTGGTAATAAAAATGTAATACACATCATAAATATGAATTTACTTTCATATTTCTGCTCATGTCTAACAGTAATAGCCTTACTGATCATGCTTGAAATCTGTGGCAAATGATTTCTGTAGTGTCAGGTTGTTTTGAGGTTTGCAAGCTAGCAAGAGTACTTCAAAGGTTTAAAGTTTGGTTTCCTTCCCTTGGGAAGAAAAGGACAAATGGAGAAAGAGGGCATGTCTTGGAAGTCTAAAGGATCATCTCAACCAAAAAAATAAGTTGCACTCATATTGTGCTCTTCTTGCTACCGTATAGGCTCTGTTTCTTCAACTGATCACACTGTGATCTCTTATTGCATATTAGGTAATATGTAATGGTCTCAAAAAGGTGTTTCAATACAGGGATACAGAACTTCGTATAGTAGAACAAAAATTCCCTTGAAAATGTTTCAAGGCATACATTATAATCTTGTTAAGCACAGCTTAATGTCAACTAATGAATATGACAGAAGTGCCTTAAGCAAAGTCTGAGAAGTGCAATTAAAACTCAGAGATTTGTTCTGTTTTGCTTTGTTGTTCCCTTGCCATTTTCTATAATATGCTCACCATCATGACACTGGGAATTCTTAATAATCATGAAAGAATACATGGGTTAAAACCAACTTAAGTGTGTTACTTCCTTCAAAATTCTTCTGCTAGTTTTAGTTTTTATACTCCATGTTGTGCTGAGCCATGTATACACTCCACCCTGTCCCCCTTCATGCTGGTGTGGCTAACTCAGTGAGACATTCACACTTTTTCAATGAGTTTATTAAAACACACCACCAGTTAATCCAATCAACTTTGATGCAGTCAGCTGACCCATCCAACGAACACAGCTGTCTAAAACAAAAGCCATCCCCAAGGTCCCCAGTGTGGTGAGATAAAGTCAGTTTCTTTGCAGCAGTTGTGATCAGTCACACCGTAGATTATTTCTGAAGCATCGGGGGCACATCTCCCTCACCCATTGCATCTGAGCCTTCTTCCATTGTACAGAAATATGCATCACAGTGGTATGATAGTGTATGTATAAGCAAAATCAGTTGTTTGGATTTAAACCTTTCCTAATATTTCACATTGATAATTCCTATGTTGTTACAATGCTGAAATAATATTTCCTGCAGAAAACTATTTGCTTTAATTCCTTTCCACAGAGGATTGCACTGTATCTGGTATCTTTTGCCCTTCTACTTTCATTTTATAGGATGGAGGTTTTTGTTCTGCCCCTTTCACTTTGTCGTGGTTTTTACGTGGCATTATAAAACTTTTGTCTATAGCAGAGCAGGGAGTGAGGAGGGGACACCCCTGTCCATGCGGCACTGGGCCTCTGGGTACTAGCAAGGTGGCGTGGGCCCAGTCCCCTTACCCCACTGTCATTGGCCCCACATCCCCACACCGCTGCAACGCCCCGGCTGGGTGAGGCAACGCAGCCCCGGCTCCTCAGCATCACACTTCCAGGCTGGCATGGCCCCGGCTGCTGCCACCCACCCCGTGCCGCCGAGGCATTCCCACGGGGCGTGGCTGTCCCGTGGCAGCTCTGTTTCCCAAGTGCCAGAAATTGCTGCTGCCCCTGCAGGATGGTGGTTTCCCAGTGCAGGGGAGAGGTGTTTTGAGATAGGCACGGTGGATTGTGTCTGTAATCCAAGCTCCAGGGAGGCTGAGGCTGGGGGATGGCATGATCCTGGGAGTTCTGGGCTGCACGGTGCTATGCTGAGTGGGCGTCCAGGCTGTCCTGGTTTGGGACAAATATGTTCAGAGGGATAAATATTCTCTGCTAAAAAACAGGCCACAGCTCCCCCTCCCCCACCTGGTTCGATAAAAGAAATATTTCCTGGAAGGAAAGTGAAAGAAAAATACAAAACTGTGTATTTAACAAACACACAAGAAAATAATAATAATGCTAAACAATAAATAATGAAGTCTCTCATGGTGGTAAGAGAGAACCTGGAAGATTCAGAGTCCTTTTGTTGATACAATCTCCTTCTCCCCTTGCTGCTGGGGCAGTGTGGGCCCTCTTCCCCCTCAGGCCAGGCCAGTGAAAGGGTCTCCCAGTAAGGGTTTGATGTTCTAGTGTCCCAAACAAATCCAGAAGAGGAGAAACCAAAGTCTCAGGAAAACACAGAAGTTCCACTCTTTGTCCTCTCCAAAAAAAAAAAAA
>WEIV01014505.1:7966-21124 GCA_013390005.1 Calyptomena viridis | reverse complement strand
TGGGGCCCTATTTCAGTGTTTAAGGCATCTTCTCTTTCTCCTTCCCTCCGAACTTGGTGTTAATCAAACTTCACACCCTCCTTACTCTTAAGCCACCATGATGTTCTGCCCAGCTTTTTTTTCTACTCCTTCTTAAATATGTTATCACAGAGGCGTTGTTGCCTGACCTTGGCTAGCTTAGAGCAGAGAAAACTCCAGAGAAAACTAAAGAAGCCTCTCTCCTAGCCCCCCCCAGCTAATAAAAAACTCTGGCTACTTAAAACCACAACAACTCCAGGAGTCGATACTGAGGAAAATGCTGTTTTAACAACTTCATTGATGACGTGAGAACCTGAGGACCCTCAGCAATTTTACAGGTGGTACAACATTGTGAAGAGTGATTGATACACCACAACACAGAGGTTCCATGAGAACCTGGACAGATCTGAGAACTGAACTGCTTGGAACTTTGTGAATTTCAACAAGTGAACTGAAAAGTCCTGCATCTGGGGAGACATAACCTCATTCACCAGTACACACTAGTGGGCAGTCAGCTGGAAAACACCCCAATGGAAAAGAACTTTGGATCTTGGTGGATGACAAGCTGATCACGAGCCAGCAAAGCACTCTTATGGCAAAGGCAACCAGCAGTATCCTGGCCTGCATTAGGATGACTGAATCCAGCAGATTGAGAGAGATGATCTTGCCCCTCTCTTGAGCACTGGTGAAGGCACACCTGGAGTTCTGGGTCCAGTTCATGAAAGGTATGGACTTAATGGAATGAGTCCAGCAGAGGTCCACAATGATGATAATCTCTCACATTATCACATTATCTCCTCAGAGGAGAGACTGAGGGAGCTGGGACTGTTCATCCTGGAGAGGCTAAGTGGAAGGATCTCATCAGTGTAAACAAATGTCTGAGACAAGGGAAAAAAGATGAGGGAGCTAGGCTCTTCTCAGTGATAAATAAAAACATTCAGTGATAAATAAAAAGGGCCAAATATTGAAGTACATGAAATTCCATCTGAACACAAGAAAGCACCTTTTTACTGTGAGAGTGGTCAAATACCAGAGTAAGTTATTCAGGTCAATTGTAAAGAACCTATTTGTACAGATATTCAAAGCTTGACTGGGTTTGATTCTGGATGGCCTACAATAGTTCACTCTGCCTGACCAAAGCAGAGGCTGGACTAGACTATCTGCAGAGGTCTCTTCCATCCTAAGTAATTCTGTGATTCTGGGAAATCTGAGTTTAACTACAGACAATAGTTCAGAAACTATATGAACTATGTCCTTTTTTAATGTGTCCCTACTGCAAGTCAAACAATAAAAAAACCCCAAACCGCAAAAAAAACAAACAAATCCCCAAAAACATAAAAAACCCCTCAAAACCAAAAAGACCCCCAAAACTCCCACAAAACAAACAAAACCCAAATAAAAATCCCCCCTTGACAGTCAAAGAGACCAAAACCAAACCTAACACCTGACTTCTGACAATCAGCACTAAGATTGCATTTTTATATTCTTTATTTTTAGAGAGTTAAAGAATTTGTTGCACAGTGGAAGAGCAATATTCAATTAAAACTACCTTCAGGGAGAAAAACTATTTGAACACTGTAAATTAATTAAATGGCTGAAATGTCAAATTTCATCAGTTTTGAACATGAAAATAGTATGGCTTAGGGTCTGTGAAAAAGTTTTATCTTTTATAACAAATTATCTATCTCTAGTAAACAATAGTTATTCATCCTTTGAATGGAGATCTGACACATTATGGCTTGGACAGAAGCATTCTTCACTGGATTAAAAATTGGCTATATGGCTGGGCCAGGTGATTGCGGCCACATCCATTTAGTGTCTGGTCACTAGTAGAGCTCCCCAGGGTTCAGTATTGGATCCAGTCCTGTTTAATATCTTTATTGATGATCCACATGAGAGGATCAAGTGCACCCTCAGTAAGTTTGCAGACAATACTCAGTTGCATGGGAGTGTTGATCTGTTGGAAGGTAGGAAGGGTCTGCAGAGAGACCTGGACAGGCTGGATTAATCAGTTGAGGCCAAGTTTATGATGTTCAACAATGCCAAGTGCCGGGTGCTGCACTTTGGTCACAATAACCCCATGCAGCGCTACAGGCTGGGGGAATAGTGGTTGAAAAGCTTTCTGGTGCAAAGAGTTGGCAGCTGACTGAACATGAACCAGAAGTGTGCCCAGGTGGCCAAGAAGGCCAATGGCTTCCTGGTCAGTACCAGGAATAGTGCGGCCAGCAGGACCAGGGAAGTGATTGTCCATCTGTACTCAGCACTGGAGAGGCTGCACCTCAAATCATGTGTTCAGTTCTAGGATCTCACTACAAGAAAGACATTGAGGTGCTGGAGTGTGTCCACAGAAGGGTAAAAAAAGCTGGTGAAATGTCTACAGAGTAAGCTATATGAAGAGTGGCTGAGGGTGCTGTGGCTGTTTAGCTCAAAGAAAAGGAGGCTGAAGGTAACCTTATCACTCAACACAACTATGTGAGAGGATGTTGTGCACAGGAGAGGGCCAGTCTCTTTTCCCAGTCAATCAGCGACAGGAGAAGACATAGTCTCAAGCTGTGCCAGGGGAGCTTCATGTTGGACATTAGGAAGAATTTCTTCATGGAAAGGGTTAAAATTCATGAAATTAATGAAAAATTGTTAAGCAATGGAATGGACTGCCCAGGGAGGTTGTGGAGTCACCATCCCCAGAGGTATTTAAGAAATTACTGGATGTGGCACTTAGTGCTATGGTTTAGTAGACAAGATGGTGTTCAGTCAAAGGTTGGACCTGATCTGGGAGGCCTTTTACAACATAAATGATTTAGTGATTAAAAGAATTTTTCTTTCAATAATATAGAAAAACATAAGAAATTTTTTGCTGTATTTGATAATATTTACAGATATGAAGAATTAGTTAATTTCTATTTAGATCTACCAAAATAACAAAATTGTCGCTCAACAACCAAACACCAATTTGGAATAAAAAAAGCAAAATGTAACACAGGATATAAAGTAGCAGGATTCTATTTCCAATTTGTTTCTCCACAGAAAATTGCAATATTCTTAATTTTAAAGTATCCTTGTCATATGGGTTAGGTAAATCATTTCAAGGAATAAAAGCACCTTTAAACTCTGTTCTGCCAGCTTCCCAACACAGGATTTGAGAAGTTGGTCATACTCTAGGTGCAGGTAAGAGCCTACAGCAAATTTGACATTCTCATGAAAAAATTTTGCTCATCAGTAATGAATTGAGTCCTGTTGTACCATGGGCAATGACATTTTATAATCCTAATAATAATTCCTTTAGGATCCATCCTAAAAGCAATTAGGTGTTGATTTTATTATTTTCTTTTGCCAGTGTTGATTATATTCTTTTGAAGGCATTAATCTGCAGTTTTCCTCAACACCTAAAAGGCACAACATACTTGCCTCTACCATAGTTCAAGTACAAAATAATGCCAATGTGTCAAAACATTGGATGATATGCTGAAGGATTTTACTCTTCAAGAGGACACAGAGTGAACAGCTCAGTGCATTTTTCTTGTACAGTGCCAGTTTCGGTTTTAGCAGTCTCTCAAGTTTATCTCCCCAACACTATTCTATTTGCTTCCATTTTAGGCTCACATGAGTGTTCTTTCTTTGTCCCACACATATTTACATGCCTACTTTCCTACCATTTCCCCACCTGCATCTGACTGCACATTCATTGATTACAGTTTTGGTAAATAAAAGTGACAGGCTATAAACATCATGTGCAATATTAGATAGAGGGCATATTTTTCTTCCAACAAAATAGTTAACAATCTAATTGCTTGATCTTTAAAATTCCCAATTGCCAGATTATTGGAAAGAGTTAGGAAAGATTAAATATCAGATTTAAATAATGTTCACTTTATGAAAGTGCTCAGGCTTAAAAATATGCAAAACTCTGCTGGCCTCTGTAAGGAAATACAGGAAGGCTTGGTCCTTGCCCTGAAGATCTTAGTCTCAAGAAAACTTAATATTGAAAGACAATTAATATGAAAGAGAATGATTAAGTTGTTTGCCAAAAGGCTCCCTAAGAATCACTTAATATTTAAATCCACCTAAATACCCAGAATGGAAGGAATGGTTGAAGGCTGACACATTCAGTACTCTGTTCTTGTCCCATTAGCTTCTACCAACCTAATGTATACGTGTCAGGCTGCCACCCCCCAACCTAACAGCTTGCTGCCTATTTCTTTAGGAATTAATATTTCATTAAAATAAAGGTTAGCACCATAGGGTGTTAATGACATTGGATTTCTATTCACAACACTAAGTGTAATTTGAATCATCAACAGAAAAAGCAGAAGGAACAGAAGGAATGACCTTTCTTGAAACATGCTGCAGGAAGAGAAATGTCAATAAAAAGCAAACAGTGTTTTGCATATCCCCTTACAAACAGCCAATTCCTGTTTATGCACTTAAGAGAATAGGCTTTTTTCTGAGTCATCAGCTTGGCACAAGGGATCACTTGACAACGTGGGAGTGAAATAAGAGCTCACACTTCCCATGCGGTGTCCTGCTGCTCAGCTGCAGCAATCAAATATACATGAAGCTCTTTACTCCAAAATGGCAACAAGTTTAAGACTAGCAGATTAGAGAAATCAATGACTTTATTTTGTGTTATCCTGTTCTCTTTAAAATTCCAAGAACATCAAGCAAACAAATACATGACCGTAATACAAATGCTGTATAAGGACCATAATGACAAAAACATTCAAGACTTGAAGAAATAAAGAGTATTAAATGTGGATATTTTTATACAACTGTATTTTTCCTGTATAAGTCCTCAGAGCTTCTGGTTCTCCACAAACTGTTGTAAATCTTGGTGAAAGTGTTTTTGCATTATTCTCAAACTCCCTAACATTTCTGTAGTTTTCTGTAGCAAGCTTGATCCCAATCATTTAATGGGAAGGAAAAAACCTCAAACAACAAAAAAACTCCAAACAAAATCAACTATTATAAAGTAAAAAAAAAAAACAACCCTCCACAACCAAACATATGTGAATCTTCAAGCACATTTGAAAGCACATTTTTCTAAGTCAATAATTTAGAACATACCCACTCTACAGCAGAGAATGGTTTTTGAAAGCAGTTGTTCTTGAAAGCACTTGATGTTTGAATGATTAAGTTTACAAAGTTACACTACAAATCAATCTCTTTCACTTCCATACAATTCATACATTTGCAGGAAGGAACTCCAACTAGATCCATATTTTAGTATTTTAAATTTGTGTTCTTTATCTTCTTATTTTTCTCTTTACCCTCTAAGAAAATGTATCATGAACAGAAAAGAGGGAATGCAGGGAAATAAACGAATAAACATGTTGAATAGATAAAAACATGCAATGAGTTATTTGACAAAATGTGGGCTAAATACTGTCCTAACTTGCCAGTTTCCTTAACCAGCCTGTCAGTAAGTCTCAGGATTCATCTGTGCACTTTGTTTCAGCCATTTTAATCCATGACATGCTAAGTTTGGTCTGGTCCCAGCCTCCATTCTTACCAGAACTGGGGCAGATGAGTCATCAGTTTAAGCATTTAACTTTTTATGAGTTTACATATAAAGACAATAAAAGCCTCTGTAACATCTGTGGGACAGGAATTAAGGAATCTGAAAAAATAAATCACTTTTATTTCTACAAACATAATCATTTTAACCCCACATTATGGATGTCTTGCTGCCCTTCCACTCTTGCTGTGCTCAGCTAGCACATTTCACATGAACAAACCACAAGAAAAGCAAATTGTTTGTATGGCTGTATACTAAACAAAGGACAGATTTCTGGAATGATCAAGGATAAATATGTATCGTAATTTTTACATTTCCCCCACAAAAATAATTATCAGTAGTGCTTACTGGAGACAAGAATTACCGCAGTCAGAATCAATTTACAAAGAGCAATTCTGAATGGATCTATTTTATTCATACTTTCAGGATAGTTTTCATTAATTTTAAAATTTCATCTGGAAAAAAAAAAAGACAAAAATAATATCCAGAAGTAATAAAAAGGGAAAAAAAGAAAAAGAAAAAAGAAAATTTTAAAAGTAGGCTACTAATGGAACTCTTAATTAAGATGAGGCACTTGATCACACTGCAATCACTGCCTTGAACTAAATGTCTCAAGTACAAAAACTAAAATATAATGACACCATTCAAAGCAATACAATGAAACAACCTACCATCTTTTGGCTTATTCTTGGTTCCTCCAGATCTCCTTTTATAAGTATCATTAAAAATGCATTTTTGTATTGCCTGGGGGTAGCCTCTTCCCATGAGGTCAATCATGAGAACAACAGAAGTGTCAATTGCTAAGATACTTCTTGGATTAACAATCTCCTATGGGTTCAAGATTTATATAGACAGAGTTACAAGATCTCTGAAGCTATGAATAATTAGCCTTTCTGCAAGGAAAATGAGACCACTTTTTTCACATCAGGGTAACCTCAAAGAAAGTTTGTTTTAAGTTTTCAGCAAGATTAAAAAGAAGGAGAAATAAGAGAGATGAAAGGAAAAACAGGACAATTTATAGGGCAACATTGTAAAGGCAACATGGGAAAATAAAAAGAAATTGTTAAGCACTGTGCAGGTGAAATAAAACAGTGAAATAATATTAAAAAAAACAGGTAAAAAAGTAAAAAGTTCTTTTTTTTTTTTTTACAGCCAATCAACCTAAGATAGCCCTGTATTCAGGGGATATAATAACTACATGTGTAAACACGTTTTCAAGTCCTTATTCTCCATTCATATTTTTGCAGTGAATTTAGTACTAGGTTTTAGGGTTTTGTTATTTTTGACAATCACAGTAGCAATACCTGGGCAGATTATTAAGGAAACAGAAAAAATGTTGGAAGCCATTTCATTAGCAGGTTACTTTGCTCTAAACTCAATGGCCTGCAAGCAAGTACATATGGCACATCAGACACAGGACAGAGAGACTCATTAAATACTCAAAGCCTGTTTCTGACAAGAAGTGAGGCAAAATCCAGAAAAATAAATACAGGAAGTTTCAACATATTCAAAATATAATTCAATTTCTAAAGTCTTTATTATATGTAGCATGGAAAAACAAATAATAGAGAATAAATTTATGTACTGGCAAGCAAAATAACAACACAACAACAACAAAAACCAGAAAATTTCAAGGTAAAGCAGATTTTGCTCCCATTGTACTAGCATGGTTCTGGTTTTACTGTACAGTTGGTTTTATTTAAACCAACTTTGCTAAATCCTGCTGCTTTGAGAGAGAGACAACTATTTGTTTCCAACTGGGTATCTTTCAGCAGGCTGAGCCTTTACTTTCTACAAGCATAAAAACCAACCAAACAGAAAGTTCTAATTTAACAGTCATAAAGCTCAGCAGCAAAAACAAAACAACAAAACAAACAAATAAAAAATCCAAACAAAAAACCCAACCAAACAAAAACCCACAGGGGAAAAAAAAAGACAAAACAAAGAAATGAGAAATATAAATTCTCAGAGCTTTTACCAACTTTCTCTTAGGCAAGGTAAGGAATTATATATTCAAAGTGTTAAGGAAAGTTAAAGGACTTCATAGACTTGCAGAACCCATTGAAACATAAGTCTCTAAGTTGTGTCCTTATCACAGGTTCCTGAGATCACAGTGCCTGCGAAAGGTCTGCAAAGAAATCTGCAGCTATCTCTGAGTGCTTGCACAGTTCATTTCTCAGGTGAGAAGGTCACCTAATTCTTTCTGAAAAGGTTTTTCCCCATTGTTAACAAGGTTACCCCAGAAATTGTCTCCTAGACCCCACAACAGAGCTGAGTTCTGTGGAAGCCAAAGGGTGCTCTGCAACTCTTGTGTTAATATCTGAAGGACCATTCAATGAACTTATGCCGTGCTGAACTCAAATACAATCTAACAAATGGGCAAAGAAATTCATACCATAATTAAACCATTTAAGCAATTTTTATAATTCCTTATAGTTCTATGATTGTTTATTTATTCATCTGCCAGCTTAGAAGTATTAACAGTTTAAATGAAGAGAAGTGTAAATTAAAGTTGAATCAATTACTGACAAAACTTGCTAAAAATGACACAGGAGTATCTCTAGTTAGCCATGCTAGCAACTATACATTAATTATCTTCATAGGTTTGTGTAGCATTTAATAATTTTCACATTATTTAAATTGGAAAGTAATGTGTGGCATCACTGGACCTGAAGAGTGTCTCTAAACATGGTGGAGCCTATGGGCCTGAATAGTAAGTTAGGGGGCTATGCTTTATTTAATACATTTTTTAATGCCATATGTTGCTGACACTGAACTTCAAAAATTACACTTAGAAGACTTCCACATTTGAATTTCATGGGCTGAATTCTTTGCTGTGATAGCTCCACTTGTACTTATAAAAAAATAAGTGTCCTAAGGAGAATATAGGCAGTAACTCAACAGAATGTTCAAGTCATCAGCCTGGATTTAATATTAGGGTAGAAATCTATCAACTGAACTGTGAGGGCAAAACATATCGTGTCTCTAAGGTACATAGCAGTCAAGTGCAACCGCTGCCAAAGATATTGCAATAAGAACTGTCCAGGAGTTATTCAGAATAACAGCAATGGGGTAATATACCACTTTTTCTGTTTCACCCTCTCAATACACATGGGAACAAGATTTCAGCTTGGATTTTTAATTATGTTTTTTTCCATCCTCCCAGGTATAAGTGGAAATAAGGGATATCTTTGCAGTCTGCCACTAGAAGAAAAACAGAAATTTTCTTTCATAAATGCTAATCAGGGTCAAAGTTTTACTGACTTTCCAAATGAACTATGTGGATTTGCCTCTGTTTTCGGCTGGCACTCTGCACCTTGAAGAATTGTGTCCTCTACAGAAACAAATGGCAGATTTAATTTTTCCCTTTACACCACGTACATGGAAGAAGTAAAGGGATAAAGTGATACATGTGTTTCATTTTGGAAAAAGTTTCCTTTGTGGAATACTTGAAAGAAAAAGACTGTTGTTCTTTTACAACACTTTAATATTTCTACAAGATAGTGGCACAGGTGCTGTTTCTAGAAAATACATTTTCTCACAGGCAAGAAATCTGTAGATTATTAGGGATGACTCTCTCTTGTGTTGGCTGGGTTCAAGAAGCAAAGTATTTAATGTGAATTCTACTTATTTTTTTGGAACATCTGCTTCTAAAAAAATGACAAAAAAGTTTGTGAAAGTATGTCAGCTTACTTATGAGTGCCATAAAAAATTTCTTTGAGGCAAAGCACAACAGATCAATTCTTAGAGGGCTATCAGAACACAAAATCTCAGTTTCCAAAAATTATTTTCTAATATAAAAATAAGAAAAAGATGACAAATATTCTACAAATTTCAACAACATAATAAAGTTAGAAAGGCTCAATATATACTTTTTTCAAACAGATAATAATTATTTCTCATCTATAAAGTGATATGTACCATATACAATAGCATGATCTTTTCTTTCAAGAATAATGCTGTCGCTCAAAACAGTGTGTTGAATTTCTTTATGTGTATCAGAGACTAAATGAACAAAAACTACTTCAATTTCACTTTAACTCAAGTGTTAAATAGTTAAGTAAGTAGTGCATTGCTATGGAAATGCTTTTGAGCATTTTCTTTACCCTCTCTTGAGACAGACACCAGCACATCCATTAATTCTCCATTCTTGTCTCCATTTTATGTCTCTCCTTACAGTAAAAGTCTTCTTTGATTTTTGGAAAGAGCAAAAAGAACCAAAAAAATGGAAATAAAAACCAAATATTAAAAAATATCCCTAGATAAGAAAGTCATAAGCATACAAACTAGTGAGCAAACAGCACGAAAAAGTAGAGAACCACTGAACAGAAATAAGTCTTAGAAAGTGAGGTAAGATCAAATGAATATTGCCTTTGCCTGCAGGACTGAGGCCACCCCAACTGTATGTGCATGGAAGTCTTCCCCTGGCTTCTTCCTGATCCAAAGGATGGTTAGCAGGAGTATGCCAGCAGGAAATTGACAGGGACGTGTTTCACCTTTTTTGTGGGTTCAGATGTGTGTATAAAGGAAAGGAGATGTGATGTAGTCTGACCTCTGAATGAGATTCTGGAGGAGACAGTATAGAAGTTGCAACTTATGCAGATATGCATAGATATGAGTCAAGCTTTTCTTCTTATTGCAGCATAAAATGCTAACCCAGAATATGAGACCAGCTAGACATCTGGCAATTCCACCATCTTTCCTTGTAGGTGACAAAGGTAGATACCCAAAATGGGAATATGGAGATACTCCTGTACAGTAAATCAGGAAGTCATAGAGGAGATGCACACTCTCAAATTGTGATGAAAAGAAATTTTTTTGTCCAACACCAGAATGCAATTATATCAAACCCCCAGTGTTTGATTCCACAATGCAATGCTAAAAAACCCTCTGTTTTCACTTTTTTTCCCTCTATGCTATCATGGAAGAAATTAATATTTTTAACTTTCAAATAATCCTTATAATGACCAAATTAATATTTTGTTAAACATTATGAACTCTCTCTCTGAAAGTAAAATATTTTGTCTGTCTCAAAACATTACTTCTTTACAAAAAAAGAGATGAAGAAAAGTGTTATGTTCTACTTCAGTCTTAAAATTATTCCAGGTTGCTATTGAACTTTAAAAGCTTTTTGCTCTCCTCTTTTACAGACTGTTTGCACCTCCAGTAGAAAACCAAACATAAACTCACCAGCAAAACTCAAATGTTGTTTCATGTATTAGAGATTACTGAAACTCACTGAATTTTCTAAAATGTCTTGACTTAAAATTCTGAAATAAACTTTAAAAAGAATGCTGTATTCCTGCAGCTCAGAACAGTTTGAATCTCAGTCACTATTTTCCTTTGATAGTCTTTGTAAGTTGCAGGCACGCTTCAAGCAAAGACAACTGAAAAAAAATGCTGTAAGGATGCATTTTTCATGTCAATAAGTAAAGGAGAAATTTAAACTTGTGCCTGCCATACAAAAAATATAATAATACTTTCAGGTGTAAAAAACAAAATACAAGCTATTTTAATAAACTATATATTAATGTAGTTTCATAAGATAAATAATATAATTATAGTCTATACTACATAGTGAAATACATGCTATTTAATTTTCTTTGCTCTATCAGCATGTTACTTTGTAAAGCACTTTGGGGTTTTTTCCCCCCGTAACAAAAAACTGCAGAGGTTTTGTATTCAAAATCTGAATCNTGGGACAGCCCCCTGGAGCTACTGCTACTGGTGTTCTCTCCTGGGCTGGTGACAGGGACAGATACAAAACTGGGAGGAATACATGGATCTGAGCTGGACTGGTGCCACTGTTTGTGTTGCCAAGACAAGCTTTCCTTCCTTCCTTCCTTCCTTCCTTCCTTCCTTCCTTCTTTCTTCCCACAGCTGCAAACCTCTGCAAAATACTCAAAGACATAAGAAACTGAGTATGATAAAGCTAGTTTGGGGTTTAACAAAGAGGACAAAGAAATGGTATCTAATGTGTTATGGTTACCATATGTAGTAAATTTGGATGTACTGTGGAGCTGCACACAAATGAAGAAAATGAAAAATATATAAATGTATGCTAACAAACATATAAAAATGATACAAAGTGGATCCCAGAGTGAGGAATAATACAAGGTTGTGATAGAATAATCCCGCTGTCTGAAAGGCAAGACTCAAAGTGGGAAAACTACTTAGAAAAAGAGAAATATTTGAAAACTCTATTTCTATCCCAGTATTCATATAGCTGTTCTCAGCCTCTGGTAGACTCTCATCATAAAGTTAGTATTTTATAATGGGCATATTCTTCATTTTTTACTGACTGATTAAACAGAACATGCAAGGATCAATAAAAAGCTCAGCCTTATAGTTGCCTCCTGACAGGTTAGCATCATGGGGCTAAGAAGATGGCATATATCATTAGTGACAGATTCAGTCACAGATTTTTATCATTGGCAGAATGATGTAACCCTCATTACAAAAGAACATTGTTTAATTGATCCATTTGCTCCCAGCAGTCCTGTGGCTTTTTTTCCCCTTACAACATAAAGACCAAATTGCAGTTCAGCTTCAATCAAGTGAAAACATTATATTGCAGCAGGAATAAGAAATACTCTCTGAACAATTTAATTACCATGGTTTAAATATGAGAAAATCGTTAGACAATTAATGTTACAAATGCTGCCAGAGGACATTTTAAATAATAGCTAAATTAGTGCAGAG
Source organism: Calyptomena viridis (assembly GCA_013390005.1). NCBI lineage: Eukaryota > Metazoa > Chordata > Aves > Passeriformes > Eurylaimidae > Calyptomena > Calyptomena viridis. Next base: position 8,892 of record WEIV01014505.1, on the reverse strand, counting down.
AAACCATGAAAGGATTTTTTTTTCTAATGTACTGGCCCCCAACCTTTTCCTAGTTCCCAATTCTTTAGGTTTTCCAGAGTTATTAAGAATATGCTGCATAGAATTTAAACAAAATGCCTATGTCTTCTAAATGGCTTTAAATAGGCAATTGTTTTACAAAGGGGAGCTAATAACTCCTTCCCTCACCACAGGGAGGGAAAGTTTTCTCTCCTGTGAGGGAAAAACAAAAGAAACATTTTTAACTACTAAAGGCAATTGTAAAGAAACAAAAAATACTCGAAGTGCAGCCCCTGTAACTGACCAGAGGCCAAACTGAGAACACGGTATTCAAAAGGTCTAATAAGGTACTGGCAAGAATGAAATGCTTTCTGCTGTGGCTTATTTCTCACCATTTATGTTTCAAGTAACAGAATCTGTTGGCTTAAAGACTGAATATTTTTAAGCACTTAATTTTTTTCATCAACCTCTATGCTATTACCTCTCCGTAGAACAATAAAAGCCCTGGAGCCTTCCTTTGCTAAGAAGTAATTAATATCCTCTCCTCCACAGATTATGCCAAATCTAGCATCCAACAGAATATACAAGAATTTATTGAAGAGTTTGGTTATAGTTCTGTACCTCTCTACCTATTTCTAAGGAATCAAGCTCTTCACATCTCCAGTGTCTGTATCTTTACTAATTGCTTTTAATTTTATTTGGGGTACCAGGAGACCACTGTAATATAAATATAGTATTTTTTGTCTGACCGAATAATGTTCCTTGCATTGCCTTCCCTCTCGCTCTCCCTCTCCCTCTTCCTCTCCCTCTCTTTCTCTCTTGCCTTGCCTTCCCTTCCCTTCCCTTGCCTTGCCTTGCCTTCTCCCTTCCCCTCTCCCTTTTACCTTGCCTTCCCTGTTTTTCTTTCTTTTTCTTTTTCTTTTTCTTTT
>WEIV01014503.1:65731-98576 GCA_013390005.1 Calyptomena viridis | reverse complement strand
GATCAAAGACTGTATCCTGCTGGGGTCTCTGCAAGGGTCCCAGACCCTCCAGGGCAATTTGAGGTGTAGTCCCAGTATCCTGGACTCCGACACCTGAAGACTGACCTTGATGTTCAAATGTGTCCGTGTGACTAATTACAAAATTTCTGACTGAAAAGAAGATGTGTTATAATACAGCTGTCTTGCTTCTAAATAGCTTTCAAGCATTTGGGCCACACACCGATCTTGAATTAGAATGTATTACATTAAGCCAGGCATCAGGAGACACAGATAACCTTAATTAAATAAAGATCTCAGTCTGGATGCATAAAACATAGCAGGAAAAAAAATAAAGCAACAAAACACCAAAACACAGTAGTTCTGGGCATAGGGCACAGAAAATGCAGATCTTTTGCATATAAACATCTTCTCAACTCCAGCAGGTAAATGCCTGAACAGACCAACACCAAATTGTACTTGCATTCTCTTCCCTCCCTCTCCAGCACATCACTTTTCCCATCAGCTCAGGCACCATATTCCCAACCACTCCTATTTTATATCATCCATCTCAATTTCCCTGCCCTAGGCAGTCACACCTCAGACAGAGCATGCGAGTATCAGCATCTGGGCACAGCACATCAGCTTTCCCACCAAAAGCTCCCAGTAAAGTTTACAAGCCCCTCAGTAAAGCTACTGAGTGCAAGAGTACAGGGAAGACAACTAGAGGGCACAGTCTCCCTGAATGAAGGACAGAGGAACACAGCGTGCAATGGGTTACCATTTCACTGCAAAGCAAATAGTGGTTTAAATCAAGCTGTAAAATAAGGATCCTCTGGGAAATTATAAAGGTAACTTAAGCTGGGGAAGTAAAAATTCAGGTCACCAAATCAGTAGTCATTTGTGAGGACTCCACATTTACACATTCTAGATCTGGTTCTTATCTTATTTATCATTACAATATTCAGGTCAACTCCTGCAGAGGAATAAGGATTGGTACTCCTATACATATAGCTAGATATACACCTTCTTAGTATCCTACTCAACACATTTAAGGGATCCATTCAAATCAGATTTCTATGAGATTGACTTGAATGAGGCTTTCAGTCCTTTAATCTCATCATAATCAATGGCAGCTTTCAAGAGATTGGAGACAGATGGTAACGCTGACAATACGTCAAGTTTCCAGGGGCTGTGGAGACTGAAATACATGCTTTTAATTTACTCTGAAATGCATTGCTTTCTAGATTTTGTCTGAGCAATTTCTGCCTCAGAAATCAACATCTTTTCATCTGCTTGCTTGTTTTAGAGAATAATGATTAATTTGGGACGGCTTGTTACTACTGAAGTGTGTGCAGAATTAAGATCCTGTACCTCCCACTGTCTGGAGTTGCACAGGCTGTTTGTACACCCTAGTGGGGGAAGGAGACAGCACAGTCCTCCACAGAATCCCTACAGAACCAGCAGCTCTTGGATTCATAAACCGGGCTTTACAAGTATGATGCAGACCAAAGAACGATGCCAAATATCCACTGCAGCTCACCTGCGTTATCAGTCCTTGAATATCCAAATTATGAACCAACTGATGTGGAATGCAGCTCCAAGTGTGTGGCTTGAGAAAGCAGCACCAAAGTCTGCGAAGACAGCGATGTTAATTTACATTTCAAAACACTCACAATTGTCATCCTTTAGCTCCCTTTCCTACATCTCCTACAAAAGTTGAGGAAAACACGCTCCTCAACACACAGCAAGCACAATCCGGTGATCATATCATCAGTATAGCCATTTCCTTCATCATTGCACTTTGTTAATTCCTCAGAACCCAGGGAATATGAAAATAACATACACTTACATGAGTAAAATAATCTACAAGTATGTTCCCTGAAAACAGAAGCCCTATATAATTAGATTCCTGTAAAAATATAAGTTAATACTAATAGAAACTTTAGGTGATTAGTCAACACAGTTTTTATTCAAACTGAATTCCAGCACATTTGTCATTCAACACAAGAAATACAAAAGTATCTTCAGGCTGAAAAAAGTCTTTTCTATGTCTTTCATCAAAACACAACAACAAATTTTGCAATTGCAATTGTTTTTGGTTCTTACAGTACTCCCTGAAGATAAGAGGAGTTATGGTTTTTCTGGCTTTCATGTAATTGTTTAATTTTTTAAAAAAAACTCACTCTTGTCCTAATATATATACCTTATATTATTATAAGGTTAAAATTAAATCTCATTTAATTTATTCAAACTGACATTCATCCAAATCCTTGTATTAAGAGAATTATTGTTTCATAAGTGATTTTTTTTTATAATTTCATGTTGATATAATCTTAAAGATCATCCATAATACTATATCTCTAACACAGATATCACAGTTGATGCTTATTTTTTCCTGTAATAGAAACAAATTTCAATTCATAGGAACATCACACCATAAGTTCAACATTGCAGTGTGGAGTTTCCTGTTCCATCTATTCTTCAAATAAAAATAGGAGAAGCTTGAAAATCAGGCCTAAGTTCTACACATGGACATGGTACCTGTCATGACCAGTCAGTTTGTTCTTACCCCAACATGTTTCGGAATGATGTGAGTTTCAAACAAATCTGGCAACAAGTTTCCCATCTTTAAGAAGGATCAGAAATGCTACTGCTGAAAAGCTGCATCTTAGGTTCACTCTTTACTACTGATGAGGAAATCAACACAAAAACTCATCCTCAGAGCATAAAATCCCAGGAGAACAGGCCCCTGTGGTGTCACTGCTAATGGAAATACTTGCTCAGAAATCTCAGCCTGGATCTGGGGACTGATAGAAAAAAAATTTAAGAATAGCTACTCTCCTCATAAGCTTTTCTTGCCCATCTATTGCTGATAAACTGTAAGCTCTTCCATGCTACAAGTCATTAACTGCTTGAAGATGGATATTTTTAAACCACAGAAGTTTACTTCCAAGTCCTGAATGAAGATTTACTACATTGCAGGAGAGCTGTTAATCCAACCAGTTCCATTCCATCATAACTGTAAAAACAGCTCCTCTGTGGTAGCTCTGTCTCACTGAGCTACTGTGTTAAACCTTCTTCCTTCACATGCATGAAACTTTCACATAAGTCAATAGAACTTATGAGCAAAGATTGTCGATGTTTCTAAATATCAGTCACTAAAAAAAGCACTTAAAAAGTAATTTTCATATACAACCTTATGTTTCCCACATCCCTCTGCATACATCTGTGTACATTCCACAGAATGGGTGATCCTTTAAGGAAGTAGAGTACTATCAAGGCTATATGATTTTCTAAGGTGTCTTTATATCCAAACCTCAAAAGAACAAAAGGAAAAATGGAAACATTCCCTCCCTCCATGTGGTCACTGATAAGGCTAAAAAAAGTTGAAATTAAAGTTGGGTTTGTTCTTCTGGAGTTGCTCTAAATATGCTTTAAAAGAACAAAGAAATTAAAAAGACAAAAGATATTGCTTTTTAAGCTGCAATTAAATCTCAAGGTAGTTTAAAATTAAGATCTATGTGGAAATGACTCAATAATGCCAAAGACACTGACAGCCCATTCCCATCACCATAGCTCAGTTGGTGGAGCTCCAACACTGCACTTACCCCAATCATCAAAAAATTGATAAATGAATACATTTCCCCAGTTTTTTTATTTTGCAGAACACTGTCATATCTCTAAGCCACAAGACAGCATTTGAAAAGAAATATTTTTTGTACAAACTAAGGTTATTTATCTATCTTTTGTAATGGTTAACTCAGGAGAAGTGAACATCAACTCCTGTATCATCACAATTCTGCAGAAAAGAACTTTTCCCTAAACATTGGAAAAGCCAAACTGCTTATAATTCTAACAGGATTTATAATGAGGTGAAGTAAACACGGGCAAAGCTGTTATGTGATCTGCCAGTTCTCCTGCTTTTAATGCAATATAATAACCAATTGACATTACAACACAAGAATTTTTAGAAGCCAAGTGGAAATTAGAAACATAGAAATTAAATAAAGCCATAAGTGACTTTCTAAATTAATATGATAAAATATTAATTTTATTCTTCCTCAATTTATGCTCATTAATGTTTCCTGACATGTTTAACACTTAATTTTTTTCATTGTAAATGACGTTTTTCTTTGTGCTAGCAGAGGAAAATCCTTGTGACTTGAAGTCATGAGAAGCAAACAGCTTAATGTCATTATAAGTTTCATCTGATTTCAATCTCTTATCCTACTTCCATTCACAGAAAACTCATCTCATGCACTAATATCAGATTTGCTAGTTGCATACAACCCATTACAACAAGACCACCAAAACATCTCTAAGAACTCACATTCTCCAAAATGTGAGCTTGTTTTCCAAAGCTGACAAACAAATGCAGTGGCTGAGCTCCATTTACAGTCAGCAAACCAAGTCCTGGTATTTCTATTTTCTCCATTTGCACCATGTTTCCCCTCAACCATCTCTCAAAAATCCAGGAAAAAAAATGTGTGAGCTTTTCCAAGCTTAGCATCAAACGACCTAAAAGTAGCCTCAGATGAAGTTCAGTGAGCACTGAGAGACTGCACAGATGATGCCTTCATTCATGAGAACCACAGGCTGTGAAGAGCCCCCCTGAAATACCTGCAGAGACCCTTTTGTGTGTCTTTCACAACCTACCCATTTCTTAATTGATCAGAAACTCGTATCAATAGGATCAAAAATGTAATGCCTACCACTGCACTTGGCACCTTTATAATAAACAGTAATCCTTCCCCTGACAGATATGTATTATAATCAGCTTTCTTAAACTATTGGGGTTTTTTGTCATCAGAATTTCATTCACAACTTCATTTAGACAGGCACTTCTTAAAATCCATCCTATCCTTCACAACCTACAAACAGTTGCCCTCCCTCCATCAGCCTTGATGCACAGTAATACGTTGAAAATAGAGAGCCATTTTTCTTGCCAGACAGGGTGGATGGTTATCTGAAGTGAAAAGCTCCATTTCTCAGCATCTTTCATTGAAACTACTGCCTGATAATTATATGGAATAGGAAGTAACCATTCATCAAATCCATAAAATATCACTTTATCATGGTGATTCTCTCCTTCGTGTGAAACATGAGAACCAAAATGAATCTGCCAAACCAAAGTCCATCACATCAAAGATGAATAAAATCAAAGGGATAAAATGCATTTTCTTCATATGGCAGAATGACTGAGGCCCTATAAATGTTAAACTACCTTCTGCCATTAAAAGAAGTTATTTTAATCTCATCCTTACAATTTTAGTCAGAATAAATTTACTGGCCATTTAAAATTATTAAAAGTTATCTGACTCAAGTGTAGGTAGCAACATTTTTCATTCCCACCCTAAACCAAGTAATTTAAAGTAACATTTAAAAGGTAAAACCTTGCCTTCCACAAACAAGGCCATCTAAATGAACCCTATTAGCTGAAAACATACATGCCTAAATTTGTTTTAGCTATATCTAACCAACATAAACATAAAATCATCATAAAAGCATTAGTGCATTTGTCACTTCTGGCTGGCCTTACATTACTTGACTCATAATTACATCTCACATCAGCTAAAACCACAAAATTCCCACTGTCTCGATTCTCTGTTGTTGCCTGTTGGAATGACATCCACAGAACACTCAATGTGTCACAGGTAACAGCCACTGGGTAAGTCTAACATTTTAGCTGGGGCTGGGAACACATTTCTGAGGGAATCCCACTGTCCCACCTCACCGAGCAGGGACATTCCCAGGGCCCCCCAAAGGCACACATCAGGCTGCTGATGGGTGCTCAGTCCCACCCCACCAAAGACATCCCACACTGGTGCCAGTACCACCCTCTTCCCACTGGGGAGACCTACACTGTGCACCTGCATCTCATCTCTTCCTCGGGAAGGCTCTGCCAGAGCCACCAGCATTTGCTACACCAGGACCTGCCCCACTCCTCCTCCACCTGTCTCATCTTCAATTCCATCTTGACTGCATCATTTCTAACTCTCTCCTGAACTCTGCTGTTAAATTTACTGTCCAGTCACAAAAACCCACTTTAGAAAACAGTTCAAATCCATGCTTTGTACCCATACCCCTAGAGAATACACTGCAGAGAAGTTTGTTACTGCCACAAATGCAGCAACTAAATCAAAGTTCAACACACTATCACCTCCAATTTCCCATGGACGTTTTCTTTTTAACCTAAGTCCTCCTCTCTGCCCTTTTTTTCAATCTCTGGCTGTCCTTCATGTTTTCTATACATTAAATAATTCCCACTCCCACTGGCCCCCACCCACAAATCCCTCAGACACAAGGTCAGGTATTTACTGTCACTTAGCTGGATGTTTTTGAGCCTCAGCAGTGCAAGTGTTGTCTTATGTGCTACTTCATTGTGGTCATGATGTCTTTAATAGCACCAAGATTTAAAAACTTAGAGGAGAGAACAGTAACTTCAGCTCTTAATTATACTTCAGCTCTGTCCCCTTTTAAAAATAATTCGTGCTTCAACTCCTTAACTCAGTATTAAAAATTCATTTCTACATTTAAGGCTGATTAAACCTGTGAAAAAGGCTGGTTTGCAGCACATGTGAAGGTGAGACAGGGGATTGTTTGCATTAGTACAACTCTGGCTGGACATAACTTGGAGATCAGCTAAACCCCAAGTGTCAGGTGGGGTCTCCCTGTGCCTGTGTTTGCTCTGACAGAGAATCTCAGCCTCCTGCCTTACCCTCCACTGTCAGATCCCTGCTCATGCTCAGCTGAGGGGTTTGTAAGCAACTGAAAAGCTTCTCACTAAAGGACATCTCAGGCAACAGTGTTTTTAAAAAAAGTATGATATTTGTGTACTATCATACATCTTTGTCAGGATTGTTTTGAAAAAGTGAAATGAAAACTGCCATCAAGGGAGACACAGCTGCAAGATCTGGGTACAGTGACATCTTTGCCAGTTAAAAAAAACCAAAACTTAGAATAACAGCACAAATAAAAGCAAAATAATAATTTCATGAAGATGTTTCTTAAAATAAAAAAAATCTTGTATTTAAATACATTTGATCATTTATTTAAGACAACTTACAAGTGTATAAGCAAAAGAGCAACAGGGTGAATTTCCCTTTACTTCAAAAAAAGTCTAATGTCAACATTTGAAGATGCTCTTTTCTCATACTTAATGAACAGCTATTCACTTAGAGTCTAAAATTACTTGCTTTACACTAAGCAAGTGCCCTAGGAGGAAAAAAAGCAGTCTTCAAAGTGCACCAGGAATGAACTTACATTTCACCAACTACTTGCAGCTACAAGAATAAAAGATCTAACTCTCAACCCACATGAATTTATTTTGCTGTAAATACTCAAAAACATAGAAGATATAAGCACCCCAGTATCGTAGTTGCACATAGCACAAAAAGCAGTTGAGCTTTCCAAATATATTGTTTTACATGATTCTCTGCCAGTAACTCAAGATAAGTAGCTTCTTTTTGCCTCTTAGCTGAAGAAATGCAACATGAAACACCCTAAAAATTCCCAACTGAGGTAATTTTTCCAGGTTTGTATACAGGAAGCAAAACTAAGTATTCCTCTAGAAACTTATTATTCTTTGAAAGGGAAAAATGGTGTGCAAAAAGAACAACTAAATACTAAATAATATAGATATACTATTACCATAAAAGCCTTGTTATTAAAAAAATATATATAACCCTGTTGTTGTGTTACCCAGGTTGTTTTCACAGCTTTGTCTCAGACAGTAGCAGAGCCAGAGCCCTCCTGCAGATCCAGCAGGACTTTAACATCCTCAAAATCAGCTCTGAAATACAGGTTATGATTGTCAAGAAATAGCATGAAAGGCCACATCAGCTAGGTCTGAAGACTGCAGATTATTGAGCCAAGAATCTGCAAAGTTAGTTATTTGCCTGAAACATACCATTTCCACAGCACTTTTTAATTGGCCATTTACAGTCAATATATTCACCCACCATTTAGTTCCTGTTCATGGTTGTCACAGACAGTTAATTAAAATTATTGGTGCCCTGGCATTCTAGAGTAAATGCAATAGGTCAAAATTAGGCTTGAATGAAAAAAAATACTTAAACAGGTCCTGGAGTTTCAAGTCCAAAGGATTGTGCTTTAGCTACTGTTTTCACTCTCCTACATCAGGGAAGCATTGGACACTATCACATGAGTTGGATCCTTCTGCTTTGAAACTGATGCTCTGAGCACTCCAAGTGCAGAGCTGCACTGTCTTTAAATGAAAAAAAAAGTTAAATTGCAGCAATTTGAAGTCAAATAAATGACACTGATTTCAAGGAACATTTGAGCACATTCTCTGCTTTGAGTCAAAGTGCTCTACTTATATTCAAATAAGCTCTAACTGAATGATGCACAAGTTCAAGTGACTTACTGACCTGGAGCTTAAACAGTCAAAGCTTGGAATAGCATGTCCTTAGGGATTTATGAATTCAAATCATGGAAAGATTTACATCTTCACAGGACACCTACTGACTTTTAAACACTACTACACTGAAAGCCCAAGATAACCTTCTTAGCAGAGCACTGTGCTACTTCAAATTTCCTAAGATAAAGTACAGGAGAAATTTATATTAACTTTATGCTCTACCATAGGTTTTGTGCCATTCTTTTGCAGATTATGTGCTTTTTTGTGGAGGATTATTCCTGATACTCTCTGCCAATTTCACTGTATTTCTCTAAAACAGAGTGAAACAAACAATCTTAAAAAAACTTCACACATCACTGTAGTTGCATGGATGCTTAATTTACAAACGTTTAAAAGGCAGTCTTTGAACTTTCTGATAGATTCTCAGTCATTTCAATGTTAATTTAACTACTTCATCCAAAATTAATTTTCCAGACTATACAAGTAATTGTTTTGTTGGTACTGGATCTTTTCCTCACTTTCTATTCCTCAATGCACAGATGTAATTTTGAGCAGTTCGTGGAGTTGGTGGTTTTTTTGGTTTGTTTGGTTTTTAGAGCACAAGCACTAACGATTAATAGTTTTAAGTAACCTCTGGGAAATGGGACCAGTTTTCCAAAGAAGGCACGTTTACATGCCTTACAACAAGATTATTTGCACCTTTCTCTCCACAAAAATGTTGCTCACAACAACCAACTGGATCTGGTGCAGCCCAGCCTGTTATGACAACTTCTATACAAAAGATTCTCAAACGCCCTTTTCATTTCAGATGTGTTACACTGCAGAGTCTTGAGAAGTCATGTGGTGACCCAAACATACTGGTTTACTGATATTATTAAAAACCATCTTGTTTTATCTCAGTTTTGTTTCAGGAACACCAACTCAGGCCGATTCAGCCATGGTGGGGAAATTTGGAACCTGAACACAATGCACCAGTAGAAGTTAATTTTGCTCAAGGGCGAGTCAGGCCTGTTCTATTCTGGCAAACAGTAATATAATTGCAGCCAAAGTTTACTTTTCATTTGGGAAGAACTATGCAATCACAGAAATATTCCGTACAAACTATAATTAGATGATATTGTGTAAATCAACCTACTCATGGAATTTATCAAAGCCCACAGATTTATTTGAGCCTTATGTTTACTTATTATATTGCTTAATTAGCCATGAGGCACCAAGTCTAATATTGGCTCACAGTTTTCTACCCCCTAACAATTGCAGCCAAAAAAATACTTACCAATGCATTTCCATTAAATAGTAAAAAAAACAATACTTTTAACTGTAATTCATTTGTCCAATATTAATAAGACTACCAGTAGAAGATTGTTTTCTAGAAGTCATCCTACCTTTAATAAGTTTCAAACAACTCTATTCTTGTAAACATTTATATAATACCTTAAGTGACTGCAGAGTCTTGAGTTTTCCAATTTTATGTACAATCCAGTACAATGGATTTTATTACTATGATAAAGATGCAGCACATACCTAAATCATCCACTTACAAACTCAGTAAGAACCAAACACTTCAAACAGGCAGTGAATCAAAGTCAATATATATTAAGTCAGGATTATTTGTCCTATTATTGGAGATATGCACATATAGGGCATTTAAATGTATTATATTCATAGTAACAGACTTAAAATACCTTTTAAATATAAGTTGAGCTGTATTTATATACAAGAGAATGTGCATACCATCATTGATTAGAATACAGAAAAATATATGAAAGCCAAAATAATTTCTGTAGAGAGGTTGTGAGATGCAATTCACATGCAATCTGCTGAAAAAATTTCCATTTGAATCTAAACTCCAATTCACAATGCATAAACTATGGCTATTTATTACAGTGTTGTGTCATTTGTCACTTTTATAGAATCCACCACATTTCCCAGGCTATAAAATGCCTTAAAGTTATGCAGCAATGATGTATGCTATCATTATTTTTCTTTGCCAGTGTTTGGATTACATTCAGCAGCACAAAACAGGGCTGATTTATAAACTGAATAAATAACAACATCCTTCAATAGTGTCTGTCTATGAAAGCTTCATTTACTTCCCTATTCCAAATGTTATATTCAAAACAAATATTTGATCAAATTAAATTCAGAACATCTCATTGCACTGGACTGAAGTAACTGCAGAGGCTGCTGCATTTATGCTGCAAGAGCATAACTTTCCAGCAAACATTTCAACAGGAGTGCCCTGCTGCCAGAAACTGGCAGCCAAATTTCATTACAGACAGATTCTCATTGAGAAGGTAAAAAATGAAACTCTGTACCAGGTTCTGATACTCCAGAGTTCCCAAATAATTGAATTCCTAAAGAAAACTAACCCTTAGTAGTAAAATTCCAGTTGTCACTCAAAAGTATAGACTAGATATTTCTTTCCTTCAAAACTACTGTAATGATTTGGTAACATTAAACTTGTGAGCCACTTTTCACTTCACAACTATCCCAGGTGGTCACTTTTGAGGGAAGAATCATTTAGGTTATGAAACAGACAAATTTGAAAATAAACAAATGTGAACAGTTTTAGGAAAAAAACTTACCTAAGGAGCTCAAAAGAAACTTGTAGGCCTGTCAAATCCCCATATATAATTACAACCTCACAAAAAAAGTATTGTAATCAATTTCATAGCACATTTTCTCCCCCAAAGAAGTCATAACAAGGATACAAATACCCAGCACATGTTCAGTGCCCTCACTTCCAGCTAACACTGCTCAGTTTGGGCTGATTTTTTTTGGTAGCACTACAGCAAGTTACTCCTACAAACTCCACATCACACCCCTGTGCCTAGAAAGACTAGGGTGCATTCCCTAAGTTACAGCTGGACCAGGGCAATCATTACAGTTTCCTTGAAAAAACCCTCTTTCTTATTTTTATTTGGAAGAGCACATTGCACATCAAGAGTTTGAAGTATCAGGAAAAATACCTCCAGCTCAAAAAGGAACCATTCTGACAGCACAATTAATTAAATTATCTTCACATGCTACCAAGGATAATTACTAAACCACCTTACTCAATTACAACATTAAGAAGGGAATAAGAAAGTGGCCCCACACAGATGAAGGTGCTGGATCCTAATAATGTACAACAAAGAGCACTGGGAGCCTTCTGAGTGAGGCAAGATTAGCTCACAATTCTCTGGAGAATTCATATACTGGACAGACTCCCCAGCATGACTTTCTTAGAATAAAATATTTAGACAGGTTCAGAAAGGCCCTCCAGAGGAAACTTATGTTGTTCCTGGCTATAATGGCTGCTCTGGTAATTAACTTTCACAAGGACTAAATGCATATCATTAAATATTACATGTATCTTCAAACACTTGATTCTAAATATAGTTTTGTACATCAAGGTAAAGAGGAATTAAAATTAATTGCAGCACTTAAAAGCTTGTTCCTCCAACCTGTTACTTGTTCAGCATTTCCATTTATACGACCATGCCCTTGTTTTCCCTTCTGCTTCTTTGTTGATGTGAAGTTTCTCACAGATTATTAGGACAGTTGGAACAGATTTCCAGAGCCACCTGCATTTTCCTGATAGTGCCATAGGGCAGGTGGGGAAAAGGCAAGTCTGAGCCAGAGACATGCACATGGACATCACCCCAAAGGACAGCACGTTGCCACAAGTGACAAGAGCATATTAAGAGCTTTAGGAAGTGACTAAGAATAAGTGGGGAAAAAATAGAGTATAGAAAGACAAAATNCATTACTCCAGTCACCAGAAATCTCATTTCCTCTACTGCCTCTTCCTGTGAACACAGTGTGCTGGTAACACCGAGAGATTTTAGCTACAGTCAAAGCTATAATTTTTATACATAAGATTTCACCTCAAAGTCATCAATGGTAACTATGGGAAAGAGATGAGTGAATGACTCTGGAGGTGAAAAAAACAAACCAGCATGGGCCATAGGGAAGGGATAGTCCTCCATCCCATGGAAGATAAACATCTGAAAGGTTGGCCAAAAAGGTGTCATTCTATAAACACAGGGCTGTGCAGTCATTCAAACCTCTGATGAATTTTAGTAGCAGACAACAATTTAATTGAAGACAACAAAATGTGATGATATGTGATGGAAAGTGTGTTCGAGCACAGCTGAGTGAGCTGGCAAAATATAACCATCAGGAACAGAAAAGGTATAGTGAGAAGAGACATTAAGAAACCAAAAACTTTGCAAAACAAAAGAGACATGGGTTTTTTTTTAGTCCTCTCTTGCATATACCTTATGCTTCCTGACCTTAGAAAACTAGCCTATTTTGGAAAAGGACAAAAAATTGTGAAGTGTTTTTTAGGTTTGCAAATGAAACGCAACAGTTACTTGAAACAAGTTGGCGATCTCCAGAGAATTAAGTTTTAGCCACTGGGGATGGAATAACAGTTTTGTATTCAGAGAAAGAACAAATGAAAAACACACCTCTATCACAAAAGTGAAATTCTAAATTTGAAGTGCTTTCCAAAGCAAAGTACATACTTTTCCACATTTGGTTTGAACCTTCCAGACATTGACCAACAATTTTTTCATTCTACAATGGAATGTGAACCTCTCATATCTTCATGACCCTCAAACAATTCAACTACAAAATAACTAAATAGTAGGAATCAGAGATCAATGCAGCAAAACAGCTCTGTGCATTGAAGGCCTCAAGCTTTTAGAGACCTTGCACCATACCAAGCTCCAGCACACGGTAGGAAACACTTCCATTACCTGCATATTACAGAACAATGTTGTTCATGGTAAATGCTAAACAACAGCTGCTATAACCTACTCTTTCTACTTGCCTTTGAAAGGCTTCACACAAATCAGAAGACAAATCAGATTTCATCCTAAGAGAAGGTGGAAGCAGAGAAGCTGCACCCAATGCAGTAGTCTCTCCTGGACTCTCTATTTTACATGGGAATTCTTTGATGTTGGAAAACACCCCACAGAAAGATGCACTGTTTTGGTACCTTGCAGTGTTGTGTGAACGTGGCACAGGAACACTGCTGTGCAATGTGCTCACAGTGAATGCTGCGGGCAGGTTTCCTTCTGTAAAATATGAAAATGACATGCACAGGGAACTCTTTCTGTTCCAGCCTCTCTTATATCTGCCTTGGTATCTACAAGTCCCTGCAAACTTCCAGAAGGATATTTGAAATGGTTCAAGTCTCCAAAAGGCTTAATGTAAATTCACTGGAAAAAGATGGACTCCACTCCAAAACAGGGGTCTTTTCCTTTTTGAGGACCATGTCTCATCTTCTGAGGGCAGCAGTCACATCCCACATCATGGGGCTCATCAGGCCCATGGCAAGGCCAGTGGCATCAGCTTTTCACCACAGAAAAGCCACCTGCCACCACTGCTGCCAAGAGACACCTATCCCATCTCCTTGTCCCATCCTAGCAGAGAACCAGGATTTTTTGGCAGACGAGTCTTCTGCCAAACCATCCCCTGGTCCTACCAGATGGCCACACAGACCCTCCCTCCTCTGGGTGGGCAATGGGATTGCTCTGGGCTATGTCACAGTAAAATTGCTGGGTAACTGCAGCTCACTGTTCCTGAGATGATCTTTCAGCATCATAGCCACAGATTTCCAGCAACAACCAAAGACATTTATTATAATATAGTGTCACATGCATATGCTATATTTTATAGTAAAAAGACTTGAATTCCAAAATTGGAATTGCGTTCATCAGTTTATACTGATGAAAACATCATTAAATATAAAAGCCACATGCAAAATGGAAAAGATGCTGATTTTATCTATTAGAAGTGGTGCTGATTGCTGTCAGAGCTGAGACAAATCTGAGTTTCGTGCAGCTAAATGTGCTCTCCATAATCTATTACTCACTGGAGTTAGAATCATTTGCCTTCCAGCAGACAGGAATTTGCACCGTGCTGCCACCGGGAGGCACAGTCAGATTTTACAGTTTGCATTTTCTTCATTTCTTTATTTCAGAATAGCCTGTGTGAAGAATCTTACTGAAAGATATACTCAGCTTTGTTCCAGCAAAAGACATGAAAAAGTTATCCAGGCATTAAAAAAATTCCTAAATTCTATCCACATAAAACTATGAGAGCAATCTACTGCCAGAGTAGATTTTAGCTATTTCAAGTTAAAGTGTGAATTCAGTTCAACATGAAGGGGCCACCCATAAAATTCTTTTCAAGAGGGATTTTTTTCTGATGTTTCATAGGTGGCTAAAATCAACTACAGTATTAAGCAATTCCAGTGGTGTAGAAATAAATTTCTTAGAAAAAAATCAATTAATAGAATATAATTGTGAGAGTAGAAGATGAATTATTGTTTCATTAAAACAAAGTGTGGGGGTTTTAATTGTAATTTTAATGCTGTAGGCTATAAATAGGTCTGAATTCAATGTTAGAAGTGTTGGTTGCTGCTATAAATTATTTTGACTTCAATTATGCTTAAACCACTTAGAAAACAAATTATTACTTGATAAAGTGTCTTGGTGGTTCTTTTAGGAAGTGGCAGCCCCTTTAAATTAATTTTTAGTGTAAGTCCTTTCCACAGTGCAATAAAGAGGAGGAAAAATATTTTAATATGGTTGAATATGAAAGAATAACAAAAAGCAGAACACTCTCAGCAATCTCTCACTTCGAGAGAATGTTTCTTACAAAGGGAGCTATGATATAAAACATACATAGCTAAATTTCAATTGCATTATCTTTGTGGTAGATCAGAAAGGCAGCCCCAGCCATGTCCCTCTAGGTGTGCAGAGGCCATACCTGCAGTGAAGGGGACAGGTGTGGCTGCCTGAGTCACCAGGTGATGGAGTTCAGTCTGAAGTGGCACTGATGTAACACCTCTTACATCACCAAGTTTTAGCCTTTTAACCAGGCCCTTAAAACTGAACACATCTGATACTTAATACAGTTCATGCTTTATAAATAGCACTGCAGAAACCAAATCCAGCAGGTTTGGGAGGTAATTTGGAGACAGCAAGTGCCAGTAACATTTGCTGGTCCTGTCCCTTTTCTGCCCAGAGCCCTCAGCTCAGGCTTGCACAGCCCAGCCTCACTTCAGGATATCCCTGCCATGGACAAGAGCAAAGCTGGGCTTTGCCTGGAGCTTTTCACTTGCTCTGGGGGCACAGGGGTGGGTGGAGGTTTTAAGGCCCAAGACTGATTTTAGTCTAAAACACAGGCTGTGCACCATGGAGATGATGGCAGGGGCCAGTGCCAGGCGTTCATCTGCACAGCCATGGGGTTTGGGGATTGAACACACACAGTGGGGTGACCTGGTCCAGTGGACATCAACCTCCAAAATGCAAGTACAGACCCCGGAACAGATGTGCCCAGGGTCTGCATCTGCTTCTTGTTCTGCTCTGCCTCGAGGCAGGAGGAGGATGTCTGAAGCATGCATGGAGCAGCTGCTGGAGCACACGAGTTCACAGAGAACCCTGCCAGGGGCCTCAGACAAACTTCAGGTAATGTCACACGTGTGGCTCTCCGGAGCCTTCAGAAACCCTGCAATAAAGATGGAATAATGCAGCATCCCAGACTTAAGAGATTTAATTCAGGAGTGTAAAATGAAGCTGTTATGTTTTATCACTTTATCAAATACCATTATGATTTAAATAACAAACATAGCTTTCATGCAGAAACCTAAATGTTGGTACACAATCTCCTTCCTCCTAACTGAAACAGAACACTATGCATTTAGCCATAACAGCTTCAAAAACTACTTTGATAAATGCCATTAAGGAAATAGCTGTTTTAGAAGAGAGATAATCTAAACATGATTCAAACTAAGTGTGGTACTGTTGCTGAATTGCTAAGAAACTTGATAGCTAAAGTAAGATGTTTATAATATTTCAGGATAAAGTATTACAAATTATCTTTTAAGTAGAATAACCAATTGATATAAAACAGACAAGCTGAGGAAAAAACACTCATTTAATAGGTTATCAGCTGGGGGGAGCCCTGCATAGGGGAAAGCAAGTCATTTAGACTTGTGTTTTCAAAAATTTACTCAAATATGAAGAGACACAGATTGGCAGCCATCCGCGTTTTTTAACAATCTGCAGATGACTAAGTACTTAACTTCCATCACAGTCAGCAGGAGTTAGATACTTGATGTATTTGGATGCTTTAAAATATCACATTAGACACCTAAATGTGTAAAGTGCCTAAATATCTTTCATTTTATGGCCTTTAGTTTTCAAGTGCCTTAGACCTGTACTACTCAAATGAGAATAACTGCATTTTCCCAAGCCATAGGGGAATTGGGAAAAGCAACAGACTGTGAGGTGGTTTGGATACTGCAGTAATGGTATATAAATATCACAGAGTAAGGATAGACTGAGGGGAAAAGGCACCTGGATGTTAGTGTGCTATCAATAACACACCATGAATGTGCAAGTACCAGCAGAGAGAGAAGAGTCCAGGAGGAAAATGCAAAAGTATTTAGCAACTTATTCAGAACAGAGGGTTGTCCCCTTATTCATATGAAATCAGCAAGGGAAAACTACACCCTGAAAAGGTAGGATTCTGCACCAAATAAGTCACCTTCTGTCCTTTATCACGAAAACACAAAACGCAGATACTTCAGTGCCCTTCACAGTATGACTAATCTATCTTGAATCCTTCCTCCTCTGATCCACGTCTTGTATTAGCATGTGTATAATTCTCTTCCATTCTTTTCTAATGAAAAGCTCTTCAGTTCACTAACAGTAGTAATTGTGACAGCCACCCTCCATAATGCTTTCAGAGTACCAAAAAGGCAACAAACAAAACTATAACAAACTTGAATCTGAATTTCAGGAAAATTATCCTGACTCAAGATGATGTTTCCTCCTGGGGAAGCAGATACAGCTTCAATGAAATTTTCATTCAAGTGCTTAATATAGTCCAATTACTGATACCTTGTTAAAAAAAATATGCTGAGAGAAGGAAATAAAATCACATCCTGGATAAGCTAAGTCTAGGACTGGTAGGGGGGCAATGAGGAAACTAGTAATAAACCTAATAGGACACTTCCTGTCCAGTCAGGAGGACTAGAGTTAAGAGATATCTTCAGTTTCTAAATTCTGTAATTGTCATTACAAATATGCTTAAAGTTTTAGTTTGCCATATTTAATCAAAGTATCTGACAGATTAAACTAACTTATACACTTAATTATCCAGTACTGTCCCAAGTATAAAATCAATCCAATCAGTAATTCACAAAAAATCAACTCTACACAGTCTAGAAAAGTAGATATCCATTATGCAATAACTGTTGCACAGCTGCTGTAATTGTACAATAAAGAAAAATAACCTTGAAAGTCACCAGGTTCACTCCAACACTTAAAGCACATGTGTTGCACAGCACTGAATTAAACATTCTCTTGGTAAACTTTTTTGAAGTGGCAATTCCATAAAGGCTATGATACTATTTTAGGGTGCTCCCTAACCAGTGCTTATCACAGTAGCCATCATTGTCCACCTCTGCTGATCCCAGAGCTATCCAGAAAAATATACTTCTTATAGCTTGCTATAGCTCAGGTGACTGCTGAACCCCAAACTGAGAGCCACCAAGTATGCTAAAAACCCAAACACACCTTCCACACTATGGCCAGGATCACACTTAGCAAAAAAGCAGCTGAACACTGCAGCATGAATACAAACCTGCTATAGAGGTCACTTCTGAACCACCCTGCCTTTTCCTTCATTGCTCTCCCATTTCTCTTTCCACCTCTTTGGGATTTACAACAAGCTCAGCTGTTTCATACATGTGGCCATGCCTGTAGTAGTCAAACCACTGTTAGATAAAGCACTCAAAGGTCCAAACATCTGTCCTTTCTCCACTGCCAATAACACCAAGATTTTCAAGCTAAATCAGTGCTTTAGTGTCCATTTACCATGTCTAAGTGGTCATGGGAATCTTGGACTACTGAAGGAGTCAAACTCAAGAAGGAACAAGAGCTCCCACATCGTCTAGAGGCTCTTCATCCCTAAATCTATTTTGGTACAAATTACCATATTTAGGTGTTCATTGACATCCTTTAAGAAAATAATGAGGACAGAGCTTTGACTTTAATCTCCCTCACCAGCCAGAACATCTGATATGAAGCAGGATAGTCACGGGTCACTGTTGTTAGGGACCTATACCCACACTACACCAACACCACACAGTTTTATATTTGAGTAATTTCAGAATTTCTACTGCATATCTGAAATTGTTACTGTAACAATCATATGTGCTTTTAAAGGCCTTGATACAAACTTAAGAAGCCAGACTACTGCTTCTGAAGAAAATCCTCCACTGTGATAAATCAACATGGGGATGCTTTGGCAAAATATCACATTTTTGCCCCATGCTGTTTCCTCTTTACTAGTTGAACACACTTTGTCCCCATTTGGTTTCTTTCCATCTTTTGATTTCTTACAGAAGCAGATGAACATTTACGTTCATCTTTCCTCTCTGCTCCTGCCAGCAGCACTATATCAAAGGCAGGAAAGCACATCGTAAATAAATGCTATTATTACTAGAACAGTGCGAAAACCAGTGTTTCAGTTCAATGACCAAAAGAGGTGAAGAATTAATTTCAGGCCATTTCAAACTGAACAAGGCCTCCCAGGCCAACAGGTTCATTCTTCTAGAGCTTCTTGGTTTTGCATTTTCAGCAATTTCCCTAAGCTCACTCATAATAGTTATGTCAAGGCCATTAATGAATATATTAAACAAGTCTGAAGCACTCCAATTTTGTTTTCCTCATTCATTTATTATAGAACAGAACAGTTCAGGTTGGAAAGGACCTTAAAGATCATCTCCTTCCAACTCACCTGCCATGAGGACAGACAGCTTCCTCTAGAACAAGTGCTCAGTCACATCCAACTTGGCTTTTAGTACCTCCAGGAATGGGGCATCCATAGTTTCACTGGGCAAGCTCACCTCCATCACAATAAAAAATTTCTTGCTTGTACCCTATTTAAATCTGCTCTTCCAGTTTAAAACCCTCAAACCTTGTCCTGTCCTGATAAAAAGGCTGTGTACTACTGGCCTGCCAGCCCAGCCTGCAGCCAGAGGAGCATTAATGGGGGTTGGGGGAGAGGCTTCTCAATATTTGTTTTATCACTAACACTACACATATTACTGCAACTCGAGTTACACACCTATTTAGTTTTTCCACTCAGTGCAAACTGGGCTTACATTTGCCTTCCCCCCCACCCTCAATGGCATGAGGGCAGGGGATCAGCTGTCCCTGACTGTCTGGGGACTCACACTCTGGCCACTTCCCACCCCAAATCTGAGGGGAGGACAGTGTTTCCTGAGTTTGCCTCCTCTTGTCTGCCAAAAACCATGTGAGGCACACAACTCAGTACCAAGTATTTCTCAAATTCCTGACACTTGTGCCCCTTTCCCCATCATGCTGTGCCAGCAGTGTTGGCTGCAGAGCCCCTGAGGAGGGGTTGGTTCTTCAGCAGCCCCAACAAGGACAAAGCTGAGCCCCTCAGTGAAAAGGTGTTTGATAAAGGGAAGAACACTGCCCAGCAGTAAGAGGAAAGTGTGAAAAAACAGCCCTGCAGCACTCAGGTCAGGCAGGGGTAGCAGCTCCAGGCACTGGGGTGGCACTGCAGCTCACAGAGGGCCTGCAGAGGAGCCAGCAGATGTTTCCTGAGGCACTGGGTCCATGGAGAGCCCATGCTGCTGAGTGAAACCACACAGCCACAGGCTAAAGTGGCTTTTCAGTGCTGCCCTGGTGTTTGTGCACATGAAATGTCTGGGGATGAGAGCACTACAGTGCAGCCCAAAGCTTTCCTCAAGCCCTTACTGGAACTCTCTGATCTTGATGAGGAATAAAACATATTCAGCTAATATGTAAATGGGCTGCTGATCAAGATTAAGTACGTGAATCACAAATTTTCTTTCTTTGCTTCTCTCTTTCTCCTCCCCATCTCACAGGTAAACAAACACAAGGTAGGTTCCTTGCATCATTCACCCCATCAGGCTTATGTTCTTATATACAGACATAACAGCTCATGAATCAGGCAAGACACCAATAGTGGTGATAAAAAAAACACATGTATTCTCTTTTATTCACAAAACCTGCTTCATAAGCTTTAAAGATGACAACTTTAAGATTAAAAAGGCTTGGCTGCACTTAGTGTACACTAAAAGCCTGTATCCCATAGTAAAATCAGCTCCCAGTCAATACCTAGCTTTCTTACTATTGAACCCCAGGAGAAGGACCTTTCCCTTTGTGTTATTGAAATTCATTTCATTTCTATTATGATAATCAAGGTCATAAAATCCTTCCTGTAGGACATCTCAAGCCTTATTGACAAACCCTCTTAGTTTTACATCTTCAGCAAATCATATCAGCATACTCATATCTGTGCCAAGGTCATTAATAAAAGCATTAAGTATGATTGATCCCAAAACCAATCTATGGGAAGCTCTATCAAAAAACTGATGCTGCCAGTTCTGTGTCCCCATAACCAGCTGCCTTGGCTCCATTACAAGCTAAAGATTCCTGAGGTCTCCTGCACTGCACCAGCATTTGGTTTTTTCAGTTTTGATTTCTTATCTCACTGATTTAGGTTTTTCAGTTGGATTAGTTTCCAATGGCTTCTTAGTTCATTAATGTGGTTTACTTTGCACCTCTAAGGTTGTTAGTGCTCAGACTCCAAATTTGGTTAGATCTTCCAGCAGCTGTGAACTAGGTCCATATAAGAATTAAACATATTTTCCATCAACAAATCAAAACAACATTTTCTTCTCTGAAAGTACTGAATCCTATTCTTTCAACTTGCCAAGTTTTTATTAAGTCTTTTCTCCAGCTTTTCTCTGCCATTTGTTAGATTAAACTGAAAGTACAGAATATTTTAGGAATTTGAAAAAATCTATTCAACCATTTTTCACATACTTTTAGTGAGCTCGCTCTTTACAATCAGCTACATCCTGAATTAGATAAGCACACCAACACAGAACTTCCTACAAACTACACAAAAATTGTTGCAGACTGTAACTATTACTGCAGTACTACAGGGGAGCTTTGTCCTTTCTTGGCTCCTAGCAAGAACCACTCATAAAAACCTTTAATTTTTAGCTTCAGATATAAAGAGCAGCAGATAAATCTACTGGTATCTGGAACTGCAGAGTCTCAGGTGTGAAGCTATATCAGGAGGCAAAATACCAAACATCTGTGGCTGCCAAATGGGCCTGTCCATCCCTGAGTTATCCCATGGTTTAAAGTAAAATTAACATTCTACTATAGGTTACAGCATACAAACTCTTGAGAATATTGAAATCAAAGCTTCCACCTTCAAGAACTAAAGCAAAAGAGCTTCCAGTAAATCTAATGTTCAGTTCTGTTATCACTTTATGTGAGTCACAACCAAAAAACAGACACCTTATCTCTTCAGCAGCTAGATAATATTACTTGGTTTTATGAGAATTTTTTTCAGAGCTGAAAGCATCAAGTTTATAGCTGCCATTATTATCTTCCTTATCTTAGACCTCTATAAGATACCAAAAAAAAAGCATTTTTCCCATTACATCTTAAATACATCAACACCAACAACAGAAGTTTGGCTTAGCTACCAGAAATTACATCCCTCTATCACAGCATTTTCAAACAACACCCAGCCCTCACAAGCTGCATTCACAGAATTCTAACCACATTTAAGCTAAGAATTATTTGCATAGTCACATTTAAATTGGTTACTTTTATCCCTTTTCTAGTGCAGTATCAAAAGAAGCAAACAAGCCCTGAATATCATAATCACCATCTCTTTCCTGCCTGCCCTGCACTGCAATAGCTCTTACCTCAAAAAGGTCCACAGTAAAAGATTTCTCCCAAGCAGCTACAAAAGAAATCTTACAAGAAACACTGGGCTGCCTAGGCTGCATTTTGTAAATTATTTTGCTTGAACACAAATGAAAAATAAATGTAGAATAACTTCGAGAAAGCAGAGCCCTCAAGTCAAAAAAGTCTGAATCTGGTCCAACATGCAGTGCTATGAATCAGGTACTTTCATTGGTACCAGCCAAGATAAAGCAGAGAATAAATAATACAAAAACTCAATTGGAATCTTTGTACTTTTGTTTTGTACCTTAGAAGATCAAGTGTGCTCACTCACAAGCAGGTGAAACCCAGGCAGAAGAAAACATCCACATATTTCCAAGGATTTTCCTGGTTCCGAAGCAGTGGGGATAGAACACAATTATTTACACCAAATTGTCTACTACTATCACCAGCTAAATAGCTACAAGCAGTAGAGACCATATTGGCACTCCTGCCTACCAGGAGAAAGTCTGGCAAAAGGCAAAGCAGCCTTAGAAGAAGGTTTTATACCTGGTTTGCAAGGTGATCCTCATTAGCTAATTAAACTGATAATGTGGAGCAGGCAGGAAGCAATTTTCTGATGGTCACTCCCTGATTAGGTACAGAAGGAAATAGTGAGTAATTAAGCTAAATTCTAACACCTGAGTGCTGCAAATCATATGCAGTCAGAAGTTAACTATCATTTTTATTGATTGGAAGACAAACATTTGTTGTCATGGAGGAAGCACACAGATATTCCTTGGGGATAAAAAGTACTTTAAATCACTTCTTAACCTGTGATTTGACAAATAAATGAATTTTTCAAAACATAGCCCAGTCTCCTAAATGTTAAGTCATTTTTTTTTTTCTGACAACAATCATGGATCAAAGGTTTAACTGAAGACTTAACAATGAGACAACTCATAGCCATACCACTGAATTTTCAGCCACTGGTATTATTTTTACATTTGATCATGCACGAATTTGACCTATAATTTGTGGCCTTCAGATTCTTTCTAACTGCTTAAATCAAAGCCTGTGCTCTGCAATAAAAATTAACCTGAATACAGTGACCAAATTTAATATGTCTGTTTTGGCAATCTTAGGCTAATTATTTTGACCTCAATCTATCATGTTTATTCACAGCATGGCATAAAAGAGCAATGTTATTTTTTCACCTTTTACAACATTCTAGCACAAGTTAATCAGGGCATCCCTCTAAATTTCCAAGCTGAAATTACTCAGGATCTTGAAGAGCAATTAACTGAAAATAAATCAAAGAAGGGTTTGGGTTGGAAGGGACCTTAAAGACCATCTCATTCCAGCCCCCTGCCATGGGCAGGAACACCTTCCACTAGACCAGGCTGCTCAAAGCCCCTTCCAACCTGGCCTTGAGCACTTCCAGGGATGGGACAGCCACAGCTTCTCTGGGCCGTGTCTGCCAGGGCCTCACCATCCTCCTAGGGAAGAATTTCTTCCTTATAGCTACTCTAAACCCATTCTATTTCAGTTTGAATCCATTCCACCTCACTCCCTTGTCCTATCACTCCATGTCCTTGTAAAAAGTTCCTCTTCAGACTTCAATTACACAATTAAAAAAAATTCAATTTATATTTACACTAAGGCTTTCAATAAAATTCCAGAACTATTATTTGTTAAGAAAACATGCATGAAGGTACAAGTTACAATGTAGTATGATGCATTAAAACATTTTTAGCAGCTCTAAATATGTTTGCACAATTTCCCTAATTTTGGCAACAGAAAAAAAATTTCATCAGTAGAAATTACTTCCTTTTTTTCTAATCTACACGAAAGCAAATAGCAAACATATTCCCTTGTTGCCACAGTTACTAGATGACTAAGTTGCCCTTACAAACTTATTCTTCAAAAATAAGTTTTTCTTTCCCCCTTGAAATTCTCCTTCGATGTGTGTTCAAAGGTGGGTGCGCAGGTGGTAAAACTATTAAATGGTCTTCCCTGCTCCCTTTTTTTCCAGGGGATTGAACAACAGACACATATATAAAACAGCAAATGTTGTCCTGCTTGGGAGGAAAGAAATGCTCCAGCTAACAGAGCAAAACCTTATATTTCCAAGTGTTATTTCCTAAACTAACACATGTAAATCACCTCACAGCATCAAGAGGCACATCCAAACATAAGAGAATAATTGGGCAGCAAAAGCAAAGGCACACAGCTGCCACTAAAGATTTACAAACTTCCATACAAGGGCCAAAACTGCTTGCAGAGAAGACCACTCAGGCAATCTCTGGCCTGCTGAAACCCAAGAAGAGCTTGTTGCTCTTCTCAAAAAATACTGAGCATACTAATTTCATTGTTGGTGCCTCCCCTCTGTGCCTCAGCCACAGTGGAGCTGCCTTCCTTTCTGTAGAAAATGTTGGAATTTCTAATGAAAAATAAATTCCCATGTGATTTCTGTTAATTTTTTTCCAAATATTAGCAGGGTCCACACTGCAAGGTAGGGAGAACAGGAACCATGTATTCTGAAATTCGAAGGTGTTTCTCCATGAAACATTTACCTGCTCCAATGTGCTGCCCAAGGTCCAGGTAGCCTGTCAGGAGACTGCAAAGTCAAAATCCCACCTGGCATTTCTCAGGGAATGAAGTACACTTTCCAGAAAGTTCCTGGCTATCTGTACCATTCATGGGTGATAAGCTGCACGTCTCACCTAGAGATGCTTAATTCAGTAGAGGATTGAAGGTCTGTTGGGTGCCTGTGGAGGAGGATTATCTGCAGCTCCCGGGTAGGTGGGTGACCTGCAGGAGCCTTCTCCTCCCCACCCTTTCTTCTGCCCAGCAGAGGCTTTGCTTTCATGAAATCCCCTAAAAAGAAGTTAATCCTGTAGTTTCACAGTAACAGTACAGGGTGATGTCAGCAGCCACATCATGGAATATTATGTTGGCACCCCTTGTCATAAGCATAACGCATTTATTATGGATAAACACATAGCAATGTGTCCAAGACTAATTTCGGGGTGTATCACAAGAGCTCAGGTCCCTCTTTGGCCCCAAAATGAAGTAACTGTATTTATAGGTGTTCATAACGTGCTTTGATCAGTTCATTTTTATAGGTAATTAGGTAGTTTCCTGACAGCAAAACTGATGATGGGGTTTTCAGAGGTTGTTTTGAGCATGGTTGTACTGTTGGATTTGAGGGAATGGAGGCTCAACCTCACACTCTCCTCTGTGGAATTACAGCCAAAAAAATTCTTCCTTGGGTACTCAGCATTGCTTCATGAAGATTGAGCTCACGCTGACATTTTTCTTTCTCTGGGGGCATTTTCTGTCCATTGGGTTTGAACATCGTGAAAAAAATGACCACCTCTCAAGCCACGGGGAATAAAGAGCTTTATTTTTCAGGAAAATCATAAAGAAAACCCCCATAGGTTTTCCATATTTAAAAACTGGTGTTACAGGTGGAATTCAAAGAAAAACATGATATTCAGTGAGTCTAATTTTCATCTGGTTAAACCAGGGAAGTCTTCACTGAGTTAAGGGATGCCAATTTACTCCAAGAAGAGTAGATGATGTACTCTAACACCTTTCAGTAATTTCTTTAGCTTTTTTTCCCACTGCTTGCTGAATGTTATTCCTATTTCAGGAGAAGTTGAAATTCAATCACCCACAAAAACCTTTATGATTTTTGATACCAATCTGGGTACGACTAAATTTTATTTTAAAAAAAAGTGCCATTAGTGAGTAATTCCAAAACATAAGAAGGTTTAGTTTATCTAGTTTTTAATTACAAAGTTCCATGGGACTGAGCAGGTAAGGACAACAGTTGTCCATTAGCTGATTAGACAAATGCACAATTGGTGGACTACTTACCATAACTTTTAAATACTAACACATATTGAAAAGTTTTTTATGGTGTTAACACTAAATTTTGTAAACATAATGTGTGATACATCTGGAAAACAAAGTTCTAATTAGATCAAACTGCTTTTTATTTTACTTTGTCACCTTCTTGTTTAGCTTTGCTTTCAAATGACAATCTGTTCACCTAAAAGAGGGCAGAGTTTCCCCCCCCCAGTTTAACTTTTACAGTGTGTAAATCATCCTGCACACAGCAGTTTCAAGTGCTGCTTTTCACAAGAGAGATACAGACTGTTTCCAGTAAAGTGGAATAAATACCACAGGTTTGTCTTCTGGATATTTCCATTACAGAAGAGAAAAGCTCATTTAACTTATGAGCAAAGGTTACTGGAGAACCTGGGGAAAAGAAATCCCTGCAAGGTCATCTCTAAAAAATTACACTTTAACAATGTCCTTTGGCAGGAGGAGGTGAGTTGCTTTCTTTAGCTCAACAGCATTTCCAGGAAATCCGTATTCTGCTCTTGTTTTGTGGTGAGGCTTTATGTTTCAGCACACTGTTAAACTGACCAACTCAAGTGCTTTCAGATATTATCTATGTACTGAATCACTCATTTTAAGAGATCTAGGAGAGTTAAGTGAGGCATTTTTTTTCTCATCCTGACTCAGGATGAGAAGTCTTCAAAATACAAGAAAAAAAAATCTTGCAAAATAGGCAAGTGTTTCTTTTCACTATGTTGTAAATGTTTTATTTGACTGCAGCTTCTCTTCAGAAATTTATTAATCGCCAAATTGAACTATAAGAAGATACTAATTGTGGATTTTTCACAAAATTCTTTACATGAAATATTCCCACAATTTCAAAGTTTTTTTCCTCATATTTCATGAGCAAAGCAACACACTGAAAAGAAACCTTTCCCATTTTGACAAATCCGTGTTTTCCAATGACAAGGTCTTGTTACAAATACTTTATCCAATTTCCAACAGCACCAAATGCCATAGATTTTAATGAGACATTCAGTTAAAAGAAGGTCAAACTAGGTTGTCAGCTTTCAGTTATATTCCTGGAACGGCTTTTCCATCGCCATGCAAAACCATCCAAGTCTGACAGTATTCTGTCTTGGCCATATCATCTGAGATAAAACCATGCTCTGGCTGAAAAGGCAGAATGGCCACAGACTCTCTTTGAACACCAGAGAGACACGGGTGTAACCAGCAGGCTCAGCCGTGCCCTCAGATCTGCACCAGGGATTGTCAAAAACAGATCCATGTGTTTCCTTTCCCATAGAGCAAACGAGATGTTCACCTCAAAATGATGTTATAGTACAAAGCAGCTGAATTTGTACTTTGTGAGCTTTGGAAGCTCACATCCTTGGTGGGATTTTAAAAAGCACAACAGTCCTTTAAATGCATCCCACTGATTTTTAGTAGAGTGTAAATTACATCTATGATTTTGAAGCTCCAGACAAGTAATTGCTTTGACAGCACTCTCTCTGAATTATGAAAAAGCCAGTTTAAAAATAAAAAATAAAAACAAACACATAATCTCAGGGTTAATGCAACATTAGAAACTAGAATTGTAGAATTTCACACTTGTTAACAATAAACACATACCAAAGAGACTCTCACAGAATTTTTCTCTTCATTTCCCTCCTTATTTAAAATGTCAGACAGAAGAAATCTAAAAATATGGTAGGAATAAAATGTCTGATCTACTGTTTTTATCCTTTTAATGAAGAAAATAAATGTTAGTACAAAGCAGATGAAAAGAAACAAAGAAGGCATGAAGACACCTGAGCACAGAGACCTGAACACACCCTCACACATTGGCAGCACCAAAGCAAGGTGAAGGACTCTGTATTTACACCAACAAATAGTGCCACAAATCCTGACCCCCAACAAACTGCCAGAACAACCCTTTGGGATCACCTTTGGCATCGTGTTTCATTACCTTCCAAGCCTCATTGCCAGATCCAGTGGGAACACTGCACTTTGAGGAGAGACAAGTTCTCTGTGTGGATCAAAGCTGGGCAGTGCCATGTGGGGATCACTGAGGGCTGGGGATTTGAAAGCAAAACTGTTTGCAAAACTGAAATAAATGTCTCAGTCCTACCCCAGTGTCTAGACAAGTGGAGTCAGTGCTGGCCCATTGAAGCAATAGTTATCTGCACTTCCACTCTCCAAAGCCTCTCCCAGGTAGTGTGTCTTTCATCTCCTCCTGTTTCTGAGATTACTGTGTGCTGACAGGAGCGTTTTGGAGTGATCTTAAAGTGCTTTTAAAGGGTAACATGTGGAAATAAATAATTCAAATTTTTCTTGAGTGTTTCTTTAGTGTCTCAGCTTACATATAGAGAGTGCTTTTGGAGTGCTCACCTGTACAGTGGATTGTGCTCTCTGCTAAGTGTTTTGCCCAAATGACTTTTGAATGCTCTTCTAACACAAAGATAGTAGGCTTTTATATCCCTACTGTGATCACACTCCTGCTAGGCAAGAGATCTACATACCAACTACTAGACACGATTACTAGCATGATTTTTAGCAGAACCACACATGCCTTATCTTTTAAAATGCAATATTATATGAGTTTTTAATAAGCTGTTCCTAAGAGGAAAAAAATGCATATGGGAATAAAAACATTTGAAGAATTTTTGAATAAATCAGGCAAGATTTAATAACACCAAAAAAAGAGGGTAACATAATAAACATTAAGAACCTGAAAATACAGCTGGAAATATATCCCATAGCACCAACAGGTAATGCTAAAGTGTGTTAAATTAGTCATATCTGCTGAAAATTATTTATAAAAGAATTGTATAATATATGATACTGAGTGACTATGGCATTTTCTGATTATCCCTCCTTGCTAACACATGATCCACATCAAAAGAAATACACATTTTCTCCTGAAAATGCTAGATGTTCTGCTGCCAAGTTTTCTTTTAAAATACTCATTTTTTAACACTTGCACATACACTCAGGATCATGTGGTAAAAGAAAGCTACAGTTAGCACATTCTGTGATTTTTTCTGACATTTTCTGTAAAAAATACTCATGACTAAAGATTTCAGTAGCTACTGATATGGTTTATAATCCTCTAAAGTTTCACAGGATAGCAGTCCTAAAAAAAGTGGTTTAAACCTCTCTTTCTTTCTCCCTCTCTTTATAGCACAGCCTAGGAATCCAGTCCTTGGGAGAGAAGTCGGGCTGGTGGCATCGAAATTAAAGATTTCATGGTGTATTAACGTGTCTTGGAGGGCACAGACTACTGCACAACTGAGATAAAATTAAACATCTTGGTCCAGGGCTGTTAGATGACATACAGCACATATAGTACTTTTATCTCTCAGTTAACAGCCTGCTCTGGCACACTCCTTTGCCTCTGTTTCTCACCACACACATCTGCTCCTACCCAGCATAACAGCAGTTTCAAAGCCTGATATCAACAGAAGATGGGACTGGATGAGCCTCCAAGCATCAAACTTATGACCCTACCTAAGGAAAAACCAGAATAACGTTAATATTTTGTTTTGAGAAGGTGAAGACAGATAAAATAATGCAGATTGCAGAAAATTCAAGTTGGGTGGTTTTGCTCAGCCCATCTCAGAATAAAAAAATACTTGCCACAGATCAGAGAGGCAGCAAATCAGCCTCCCAGCACCAATGGTGCCAGTTTGTCCCAGCAGGGAACAGAAATGGCTGTATGGAAAAGGCCTTGTAACACAAGGGAGACTGGCCAACCTGCTGGGGAAACCTGACACCTTTCCTCAAAAGGTTTCAGCTGATTAGAATTGACCATACTGAGGTTTTCTTCCCCCCTGCCTTGTACACTGCAGTTGTTCATAAACTGCACCTTCTCTTTCTCAGGGAGCACTGATCTTGTCAACCCAAGCCACATTCTCCTATTCAGCCTTCCTAAATTTCACTGATAGATGTAGCAAGTGTAACCCGCTGATAAGATTAGTGGTTAGAGTCTATTAAACATTTCTTGAAAACAACCTTTTACTGAGCTAATGACCTTCCAATTCCACCTGGGTTTATAATTTACATATTCAAAAATCCTATTTGACTATATGTTAGAGCGTAGAGATTTATATTTCCTTTTCCAGCAGATTCTGGCATAATATCAGAGCAAAGTAACAGATTAAAAATAGAAAATTTTATTGTACTATATTGTTCCTCCACTGCAGGATGAAAGCAACAAAAATGTTGATTTCTGCAGAAAAACTCGTTACTTTTTTGCAAATGGTAAGGTAACTTGCACTTTTTGCTTTTACCAGAAGCAGATGAAAACAGGAGCTAAATTATAGGGAGGAATAATTCATAATACACTGTAATTCCAAAATGTCAGCTGACCCTTGTAGAAATACCTTATCTACACCTGAGGTTTGACACCTCTTCTCCCACTTCATCTTTCCTCAAAAGGCCCACAGATGACATTTTTCATGCTCTCCTGCTTTTTCTGCTGCTGACAGGAACAAAATGATGCAGTGCAAGCCAGTTTGCTTAGGTTCCAGTTTCAGAAAATGTTGTGCTAGATCCTATATGGTACTGACTTATAAATGCAGAGAGTAAAAATCGTATATATGGACAATCTGAGAACGCAGACTATAATGTTATTGNNNNTATTGTTGATCACAGCCAAACAAAGAATATTTGGGTACCTTTAAGTATATTGTTCTAAAATTACTTTTATGCTGTGTTCTTTACATTTCAAAGCAAAGCATCCATATTTTTAGTAAAATCACATACACACTTCTACGGGCTGCACCAAGGGCATTTCTTTCAGCCATTTACAGGCACTTGCAGCTCTGACTTCAGATAAACACTTTTTTCTTTCTTGAAATGCTTAACCAAGAGGATGAGTTACACTGGTCTCTTAACCCAGTGCTGCTCTTTATCTGGCTCCTACTTTTGTGTCGGATCAATACTGAATTCCGCAAGACAAAAGGAAGATAATCAGATTGTTGTTTTGCATTAGTTGGCCTACATGATAACACCATTCACCTGCATTTAGGAAAATCTTTTTGCTCATATGCATTACGACTCTGAAAATAAATTTGAACTGTCTCCCTTGCCAGACAGCTCCCTATAAACATCTACAGGGCTATGTTTCAAAGACACATTGTTCTTTAAAACTTTAGCCTGCAGTAATACCTACTATTTGACAATATTTAACCTATTTCTATACTTAGATGATGTTTGTTTTCATGCAAACACCTCCCTCTGTATACGTAGGACATCCCTGGAGCAAACCTGGTGTTCAAACATGCCTGTAGGGTCATTTTATACACTCCAGGGCTTCATGGCTGGCCTGCAGCTGATACACCAGAAGGGCATGAGTCTCCTGTAGGCACACATCACATGTGACAACCAAAGGGATATTTCAGATATCCAAGGCTATCTTAAATGAACACCCATGTGTCAGCAGCCCAGTCCTATCCCTCTTGCCTTTCATGGCAGGTTCTTGAGGAGCAGGGATTATCTCTTTTTTCACATGCAGTGCCAGTAACTGTAAAATCCTGTATGTAACAACAATGATGTGTACAGGTGTTTCTACAATAAGGCACAGTAGCCAGTGAGTCCTATTTAAATTAAGAGAGGTCAATAACATGCTGTTATATTACACATGTATTTAAATATAGTAAACATCAATACCACTTAAACCATCTGAGTCAAGAGACAGACTTGGTGGAAACTTTGGACTGGAGACAACAGAGAAGAGTGTATGTAACTCAATAGTATTTTTGGCTTACCCTTCGATCCACTTACAATCTTCATAAATCATATTCCTCTCCATATGTACATTTTATTTGCTGTTTAGTGTGTAGATACTCTCTAGTTTGGAGGGCCCTTGAGGACAGAAGCACTTACTGCCTTGGGCTAAAAAAATAACAGTAACCTGAAAAATTAATATTCTGAGCTCTTCCTTCTGATATGAAACAATGAGTATGAGGGAATGCCTCCAAATCCTCAAAATTTCATGTGGTTTACCAGAAAGCCATAAACTGTCTTGGTCAAAACTTGTCCCAAATTCATTGACAGTTGGAAACTTCTAGAAAGTTCAGAGTGAACTAAATTTCAGACTCTGTTATGAAACCTTGTTTTTAAAAAGGCACAAATGAGAATCCAGAGCCTGAAGTTCATTTTGTATCAGATCGAATTAAAGCATCTCAGTAATTAAAGACATGAAAGGTGTAATCACTAATGACAGCCATCCACAGAGCAGCATGGGGGTGGCACTGGCACCAGCTACCTCTTCTTCTCTGCTAGCAGATCAGCCTGGGACAAAAACATGCAGTTTGATGACCTGGATGATAATTCCCCCACAAATTCCTCATGGAAAACTAATGCATTATTTGCATATATCCAAACACTGGAGGGATTTGTGTGGCCGCCTTTTCCATCTGCCTCCAGCTCAGCCTGTCTGTGCTACTCATGCATAAGCAGATATTCAAGAGCACAGTTTTGCAGTAACTGTTGAGGCTGTAAACACAGGCATCTTTCTAATTAAGAGCTTATTAAAGATTAAGCGAATGTCATTCTTAATCATCTTAAGAAATGTGCCTTAAATTTTACCTTCCTGGACAGGTAGTCAGTCAGGACACAGGACTGCCCCAAAACATGTCCACTACAGCCATGGCTGTGTTAGCTGCTTCTACACAAATTCCGTTGCTGTAAAAATCTTTGCTACTTCTGAAATATTTTGGAATATTTCAACTCTTTGCATTTCACTGCACTGGTACAGTACTTGGCAGCGTAGGGGGTTCCCCTTTTCCAAAACTAACATGGATTTTCTTATCACAGAAGAGCAAACTCCAGGTGAATGCACGGGTGCTCATTTTTTAAATTTTTATTAGACATC
>WEIV01014503.1:47952-64012 GCA_013390005.1 Calyptomena viridis | reverse complement strand
GAGCTGAAGGAGTTTTCATTTCTGAATATTTTTTACTTAGATTACAAAAAGCCAAAATCAGCAAGTCTCAGCTCTATATCACTTTGGTATGACCTCTGTTTTTCAAGCTCATTTAGCCTTCTGAAAGACTCTGTTTAAAATTTGCATTGCAGCAAATGTAAATAACCCAAAACATTAAGGAAACATATTTTATGTCTCAAAGAAACATCTGATGAAGCAACTTGATTTTCCTTATGAAGTGGCAAACCCAATTAAAGGATCTAAGATGTTATAGTGGCAGATTTGGACACCAACACATATCTAAGAAACAGTCTGGCTTCAAAGTACAACACAGAAGCTTCTATTTATAAATATTTCACTGAAGCATTAACTCGAAAATGAGAAAATCTTCTTCATTTTATTCCCTAAGGAATTCCTTTGGAACAAAACTACTCGTTGAAACCAGCAACTTCTAATTTTCACAGATATGGGGGGACTTAATAGAAACATTTGTATTAAAAAGCTTCTGCAAATTTTTGATTTAGCAGCACATAACAAGACATTTGAGCCATAGAATCACAGAATGGTTTGGGCTGGAAGGGACTCTATGGACCATCTAGTTCCAAGCCCCCTGCTACGACTTAATTATAGCAAGAGTGCTTGATCTTCTTTTAACCAACAAAACCTTCATCCACATGACTGTTGCAGGATTGTGTGTCTGTTAGGTCACTAATTATTAAAACATTATTGGATCAAAACCCAAGGTGAATGCCACAGCAATTAAACAAAATTTAGAAGCTGGCATTAAATTGACATAAGTATTGACAGGCTACTCGTCTTAATTGTCCAAGAGCCACCTACTCAAATGGGATTAAGAAGAATACCAGTGAGAGTTGTCTATCATCACACTAAATCACAAAGTCACCCATTACTTTGTGTGTATTTCATGTGCTTGAACATTTAAGAAGTCCTCCAGCCATGGCATGTCATTAACAGCACAATCACATGTTTTCAAAACCAGTTTTGACAACAAGTGATGAAGGGTACAAGTCTACTGTCAGATGTGATCCCATTCCAGCAGCTGAGAGACTCACCACACATCACATGGGACAGAGTAACTTTCTGTGTTCCCACTCAGATCTGATTAACTGAGTTCACCCAAGTGCACAAAAGTCTCTGTGCAGTGTGTTTCCCTTCCCTGCATGGCTCCATGAGGCTGCTGCACAGCAAAAAGGCACCACAGAGCAGTACAGCCTTGCTATTGAAACCGCAGAGAAATCCAGATATGCTCCAACTTACCCTTAAAACAGAAATTTCTTCAGAGCATGGGCATAACAAAAGTCTTATTGCTTTGGTTATATTAGTTATTCATCAATTACACTCAGCATCTGCAGCAGATTTCAACGATTACTCCAGTTTTACCATTTGATTCCATCCACGTTTCATCAGCAAGCTGCTACAGAATACATTATACATGCTGTGTATTCCTCGAGCATGTTTGGTGTTCTACAAAGAAATGATGTATCCAACAAGCCCTAGAGTCACCCTCAAGAAAGTTGTACAATCAGGTTTCCTCATAAGATTGTTTGATGCATGTTGATTACACTCAGCATTATCAGCTTTCATCTCATCAGTGAACTTGGATCATATCTTGCCTTCAGGAAAGAAGGGCAAAAATCATTGGAAGTTGCCACTAAATATAAAACTACATTATTAAGAAACATAACTCAAACTCCTTCAGCAGAGCCAGACCAGATAGATTTTCCAGCTCTGTGGCATTTGTCACTGAATGACAAGCAAGTCAATCAAATGTGGCTAGACAGGGAAGATTTTCATTAGCTTATTTTTTTAATCCCTCCTCTGTTCTTCACAGTAATGAAGATCGTAAGTACATGAGTTCATGACTTTGGTAAAGACAACTAAATACTCATAGCAGTATTCTTCATTTACAGAAAGACAAGTACAAATGAATCCTGTGTAAAAAGTACTTTTACACAGAACTGCCACAGTAATTTTTTTTCTCTTGGTTCAAGAAAACTAGGCATAAATGCTAAATATCATTCAATGGGATATCGTTTTTCAAATGCAAGCCATAAAAGGTACCTAGGGAAATAAAGTGAAATAATCTGGATTGCCAAAACCATTATTGATGAACACCAAAAGCAATTTAAAATGGGAAATTGGAAGGAAGTGGTAATTTGAAAATGGAATGTTTATAAACAATTCTCAACACAATAGTAAATAAAACCCATGCAATCTCAAAGGGGATTTGATCCAGCTTCTCCCACACACAAACAACACACTTCCATTGCTGCCCCAGCAGAGTGCTCTGCTCTTGCTCAGGAATGCAAACAGGAGAAAACTGCAACAGGAGCAACTCTTCTCTCTTGGATGCAGAGCCACTGGCAAATGGATGTGTCTGGTGGATTGTGGGAAACAGCAACAAGGAGGAATACAACAGCAACACTGTTTTACACCTTGTCCAAGAGCCTGTAGCTGACCAACCTCATAGGATACCTGAAAATTTGGCAGCAAACATTAAATTCAGGATGAAGCTTTGGAGGCCGTTCAAATTCAGAATTTGGAGGGATTTTTATGTATTTTGCCCACAAATTGTCCTTCCATGTTCTGGTGTGATTTATCTCAGAGAAAGTTTCCTTATTGAATAACATAACTGTCTTTTAATATGGTAATTCAGAACTCACCTATCCAGTGATTCTGTCCTCTTAACAATGGGACTTTTGCAACTTTGTCTTAAAAGGGAACAAGAGTAGGGTCTCAGAGACTGATCACGTAAAGATATGCAACACTTTTCTGGGTCACACTGTTCAGACAACTTTTACTGTGAGCAAAGAGGCTGTAAATGAGATATACAGAGTGTATGAGGAGAAAGCCATTATCCATTGGGTAATACACAGAACAGATAACTAGGATGAATGAGCAATTATGCTAAGGATTAGAGCAGTCTCCACCAGGATGAGAGACCTGATGAGTCTCTGCTAAGTATGGAGTTGTCATTTGGTAGAAGGGATGGATTGAAATGGGGCGCTCCTTCATTTTGGTGATTTTCCATCTTCTGCATCTCTATTTTCTTAGGGTTTTTACAGATAGTTATGTCAGTACTTTTCCTCTTGAATATTGTTGTATTTCAGCTGGGTATTGAAAAGAGAGAGGAATCCTCAAGGTCTTGTCATTTTTAACACTAGTTCCTCAGCAGCCTTGTGCAAAACATTTAAATTTCCTTTGACTCAATGGCCATCATAAAAGGGACTTAATAGTGCTTAATTACTCATGATGTTGGCACATGGCAAGAATGTGACCATTTCTTGATGTTTTTTTTGAAAATGTAAATTGTCACCTGTGCAAAAATTTAAATATCACAGACCTGGCTCAGGAAAACATATGCAAGAAAACCTCTGAAAAGAAGAATTTTTGGTTAAATAATGATTATGGGATTAGGTCTGTTTTTAAAAAGATAAAACCCAACTATTATCTAGCTTTTGTAGCCAGTGATGTTCTCCATAAATCATAATGAATAAATTAGTCACATAAAATAATGAGTTATCAGTGTAATTTTAGTATTGCTTCATACTATATTCATTTTCCTAGAAAATTTTTATCACCTTTTTTTAAGTGTCATTTTGAGAAAACTCTGAAAATCAGAAATTTAGTATTTTCAAGCAAGCTTCCTTACTAAAAGCAGTTACAGTATTTTATCTCTTTTCCTTCTCTATTCTTCTGAAAGATTCATCAGTGCAACTCATTACCACTACCTTTCAATCTACATGAGAGTTCTCCACTGGAAGTAGAATGAAAAATACAACAAAAAGAAAAAAAGCTACCACAACATAAGGTACAATTCCAGAAGGCACAAATTCTTCCACCTCTTCCAGGCTGCCTCTTGTTAGATGAGAAGGGATATTATTGACAACTCTGCTGTCATTGATAGTACTTTTAATTTTCACCTTTTTTCACAGAACAGTTTGGGCTAGAAGGGCTTAAAGGTTATTTAGTCCAACCTCCCCACAATGAGCAGGGACACCTTCAATGGGATCAGGTTGTTCAGAATACCATCCCACCTGATCTCAGATGTTTCCAGAGATGGGCTTCTACCACCACTCCGAGCAACTTGTTTCAGTATTTCACCACTGTCACTGTAAGAAATTTCCTTCCTTATGTCTAGTTTATATCTACACTCTTCTAATTTAAAGCCATTATTCCTTGCCTTATCACAAGAGGCCCTGCTAAAAAGTCTGTCCCCATCTTCCTTTTAAGCCCCCTTTTTAAGAATTGCAAAGCTGCTCTAAGGTCTCCCTGGACACGTGACAACACAGCTCTGCTCTACCTTAGCTACATCTTGAGCACTCCCAGCCATCTCTGCTGATGGCATTTGGCCACTGGCTGGCAGACAACAATTTTGATGCTTCCACAAATATTTTTGGCATGAAATGATATATTTGGCATCTTCAGCCTTGCAGGTAAGAGGACGATCAATTCCAGCCTGGATATTTTCTTGGAAACTAAAATTATAAAAGATAAGGATAAAGAAGGGGGAAAAAAGCTGTTTGTGTGGTATACAGTGATTTGATACTCTGCAGGATTGGGCTCACTAATGAAACAAATATCTAGGGAGTCATTTCTCAGTCCATTATCCATTAAAATGCCTTATAGTAGATTAATGGTGTATTCAGTCTCAACATTCTCCTTTTACTGGACATTTTCATATTACAATGCCCAGATATATTTCTATAAGTCTTTAACGGCATCTCGTCCATCTCATCTCATCATGTCATCTGCTATGAATTACTCTGTGTCAGAGGGAACAGTCATTAGTGTTCAAGAACAGCTTTATTAGACAGAAGAGAACCTACACCTTGCACCAAAAAAGCTGCCATTCAGCCTTTTCCCTTTACATATTTACAATTTGCACTTATCTTTTTATGTTTCCAATAAACAACTTCTTTGAGATATTTCCTCTAAGACGTTTCATTGTTTGTTTACAGTAATTTAGCTACTTTATCAACCACTTAGATGATATATTTACTCAGCTACTTCATGTGGAACAGGCTTCCTTTTATGTCTATTAATCTATACTGCATTTTCTACAGCAGAATTGTAGCTATTCAATAATTTAAATTTTGACATTATAAGACTTTGTCAAACATTCATAGTACTATTCTGAAAAACGCTTACATTATCACATAGTAGTCTATGTAGCCTGTACCAGCAGGTATTAAACAGTTCTAATTTAAAAAGTTAAACTATAAATGCTGATTGTGTAAGCATGCAGGGTCAATCACACAAGTCATCATTTGAAGCAGGTACTAAATAGAAAACAAAATTTGTGTTAAACTGTAATGTTAGTAATTTTATTTCTTTGCTTTAAATGTAGAAACTATTGAAGACTGATCTGTGGGGTTTCACATACATACTGTCTGCTTTCTCTGCAGCAGCAACATAGTAAAAAGGCTAGAAAATAATGAGCACATTGCATCCCTCTTCAAAAAATAATCGACCTAAGCAAGAAGGCAGCTTGAGAATTGTTAGTGGTTTTAAAAATACTGAACCATAAAAAATAAAATTCTTCGCAAAAACCACTGTATCAGTTGTAGGCACTTTTCCAAAATCTTGCAGTGCATTTTTTCTGCAGTGTGTGCAGCATTCATCAAATGAGAGTACACAGTACTTTTTTGATCACAGTTTAAAAATGAAACATAAAAATCTTGAGTAGCAGGGTTTTTTTTTTTCATTCATACTCATTCTTTCTTATTTCCATGTCATGTAACCAATGCCAGTTTTATTTTGTAGGGCTAGAGTACTCAGAGGGTACAGAAAAATACATGTTTATAAATCTTTCTCAACACGAGAAATAAGTTTTTCAAAATCCTGCAGCGATGATTTTTTTTTCCTTATGAAAATCTGGTGCTGAATGTTTCAGATCTGGAGCTATAAACATACACTTCAGGAGGAAAGGGGATAACCTGGTTGAAACTGAAAAGCTTTTTCAACTATTCCATGTAAAAATGCAAACATGCTCCATACAAGCTGGTTTAATTGCAGAAATCTTCTCAGGTATAGTGATCCTAATTCTCTATTGGCCCAGCTCTCTTGTGGCATCAGGAGAGTTACTTCAGCAAGCCATTTATACACAACACTTATTCTGAACACTGCCTGACACTATAAATGCATTTATTTTGTGCAGCTCCCATCCAGTTCAACAGTGACAGAGGTGCACGAGGAGCACAAGGGCAGGTAGAGAACAAGCCTCTCCCTTGCAGAGCTGCCACACAAAGCACAGAAGGGCTCCCATGTTCTCTCTCACAACCTGACACGGTTCCCCACCACCTGACTTCCCCAATTGGCAGCGCTCAGCTGAATCCTTGACTCAGACCATTGCAACTGCAGCCCTACCTGGGGCTTCAGCTGGTTCTTGGGATACATAAAAGCTTGATTCCATGTGTCTGAAGCTCAATCCAAATTTAACTTGTCTGTCTCAGGACTGCCGCACTGACTCCGCCGAATTTCAAGCCAACATATATGTCAAGAAACAACTGAAAAATCCAAAATTCTGACAGAAAGCAAGTTTAGTTATAACTCATGAAATAAATCTCTTCTACGGCATAACCACCAAGTCAATGACTTGGTATTTAAGCAGTGGAATTGAAAACTACAGCTGCCCACCAATGACCAAGGGGCTTACATTCAATGACCATCTAAAATTCTTTTTCTTCATTCCTTAGAAGTCCTCAAATCTGGATAGTGCTTAGTGTTACAACTATGACGATGCTGGTGAGATTATTTGAAGCTGTAAAATCTCACTAAAGATTTATTAAAAATATCTTCAAATGGCATCAGCTGCTGGATGGGTTTCACCAGTAAAGGTGACCTCACTTGGGATGGAACTTGTGTTGCCAGAGACTAAATCACTGCAGCGAAAGAGGCATCCAGAGTTTGGGAATTGTTTAGAGAGGTGCAAATTCTATAAAAATAGAAAAACACCATTCTTTGCTTAATTATTTTTGGATTTGTTTGCTGAGGTTTTGTTTGCCCTCTGCAAATATTTGCATAATCAAGTTTCAGAAACATTAATGTTCCCAGAAAACACATTACAGCTATCGAATTATAAAACTGAGATTTTTCAAACTCCAGACTAAATCTATACCAAAAAATATGTACTCAAGGATGGAAATTGAGGTTTTACTGTAGGCAAATGTAGTGAATTCTCAGCTCAAAAATTATCCTGGGAAAAGAGTCATGGGTAGCATATATTAGGTCTTTAAAGAGACAAATGCTTGGTTGTATTGACTGGCAGAAATCAGATAATACTGTGTGGAAAATTAGTTGAAAAGGTTTCTTGATGAACACTGAGTCCTATCACCTCAGTGTTGAATGCAAAAATCAACCTGAGTCTAACAGGTACCATCAACAGACATGTCTCCTAAGGCCACCAGAGTAGCTCAGAGGGATAAACTTTTCTTCCTCTTCTTATTCAGTCTCTTCCTGCTATCCTTTCTCTTTTTGCTCTCTTTTCCCCTCAAAATACTGTGGTTCCAGGCATGGCTGAACAGACCAAAGAGGGACTAAGCCAGAGCCAATTTCCTCCAGGCTGCCCAATGCCTGGCATAGTCTCTTTTTATGCCATGGTTGTTTACTTGCTCAGGAACCTCCTACGCAAAAAAATCACCAGTACTTGCACCCAGAAGGAAACACAAAGCCACAAACCCCTCATGCTATCACACAAAGGAAAAGCAAGACAGAGGCCCCAGCTCCCCTCCCGCAGTGCTGAGGTCACCCTGACCTTCGGGTGGGCTGGGGCAGAGGGCTAAGTCAACAGAAAGCTTCCTGCCACCTCCAAAGACAAACAGTTAACCAAAAAAGAGGCCCTGCTATCCACGGAAAAACTCAGCGTAAAAAGTTGCAGATTCTCTCCCTGGATGAACAGTTACTGTCAGAGGTAATGGAACTCATGAGTCTACCCCAAACTCTGATTTTTTGGTTTTTACCTCCAGCCATTAGACATTGTGTCCTGTAGATTAAAAAAAGATCAACTAAGTAATTATTGATATGTATATAAATTACAGCAAGAAATCCTTTAGTCAATCATTCCAGCACTGCTAAAATGCTTTTATGGATTTGGATTAGCAGGAGAGTCAGGGAAAGAATCCTTACAAGCAGCAGAAACTAATATGTCCCACAAGGGGCCAATGCAGAAGCACAGCAATTTCCTCTTGGAGGAGCAAGGTTAGGACAGAGATTGAACAAACAGACTATCCTTCTGCTCAGTGCCACACAGAGTGGATTTGTTTGTACAGGTATATCCAAAAAGCCAAAGTAAGCCCGAAGTCTTTCCCTAGTGTGCAGTGGGACCAGCCTCAGTCCAGGTTTTAGGATAGCAGGTTGTGTGAGCTCACAAACAGCCCATAGCACTGGCTGTGGAGGAAATCATGTGTGCCAATGCTCCCACAGTGCACATGGAGATGGGGACATGGTAAACCAGACCCACCACAGCCAGAAAGTGATGCCAGCAACTGCCCAAGCCCCAGGAAGTAAATGCCCAAGTCCCAGGAGGGAGCAGCCCTGGGCAAGGGGATGGATGGACCATCAGGGACAGGACGCCAGGTCTTGTGCCTGCTTCCCTCCTCTAGTCAGTGAGAAGCAATAAAGGAAAACAGGCAGGTTTTGGCTCTCAGTTGTCATGCACAAGGAATTATAAAAGCTATTTTTTAACATGATGGTCATGTCTGCAGGTCATCTCTGCAGCAAATATGAACAGGAGCGTCTGTGGCATTAATCCCACACTGGCAGACTGATATGGCTTTCAAGCTGAGTAAGTGTTTAATGCTCTGAAGGGAAGGCAAAAAAAGATTTCTCTTAGATAAATTGCTTAATTGGGAAGTCAGGAACTCTCCTGCCTAAGCAATTGATTTTACGAAAGAAAAAAAGTTTATTTCAAAATGTAAGCCTGCTACTCATCTATAACATTCAGGGAAATGTAAGCCAAGGGATACACACTCACCTTTACACTGCTGAAACCACAATTTTAAAAATATAAATAAGGCTAATAAACCAGTATTTAAATAAAGAGTCTTCACTCCTTGACTGTTGTACTGAAGAGTAAATCCAGTGACGGACACAATGCGATCCCAGGTCACTGACTGATCATTTACCCTGACGACAGGGAATGAGGAAGTGGGGGTTCCCAGAGGGACACAGCCCTCACCACTGGCATCTAATGGCTTTGGAGATGAGCTTCTCTTAAGCTTAATGGACTTTTGTGTATTGAATTGCACGGTGCTGCAGATCTCAGGGAAATGCTCCAGCACCATTCTCTGCCCCAGAGAAATCCCTCCACCTTATGCAGGAGCATGAACGGAGCATTTACAGCCACCACTGTAACCACCAGGCACAACTTAAAGAACAGAACACCTTTGAAGACAAAGTTCCTCATTTCAATCATACAAACTTAAAGCAAGCCTATGTATTGTCATTGTCTTTCAGTGTTAAACTATTATTGTACAGGTGGCTAAATTTGGACAAAGATTACCAAAATCTTATCTTTGTATGCTCCCAAAACATTTTTTAAAGGTTGAAACATTTGCACAATTATTGTCATAACTTTTCCAACAAACCCATGAAGTCTGTGGACACTGTGCTGCCTCACTTCTAGGAGTCCACACTGAGATAACTCTGCAAACCTCACCTTTGACACTTCTCCAAAAAAAAGTACATTATCTTGGTCTCTTGGTTTCTCTTTAAGGCTGTGACTTTCTGCAACAATTTCTGTGTGACGGGTCAGACCTAGCAATGTAATCTAATCTAAGAGCCAATATCCCAAGTAACTTCTTTTCAGCTGAAGCTAAAATACAATACTCCATTCTGATCTTTCTTGACTTGCCAGCTGCCTTTAGCAGTCAGTTACACTCAGATCCCATCTTTCTGTGACTCCCGTGTCTCTGCCATTCTGCCATCACCAGCTCAAGGTGTCCTTCAGATATCA
Source organism: Calyptomena viridis (assembly GCA_013390005.1). Taxonomy (NCBI): domain Eukaryota; kingdom Metazoa; phylum Chordata; class Aves; order Passeriformes; family Eurylaimidae; genus Calyptomena; species Calyptomena viridis. Next base: position 54,036 of record WEIV01014503.1, on the reverse strand, counting down.
TCTCTGTTTCCTTCTCAGCTTTCTGTAAGACTTCTCAAGGGCTCACTCTGCACATCCTTTTCCCTTGGTAAGGTCACACACAAACTCAAAGTAAACAGCTGTCTGTGTTCTGGAGTCACAAACCAGTTCAGTTCCAGTCTCCTTCTTTTCAAACCACAACTTTGGATTATTTTTCTGATATATCCTTAGGGAAGAGGTCAGCAGCTCAAGATCAGCATCATTATCACTAAGCTTTAAACACCTCTGGACATTATTTCACTTCCCTGGAGGCCCTTTGATGGCATCAGGATTCTCCCTCTGTCTGGCACTCCTGATGTGGGGATGAGACCCATTAAGTGCTCACAGCACCCTCCCATCATTCTGCTTGGGCATTGGAGCTCCCTTTGCCATCAGCACTGAGAAATTGGCATTTTAAAGCATACTTCACTCAAACTATTTTACTAGTTAAATTTATATGAAATAAATCACACTCTCATCTGCAGCAGTTGCATTAACTTCACAGTTCAGGACTGTGGAGAGCCTTTAATTAAGCTGATGAGTGTGATTCCAAGTGCTGCCATCGCTTGGGTCGGCATATATTGCTGTGAATCACTCTTAACTCCATTCACACTGTAACAAACCTGCCTGACTCATTCTCTGTCTTTGAAACAAAAAGCCTCCAAGGTATTCTGCCCCTATCAGGTGCTTCATTTTTAAGACTCATAGAAGTCAATTTTTCCTAAGATGATGCTTTGCTTCTGGCACATGCTGCCAGTAACATTGGGTGTTGTCAGCACGTGAGAAGTCAGTCACTGATCCAGAAACCTGTCAAATGATTAACACAGCACAGTCACTAACCTGGATGCTGCATAATTTAACTTTTATAATTCAATTTCAGGACCTCAGATGAAAATCTCTAAACAAGAAATGTCCTAAGTAAATTCCAAAGCAATATTCAGGCGGTGGGCAGCATGCAGGTCTTATGACTAGTTATGAAATACTGAACAAAATAAGCACAAAATTATTACAACACATGGTTAGTAAAACAGTTTTTGATTAAAGAATGAGAGAGATTAAATCCCTTATGGTGTGGTATCCATTCAGGAAAGTGTTATCTCATACTCACAGACCCATATCTTTAGTGGCTTCAAAGAGAATCAAACTTAATGCTCTATTTCTTAAAGTAATGATGTATTGTAGGAAAAATTTTTGTAAGATTACAGTCCAGGAAAGTACTAACCTATAATTAATCATAATTTATCATGATGTTTATATATCTTTGTGGATGTTAGTTTTAAAGTGACTGCTTTCTAGGTTGGCATTAAACTGAAAGCTAGAAATTGTCTATGTATTAGAATACACTGGTGTATGTGGCTATATATATTATATATATCTATCAATTCTATACCACAGAGTCAGTATATAAACTCAAACATGTAGAAGTATTTAAACTTTTTGCTAATTGCTTTTAAGTTTTATGAAAAGATCGGGGCATTGAGAGTGGAAAGATTTGAAAGCATATTAACAATTTTTACAGGCAAGGAAGAGCCAAGAAGCACAACTCATCAGCCAGGTCACAGTAGGCAGTGGTTATTCTCTGGTAGTACATTGGCAGGAAGACTGAAAAATATAGAAAGGTAACATGTGGAAACGGGAAAAATTATAAGTTGTGAATAGCTCTTGAAATTTCCACCTGGAGAGCTCCATCTTGTTCTCCCTGTACATATGTATATGTCACCACAGATATAGTTTTGGTCTCAAAATACTAATAAATCACACCAGCAACTCCACTCAACCCAAATGTGATCAAAGTCGGTGTGACAGAATGAAAGAAAAGCAACTGCAGAAGATGAAGATGCCAAAGAGCCCAAAATGCTTTCAGGGAACAAGATTCAAGGCATTTCTATCATGCTGCAAGCCAGTCCCTTTGATGAGTGCTACAATCTCTCTAGACAACTTTTGGAGTCCCCTACTAGGTCACTGTGCATCTCCAGAAAGAGTCTCAAGAACAAAATAAACAAGGCAGTGTTGTACATCTGCTGAGCATTAAGGAAAATAAAAAATAAAAATATTTACTTTGTTCTGGAGGTGCACTTTGAGCTGGTCACGTCCAGCAGTGTGACAGTGACCTGTGTCCCCATCACCAGCCTCCTGCCACCACAGCCACACTGCACTTCTCCAGGGCTGGGGATCCTCACCCAACAACATAAATATGTTTCCATGTGGCACAGCAGTGCTCAAATTGTCTACTGCCTTAAACAAAATACCATGTAACATTGTTAGTTTTCTATCATGTTTTCTTGGGGTTTTTTACTGTTATATGGTGCCATGGAATGTTTTCTTAACAATGATACAGCCCTGTATCACTTGTGCCCTTCGTTATGTATCATCCTGGCTAAATTCATAACTGAACACTCACTGAGATTCTCTGTTAGTGACTTGCTTTTGATGTAATGTAATTTCAGAAATGCTGTTCTCATTTTAAGGGATTTATTTCCTAAGCAGCTGGTAGATTTGAATGATTCTCCTATCTGCACAAGGCCTGGTTTGGGCATATCCTGTGGGCATTTAAAGATCCAATTACCTGAAGTTTCAACCCAAAAAGTATGAACCAGCAGCTTTTATGAACAGGAACAGCTACATATGAATCTCTTTAGGAGGAGGTGTGTGTACAGCAGTTTGCAGGAGTGGGCAGATGTTTCCTGTAAAGGTGCAGGTCTGGTGTAAAAAATTTTAGTTGCTATAAATACACATATAAGTCCAAAGGGAACACTACAAACCCCCTTAAATTATGTGCTCCTCGGCCTAATTGTAAATAAGAAAACTATTAGTACACCACTATTCATCAATTAGTGAGTGCTAAAACACCAGTACAATAAACCTGAAATGTAAAAATTCCTAGTACAATCCCTGGATACTGATGAAACTTGCTGCAGAATTTTTGCTAAGGACATATCTGCAGTCGCCTTTTATAGTTTACAATCTAAAAGCTAATGAATAAATAAAAGTGAAAGGAAGGCAGGAAAGAAAGAAGAGTAAAAGGTTATAACATACATATTATATTACACAGTAATTACGTGCTTCTGAAATGCCAATTAGTAACTCCTTCCATGAGCCAGCACACAGTCAGATCAATATTAGGTTGATAACAGCAGAGAGTCGTGATCTAGAGAGGTTTTATTATTAAAGAATGTAGAAAGCCACAGAAATATTAGCTAACTCCCCTTTTTTTTTTTTTTTAATAAGAGCAAATTGTAGTCTTGACTATGTTAAGAGCAAGACATAAACATTTCTGTTTTCTAGTCCCTGTAAATTCAGTACAAATATGTGGTTTGAAGACAAATGCTTGGTTTGTTTTGGCAGATCCTAGCCAGGCAAGATAATCATTATCTTTTATTTCTGGGTTGTGGGGTATTTTTTCTTGATTTTCCTTCAAGAAAAGCAAACTGTTTTAACATAATTTTTCTCTGTCAGGGGAAAAAGAAAAATCATTTGGCCACCAGCACAACATGGAAGTGCACAAAAATCAGTGATTCTTCTGGAAGAACTAATTTACTTGCTGTGTTGACAAGATGAGCCAAAAGTGTGAAGAATTCACCAGATTCATTGCCCTGGGGGGGATCCTGGAGTCGAGGCTGTAACAATACAGAAATGAAGCAGGTATTTGGCATTGCCAGCTAGACTCTAGAAGTTTTTGCTACAAATCTCAGACTGAAAGATAATTACTCATAGTAGCATCAGCAAGGTGGTAAGATTTGCAATCATTTCAAAAAAATGTTGTAAAAAGTCTTAGAGGTAAAAAGCTTTATTAGGAGATTTTGCATTTTATCCAATGGGTTTGGTGTCTCTGGGGTTTTTTTGCTTGCTTGGTATTAATTTTCCTCTGTTGACTTGTTTCTCTGTTACCAAACCTACTTAGGATGCAGTGACTTAGTTCTCATGGATGGAAAAAGTTGTGCCCTTCCCTCAACAAAGAAGGACACAAGAAATGATGGGACATCCCTAAGTCTGGGCACCAACCTCACTGCAGCCCCAGGGTGATTCAGAGCAGGAGCTGTCACAGATAAAGTTTATAGGGTTCAATTTATTGGACAAGTGGATCATTCTGCTTCTTGTTCTGTGAATTCAGAAGTCTGTCCTGTGAATTCAGAAGTCTGTTCTGTGTTGCAGAGCAGTGAGTAGCTGATGCAAAAACCTCTCAGAAGTAACATCACATTGATCACCACATACAGGAGCTGAGATGCCACAGGTTTGTTTGTTGGGGAAAAACATAAGTATAAGAAAAAGAGACAAAAAGAACGGGGTTTAGAGATCTCATTCCAGTAAGTGTGAAGTTTTCTGTAACCTTTTTCTTGAATCTTCATAATCGCTGGAACTAAAACTGTGTCTTGGCAAGCTATAATTAATATGCAATTTATATTTGTTAGGTTACTAGAAAAGTATTTTCAAAGTAATTTCCAATAATGGTCCTCATTTCTATAGGGCAGTTACTGCTCCTCTACAGTCTCATGGATTATCCATTGGCTCAGCATTTAAGCACTTGAAACTATTTATAAAGCACAATTTACACCTGACACATTGAATTAAGAGCAGAAAAATTAGAAAGTTTTCTAATGGCATCAGTTGGTTGTAAAATGGACTCATGTCTAAAAGGCTCTGATTCATGTTCTCTCTTTTTGAAGACTATTGACTTGTCTGGATTTTTTATATTTTTTTAGTGGCATATTGATATTGGTGGTTGTTGTTGTTTTGGCTTAGAAGTCCAGCCAAATGAATTTAATAAATGTTGCTGTCGGTGAAAAATTAGCATTGGCTCTCCCAAACATACAAAGGGAGTACTTCCCAGAGCAAGTACCAGGTTGCTCTCTGTTCTCTGGTACTTTCAAAGGCATATCCAGAGAGGATGAAATGGTTTTAAGCAATTTAATATTACATTTGCTGACTCTTTGAAGTAAAACAGGGCAATTGTAATTCATCACTTCCTGTGACCTTGCCCATGAGAGCACGAACTAACCAGCCGTTTATGATGTGATGGATACACTTACACCTTACACAACTGGTCATTAAAGCCACAGGTAATCCCCCGCCTCATCCCTGAGTCTGCAGACATTCTGCATTACTGACAAAGCTTTGCACTGCAAAGCTTAATGCAGCCTACATAAAAATGGCAGTGCTAATCGAAGATTTATACCTTTAATCCCCCCAGCCTCAGCTCTAAGTCATGATTTTTATTCCCAGCACTAACGGGATAAAACCTAAGTGACAATTTCCAAACTTGATGTGCAGTTCAGCTGCTCCTTCTGAGAAGGCAAACCCCAGAAGCCCCAACTTTGCTGCAAAGGGAGAGAAGCCCCAGCAGTTTTCCTCACCCCACACAAACCTGGGCACAGCCTCACACCGGGAACCCTGAGCCACTGAAGTGAACTTTTCAGGCCTTCACAACATTTTGTTAAACAAAATAGCTGGTGTAAAGTTTCTTCATGTTGCTTTTTCAGAACTAAGAATCACGAATTTGATTGCACTGTTATTTCAGGGAAAAAAAGTCACAAAATTTCTGCATGGATACTTCCTACTGAATACCAATCTGGATAGTGATTTCATTTTATCACTGGAGAGTGCAGTAACTCGGCTAGAAAGTAGTTCTCAATCGATGCAAAGGCAGGATGGTGTCAGAAGCTGGGGAAGAAAGCAGTGAAGGAGAGAGCCCGCTATTCCCCCTGGCTGTTCCCCACCACCGCCCTCACTGCCCAGCCACAGCACCGGCACAACTCTCACGTGTGAGGACACTGCCACCAGCAAACACACCGCCTCGTCCCGTCCCGGGTCGTTCCGACCGGACAACGGCAAACCCACGACTGACAAGTCGATGTCACGGTGTATTCCTCAGCCAGAGCCTTCACCGTACCGGTGCAGCGGAGCAGTGACTCGGGGGGCAGCGGCAGCTCCGCTCCCAGCCGCCGCCTCCTGCGGGGCGAACGTCGGACACAGACCCGCGCTGGGCTCGCTCGGGCGGTGCCGGAGCCGCTGCCCGGTGGGGTCCGAGGGACAAGTTGTCCCTCGCCTCGCCCCCATCGCCGCCAAACTTTGCCCGCGCCCGCCCGGCTC
>WEIV01014503.1:1719-47894 GCA_013390005.1 Calyptomena viridis | reverse complement strand
GAGCTGGGGCTGAGCCGGGGCCGCGGTCGGGTGGAGCCCCGCCGGTGAGCGCCGCCCTCGCCCCCGGGGCCGGGCGGCAGAGGCTGGACGAGATCAGCCCCGCTCTGCTCTCAGCTGAAATTATTAAGACTGCAGCAGGAAGTTCACGCTGGCTGCTTTTTCCTTCGTGCTCCACGTTTTGGTTTTTTCTTCCTTTCTTCCTTCCCCGCTCCCTTCTGCCGCCTCTTCCCTCGGTTCTAAAGCGACTCCAACCCACTGCGGTATCGGGATACGGGCGTTCTTATGTAACACAGGTACGAGGCACAAGCACCAGCCTCACGTCCGCTGCCAGTGCACACAGAGTTTCCGAAATCACCGCGCTTTAAGTACTGGAACACCTCCACGCTTCCCCGTGGATCGGAAGAAATGCAGCTCTAATTAGACTTTCACCTAAATAACTTTCAGTGAGTTTGTTTGTGGTACAATCTGAAAACCTGTACCCTCCAGACTCCTGAGCAGGACTTGCCAGAAACATACAAAATGCACTTTGTTTGGGTCTAGTCCAAAGCTGGTATCAAAGCCAGGATTTGGGGATGGAAGCTGGTAAGATCTGTTCGCAGATTGTGACACCTCGGGCTGATAATGAGCAAGCAATACATTGTACAAACATAACATCCTTAAATGACTCTTATTTTAGAGAAATCTCCCACTAAAATGAGAAACAGTGTACCACACACCAAGGCATTCCTGGGATACCTTTGAGGGGTGCATGAAACTGCATCAAGAGCAGGTAAAGTCAATTCAGGAGGAAGCAAAGAAGAAAAAGGACAGACAAAGTGCCAGAAGCCATGGCACAAATCTCCCAAAGAAACTGCTGATTTGAATTCTCTCACTGCATGAAGCTCAAGCTTCAGGCATCTCTGAAGCATCTGTTCTTTCATGGGGGAGACTGTTGAGCACTATTTGATACCGTATCAAAAGTTATACTCCCAGCACAGGAAGCTATTGCTCAAAAATAAAACTACTTTTAAGTATTCAGGCCCCAGGTTGAGCTCGTTCTATGGTTCTGTCTTGTTTTGCTCCCTACTCCCCTGGCTCTTTTTTTTTAAGTGATTTGAAGAAACTGCACAAAGCACATGTCAAAAGAGTAGTGGTTCAAGAAAACAAAAGTTTTGCTAAAGACTTCAATTTGTGCTTATAGTGGTGTGAAAAAACTCCGTACAGGCATTAGTTTCCTCCAAGCACCTGCCCAGAGGCACCAGGGTTCAGGCCTGGAGGTGGAAGTCAAAGGTTCATCCCACTCTGAGGGGGGGACAGGCAAAGGGAAGAGACCTGAGAGCTTGCTGTGCTCACAGTCAACACATACTCCCAAAGGACTGTGGAGACCTTCAGCTGTCCTGGTAAATCCAAACGTGACTTCAGATGTCTGCCAAAGCTCTCTTCAATGGGGTTCATTTTCAGAAGATTTTAATTTCCTGGGAGGAAATCTGCTTTAAATTATCTCAAACATGATATTCCAAAGTCAAAATTCTTTTTTTGGACTCAAAGGCAGGTTCTGCTGCAAGTGGATGGCAAAAGAGATTGAGCTGGTGAGGAAAAAACTGGTCTTCTGCTCAGCCTGCAGAAGGCTGCTGAGGCAGCTCTTTGTGGGAACTGGCCCTGGGTACAAACATCCCCTGCTGAGAGGGGAGAGCAGTCAGACTGTGTTTACTGCAGTGGCACCAAGAAAAATGTCATTTCCCAAAGAAGCCAGATGCAGAGGAACAGCACAGCAAGACGGTCCCTCCTGGCCCAGACACAGACATCTCTGGGCACCACAAGTGAGGCATCCGGGCTGGCCTCTAGCCTGCAGGACTTGCTCGCATTAGCCTCTTTCACCTTATCAGATTTATTGGATTTAGAGCAATAAAAAACACATTTAGCAAGCATATCAGGGGCTCAGCAGTGCTCTTTCACCTCCCTCTATCATATGCAGGCAGGAATGAAACTTAATGGATACAGATGGGAAAAAAAAAAAACACATAAAAATGAGACTTATGATTCAACTCAAAGGTTCTTTGTTTGGTGTTGAGGAGGAGGGAATGAGTAAAGAGCTGTTTGGGAAGAGGGCTAGTAGGCTAACTTTCGACATATTCTGCTTAAACATTTGTTCTGAAAAGAAAGTGATGACCAAGTTTTTGTCACCAGGAGCTCAAGCAAGAAGAGGCAGCTTGGAAGATTCAAAGACATTTTTCTTTGTCTTGAAATATATTTGTGCTTAGCAATTTCACAGAAGAACTACTTTAAGACAAAAGAATGAAGACACATTTTTAGTTGAACTAAGTACCTGTGGATTTTTGTAAGTTACTATGAGAACTTTTTGTAAAGTTTTTATGCTTGATTTTATGCTTCACAGTGGCTGACCTTCCAGGCAAGCTCCAAAAACAGCCCTTTGGCTCTCTTCTTTATAATAACAAAGAAAAAGCAACTTGGGTTAAAAAGTTTCCAAAGACAGGATAAGATCAATAAATCGTTGTCATTGATTTTAAATGAACTTCTACAAATTTTAAGATATCTATTCCTAGAAAGTATAAAATTTGCTGATTAACCTCCTTCTCTCCCAAGGTGAAACCTAATTAGAGGATGAACTTAGCAAGGGCTGGAGTTTTAAAGTCTCTGTAAGTGCATAATTTGTCATTATAAAATATCTCAGAAATCAGGCAGATCAATAGGGTGGGATTCCACAGCATGCTGACTGAAATCCTCCAGAGTACCACTCCACTGCTCATTTCCCCAGGAATGTCATTCCCTGCCATCCCTCTGGTTCCTCGATGTGGCCATTAATCCTCCGTAGGTGTAATCTTATTTGGGAACTGGCTGCTTAGCAAAAATGCAGTTCACTCTGGATGTTGATTGTTAATGTGAGTATCCACGTTAGCCCTGCAAGGAGGTTTTCAAAAATTTCAGTGCCTTTAGGGTGCAATTAAATAACTGAGTGATTGCTGAAATATGCTGGAGAATATTAAAGCTGTGAGCAGATGCCTCTTACATATTGCAATAGAGCAGGTGGTACCTGCCAGTGTTGGAGCAGCCCCTCAGCACACTGAACAAACCTCCTTCCTGGAATACTTTAAATGAGTACAAAAATCAATTTTCCTGGCTGATCATGTTGATTAAGTTATCCAGAAAGTTTAAGTGACAAGGAAATTGCTGTTTCTGATAGAAAACACTGTCTGTCCCAGTGTCAAATGCAGTGAGTGGCCACAGGCAGTAGAACTGCTGCTGGAGTTGGTGTTTCCCAGAGGTTCCTGGTCACCATTCAAGTCCTGCAGTAACCTGCTGCTAGAAACTCTCAATACACTTCCCTAGCCACACATTTCCCTGACTCTTGCTTTCTAAGCTTTATGTTCATTAAAACAAATCTCCATTACCTTTTCTTTCTTTTTTTAAGTCACATTATGTGAATTGTATAATCGCCATTCTGAGAAATAAAAAGTTAAAGTGTATTTGGTAATTATATATACTCCATGGTGACATATTTTTCTGTAGCTGTTTGCTTTCTGTTCTACTTTATGTAAGTACCTAAAATTTAGTCTTACTGCTGTTCCACATACCGAGGACCTAATTCTGCACTCACACATGTTGTCAGCTATTGACATGAGTGGACTCAATTTGCAATTCATGCCAGTTCATAATCAGATTACAGACTTCTCTGTTTATGGATGGAGAAGTTTTAATACTGCAAGGGAGGCTGACTCAGGGTCACTGCTAGGTTTCTGGCTTCCTCAGAGTTGTGAGCCAAAGGAGCTATGTGCTGATGCTGGGCTCATGTGTAACACAGACTAGCTTTCCAAAAATCCTCTATTTCTTACCTGTTACTCCAAACAGGTGTCAATAGAAAGGTTGCCAGCTATCACACACTGCTGGTCATGGCCAGCAAATTCATACAAAGCTCAAGGTATCCCAGAAAAAGCTGTTTCTGGAGGATGGCAATGCAGCTGTACACGCGTGCTTGTACATATATGCACAATCCCACATCCACTGCAGCCAGGCTGTGGCTGATGAAGGGAGTGTGAAGGAGAATTCCCTCAGGTAAAGCTTAACTTCAGACAGACTCAATAAATCAGTGGGACGCCAGGCTTCTGCCTGGCTGCAGTGCCAGGAGCTGCTGCTGTTCTGTTAACCCACAATGTTTGGTTACTGGAATGAAGGATTTCTCTGAGTGAACAGCTCTCCCACTGGGAAGGCACTGTGTTACACTTCAAGGTGCTGTCATGCTCACTGTACTTATGTCCACTCCTTTTACCACTCCAAAATTCCTTCATTGCTTCCTGTCTTCAAGTTTTGCAGGTGATTTCTAACCAAGGGAGATCCACATGAAAGATATGCTCAAAACCTAAAATATCCAGTGCAATACATGGAACTGATGAAGAAATGAATATTGATCTTCTATCATTTTTACAAGGCAATATCCACTGAAGTATAAGGGTACGTTTGTTATGATTACTTTCTGTTCCTATTCAGTAACTTTAATATACAATATTTAGATTAAATATTTGTAGCTCTTTTTAGAAACAAAAACTGTAGTAAAATATTCTGGTGCACAAATAATGATTCCTTCGCTTAATTTTCTGTAAAATTGAAGGTGAATAGTATTAAATTACAGCCAGAAAATGAAAAAAAATCCTCCCTGTTACAATAATAATTATTTTGACTAGATTTCGCCTGCAAACATGGGTTGTCATGAAAATAGAATCAGTAACCTCTAGATATCACTGACTCAGTGTAGGGAGCACATTGTGAGAAGTGATAGAAGTGAAAAACAGCCTGCATGCAACTGCCTTGTTACGAAGGAAGAGAAGCAAGTGGTTTCTGAGGTAGAAAACTGTAAGCAGAGGCAGGAGAAAATGGTCTGTGCCTGAAAGAACTGAACCTTCATAGGCAGCAGGTAACTTGCAGTGCACTTCTGGGCTGCTGAATGAATCCTGGTGAATCACAGGCAGTGGCACAAGCAGAGTTCCCTCCAGCCTGTTTTGTGTGTGACTGTTACCAGACTCAAACAGGGAATGAGAAAGGAGCAACCTTTAGCCCTTTTCATTTTCAAGTGAAGGTTCAGAGTAATAGCCAATACTATCTCAGAAAACAAAACAAAGCAAAACCCCAACATTTGTGGTCACAAAACTAAATTAGTTTTCTTTAGCACATTAGTTCTCGAAACCCATTTTGCTGACAGATACACATACTTTACATATGAGGAACTTCAGGAAAGAAGACCAAATCCTTTTTATTCAATCTCACACAAAATCTGTAGTAGACCCCAGGAGCAGTGTCCATCTCACTGCATTCATTTAGCCTTCTATTTGCACAAGTATTGCATTATAAAAAGAAAAAGGTGAACCTGACCTATTTGAGAAGTGGATTCAATTTCAGGCATAACTATTATGCTGCTCTCAGGATTCAATATTTCTACCTTGTGAGAGCTACAGCCTGAGTAATGTTTTTGCATGTGTGAAGATTTACAGGAACACAGCTAAACATGTCCCTACCTATGAGCACTGCCATGTTCCCAGTCTCACTGCACCGTGCTCAGGAACTGCCACAAAATATTGGAGACATGCCAAAAGTAGTGTGAAGTGTCTTTCTATACACGTTTATGCTTCTTTAAGCCTTAAAATCTTGCTTGTCATGGAAAATGCTGAATGCCATGCAGAGCACTTCATCTGCAAGAACATCACAGCCCTGTCCAGTGCTGATTCTGCAGGGATGTATGTTCTCACTCACTGAAAACAGGCCTGAATATTGGATTTCTGGGTTGAAATAATAGCAAAAATCCAGTTCCAGAGGTAATTTATTGAAGGTCCAATATTAGCATACAAGCTTTAATGAAATGTCAAGCAAGACTGAGGGTATTTTGTCTAAGCAAGATCCTCTCTTTTATTTTCAATGTATATAACAAGCCACCCAGAAGCAACCCCTTTTTTTAAAGATTAGACCCCAGCTAGTAGCTAAACTTCTGAAACAGTATGAGAATTCCCACACTGAGAATCAGTCCGGCTTTCTAAGGATTTATGTACATAATAGGTAGCCCTGAAAACTCATCAAGGCTTTGCCAAATTTACTCTGGCAGAATTTGATCTGATCAAATTCTTTGTCCCCTCCACACAAAGAAGTTGCTCCATGATTCCTTCTGTTTGGGGGATATCTGCACTAGGTGTCACATGCAAGCAAAATTCATGCTGAGACATTGTGTTTGGATGAGAAATTTTACCCTGCACTGTTTGTATGTAGAGGTATCATCCTGAAATCAGCTGCCAGTAAAGCCAGAATGAAAAGCAAAAAAAATCACATTATTTAAAGGGTTTGATGTTTAAATTAACAGTTTGTAGCTATGGAGACTCAAGTGGAGGAGTAGAGGTTGTTATGTTAGGTCTCAGAGGCTGCAAGAAAGATGCTTTCCAGATTAAACAAACCATAAAAGTTCAATGAAAACAGAAAAAAAAAAGGCTACATAGACACTTTTCCTTCATCTATCTGGGTCAATACAAACCTAAGCAAAATTTTAGAGGCATGCTATCACCTGTGGGTGTAAGAGAAAAAAAAAAAAAGAGAAGAATAAAACTGAAACTATAATTATTTCCAACATTATGCTTCAGTGCTACTGAATAACAGACCAAAACTCTCTCTTCTCTCACTCTGTATAAATCTAATAGTACATAACATGGTAATTTTTTTTTCAGATGAAAGATAATCTGACTTCAAAAGAGTACTTTCCCTAGAATGTTGCTAAGAGATTTGCTTAAGGAGCAAGAAGGAGCAACTGCCATCAGAAATAAAAAGATGCTCTCTCTACCCCTGAAAGCAACCTAAAGTCTCTTTTTCCTTCAAGATATGTATTCCTGTCTCTCCACTTTAAAAAATGTTTTTACAAGACCCCCAGGGCACTGAAGAAGTCTCTAACTCTTTGCCATTTGTATAAAAAAACCCAGATGAGTGATTAATCTTCTGGTTTATTTTTTCCTCACAGTATTAATTTATTGGTTTGGCTTAGTTTGTGTAAATGTGTCACAACACACCTCTGAGGCAGGGCAACAGATCAGCCTTTTCCTTTATGTGCTGTGAAAACAATTAAAGACATCAGTCCTGGACCATCAGGGAAAGAACCTGTCCATCAAAGCAAAGGTCAATCCCTCCTAATGTGTTCCTTTGTCATGGCAAACCCCATCATTTTAATCAAATGAGGTGAAAGATGGGATAGGCAACAACCATGCAAGGAGGACTGCAGATCACATTTCCAAGGTGGCTGTTAGGAGGGTCATTGCTTGGTCTTCCCTCCTCTGGGGCACGAGAGAGCATCCTGAGAATAGCAGAGCCTCAGGAAAGCTGCTGGCAGTTGTTCTGGCAGTGTTGACACCTGTAAGTGAGCCTACCTGCTAAACTAAGGATTCCACACAATCTCAAATTGTTGCTTCAGTAAAGGAAAATGGAAGATGGCACAAGCAAAAGGCTGGTGGGCAAAAAACTTCAACAATGACTTAAATGAAAATGGAAGAAGACAAATCACAGGAAATTTGAAAGGAGGGCTTTCCCAAAGCACCAATAACGAAAGAGACAGTACACCTCACATTTTAGGTACAATCCCTACCAACAGGCTGTGAAGATGGTGCTGGGGTTGCAGTCCAGGACCAGATCACGTTATGCCCTGTTATTGCTCACAGCCATAAATGCTGCTGTTTAACATGTTCCTGGAAGACAGTCCTCTTTTTCCATGTGTAACCTTTCCCAGTGGCTTCAGATTTGTGATGCCTTTTCACTAAGAAAGCATCTGAAATCCACCTTCTCTCTCTTTTTGTTTTCAGCCAAGTGTGTCAGTCACAAGCCCACACTGCTCAGCCACAGCGATTGCTGCGGTGCTTCGGCTGACAAGGTGTGAAAGTTTTGGCTGCCCAAAAATCGTTGAGAATATAATTACTTCCTTTCTTTAGGATGATGAGATGTTTGTATCTCATTGCCATGTACTGATGTGCCTTCACATATATACATCAGGGAGTTTTAGTGACGTCAAGTATTGCATCCAAGTAGTTAGAAATTACTACCTTGTTCATGAGACATGACATTGCTGCCAGCTGCTCATCCTAATGAACTTAAATATGAAGAGAACTAATTTCCTTATACTTTAGCATCGTTTTTATATTCTGGTTATAAAAAAAGTAGAACACTATGTGGGGAAAAAACAGTGTGGATCCCACTCCTGTACTTTGCAATGAACCAAGGATTGTTTCAATGGAAATGACAATGTCATAATGTTTAAACTAACCAAGGAAGAAGACATAAGATCAGCATGGTTTCTGCTTTCTGCTAGGCTGTGAACTTTTTAGTGAATCCCAGACAGCTGTTCAAGACCCATGGAATTCACAGTGTTGTGAAAAATTTGTCAAGAATAACCGAGTTTCATGTGCAGTCACATCTTCTCCAGCAATCATGCAATTTTCTAATAAAAAAATCCAGAAATTATATTACCCTGCTCCCAGTTTTGATAAAATACTACAATTTATGCTTACTGGGGTGCTGAAGGCCTCAAATGAAGGCTTGGCTAACAGCTACAGTACCTGTAGGCAAACACTGTTCTTTACATTTACTTATAACTTGTGAGTCAAATGCAACACAGCCATCCTGCACACGCAATAAAAGGACACTAGCTCCAAACACATAATCCAGCCATTATTTTGATTGCATTATGCTTTCCAAATCATTTTGAAAACACATTTTTATCAAAGTGCATGATTTGTCAAAAGCGCTTCCAGCAGGTGTAAGAAAAACAGCAAAGAAATTGGAACTTGCTTAACCAAGTTTATAAACCTGCTGCTTCAGTCTCAAAGATGAATTACACTGCAGGAGCACGTTTACTAAACGTTCATGCTCTCCTTCTTGCCCTCCTACCTATGTTCAAAGAATAGAATAGAAAATCATAAATCAAAGTCTCAGAATATATTTCTCCTCCAATTCCAAAGCTGCCATATCTATATATCAGAACCATAATCTCCCTCAATACAAATAAAAAGCAAAGCCCAGCAATCACCACTTCAAAATAATTACAGGCCACACGGTAATTTACACTTATCTAAAGCCTTTCACCCCAAGGATCCCAAAGCAATTTATACACAATATAGATGTGGCTGATAAGAAAACAATAATGCCAAGGAACTACTTGGGAATTGAGGGATTGTTTAAGCCATGCAGATCTTTGCAGTCCAAAACTCACACATTATCCTGATAGCAGTTTGAAGCAAATCTATAACAACCTTCTATCACAAATTTAGGACTAGTCTAGATATTGACAGGCATATTCTGATCCTTTCTTTAACTTCAGTCAATGCTATTGAGAAATTGAGAAATGAAAAGACTTGATACAACACTGTCCACTAGACATACCCAGCTTCAGGAGGTGCTCATCTGAAGCACAACCAGGACCAGCACATCCTTCAGGAAAGAAAAAAAAGTTTCAATTTCTATACTTGCTTCCCTTTTTCTTTGTCAAACATAATTCTGATCCACCCATGCTCTGACTAAATACTGGCCTACAGGCAAAGCTTCACTTCTTCTGTGGTAGCTCTGAAATATCATCATTTACCTCCCAGCTGTTCAGCAAATTAAAGCAGACAGCCTACAGGTGCTTGCTGGAGTCCCAGCACTGTCAATAACACCAGACCACACAGGTACAAATTGGTCTTTAAACATAGCTGTGAAGTAGCTGCAGTTCCCTAATCCTCAAAACACACCTGTGGGACTCTGGGTGAAAGAAAGCTTGGGAAACTGAATGGATATGTATTTCTGACAATTAACTGGTAATCCATTTACATTTTCAAAGCAGTTTTCATAGGGAAAAGGGATACTGGCTCTTTCTATATTGTAAAACACAGTTTTGTATTGGATTTCCTCAGTCTTCAAAGTGCAGACACACGAAATTTGAAAGCATTCATTGTACACTTTGTAGGATCACCAAAAGGCAAATTTGGGGAAAATAAAATCTTTTTTGCAAGGTGAGTTATAGACATCAGCCTCCCAGTAGCTCCATGGCAATCTTCAGACCCAAAGAGATCACTGCAAACCCCAGCATTTTAAGGGACAGCTAGATATTATTACCACATTTTAAAATTAGGAAATTGAATCAGAACACCTTAATGCCATAGAATGCTTCAGTCTAAAGAGTAGGAAACTTGCTCTTTTCCTGTGTTAAGCCTTCTGTAATGTATTTCTCTACCAAAACATGTACACAGGCCTGTCAGGGAAACACAGGTTTTTTAATGTTTCGAATGAGAACAGCACACAAAACAGGACTGCAGCATCTGCTCTGCATGGCTAATGCATCTGCAGTCACTCTGAGCAGCAAAAGGATTGGCCTCACTGCACCATCAGGAGTGTTACTGGCTTAGGAAGGAGGAAAAGCTGAGTGTGTTTTGGGGGGCAGAGTGTTTGTTTTGTTGCAAGATAAAATACATCAGAGGAAAATCTTACTATTTTTTGGTACCTGCATGGCATCACATTTTTTCTCACCCCTGAGTGGGAGCTGCAGCATCTCCCAGCAGGGAGACAGGACTTTGCTATGAAAGTGCAGGGAGAGAAGCCACTGGGTGAGCAATTCTTTTGCTCTTCCTCATGATCCCTGGGCTGACAGCTGATCCACTAATGACACTCAAGACAAGTGAGTTATTCAAGCAGTTTTCATGATGATATCCTGGAGATGGTTGATTGCATTGCCTCACACTGGATTTCTTTTCCTTATTACTTTTTAGGTGGCAAAGAGGCCACAAAAGGAACATCTTTCTTTAATTAGACAATCCTTAGAAATTGCAAGTATTCAGTGCTGTCTATTAAGAGACAGAGGCCAAATAAAAAAATGTGAATAAATAACAGACCTCAAAATGAGACTGCATTTGGCTAAACACTGAAACTAAAATAGCAAATATATGGGGTTTATTTCTTTTTTCAGTCTTAATACTGCTTCAATTTGTGGTTCTTATCTTTAAGAGGTGAAAAACAATTTAATTTAGTAAAAAATCAGCCCAAACAAGCTATGCCAATTTGTACCACCTGGGCATCTCACCCTGTGCTAATCTATTTCATTCATCCCCATTTACTGACATAAAGCTGCTAAGGGATTAGGCTGGATCTGGAAATGTATCACCCAGGTGTCATCAGCAATACTCTCTTTTTCTCTCCCATTCTCTCCAGACCATCTAAGCCAAAACTGACATCAAAACTGGATTTGTGAAAGTGAGTGGAGGCAAGGGCAAGAAAAAAAAATGGGCTGAAGGAGTAGTATTCTGCAGTAAATTCTGGATAAAACAGGCTCGGGCACTGCCTTTACTGCAGACAGGTGTTAATTCCACAGCTCAGTTTTATCTTCTATGTTCCTCTATTTAAGAAAAGGATTTATAACCTGGAGTTTGTAACTGCGAGGGAGTGTATTAGATGATCCCAGCGGTTCCACGAATTTTCATCTGTGGTTTCACTGCTCTCATGAAGCGCAACTGTTGTGAAAATTTGGTCTGGAAACAGCAAGGATTTTGATTATCCACACAATGGGTCTTGCACTGACTTTGGAGTTCAATAAAGAATCATTGCTGAGACCTGACGTCAGGGAGTACATATTTGCTGCTTCCTGTGTTTCTAATCACAGTACACTGGAGTGGAAAGACATTCTGGGGTATTCAGTCCAGTCCCTTGCTATTGCAGGTGACCAAATAATAAAATCCATTTTGTAAACTGATGAATTGCTTTGTTCTGTCAGAAGACATTTCATGTCATGTAGTTTTATTTCTAGTTACAGAAACTTTCAGTCAGCACTGGAATACTCTTGATGGAAGAGGGAAGGGAGGGAGGGAGAGAGGAAATCCTTCACGTATATCTAACACAGATCTGAGTGTTTCATGTATTGAAATAATTTCAGTCTGTCTCACCCCAGTCAGTGTCTCTGTGCATTTACTGCCCCACACCAGGTGCTGCCTGGGAGTGGATGGGTGCAAACTCACCTGGCAGAACACACAGGCCATTTCAAACACAATTCAAGTTGTCTCACCATTAAAGTACAAACATAGCTGTAAAAGTGGCTGTGCTGGTGGAACAAAGTTGTGTATCTCATTTGATCTAGTTCCAGAAGATGCTCTAACTGAAAAGAGCACTATGACACTACACAACCAAGTTCATGCTAAATGGATTTAAATTATAGAACTGATAGATATTAAACCATAAATTTAAATCTAAGTGTCTGTCTTAGCTCTATGCTGCTGTACACTGCATTTAGAAGCAGATATAAGAGATCATTAATAAAATTCACAGCAACATTAAAAACTAGTGAGGTAGTCAATAATACCAGGAACTGCTCGATTATGTAAATCAAGTGGCAGAGTAACACAGATTTCAAAATGCAAAAGGTCAAGTATTAAAGTCTCTTAAAAGGTAGGAAACAGAATAGCTGGACATGGTGGCAATGAAAGGGACTCGTTGCAGAAAATCCTCAATGAAATGTGACATCCACAACTGAGAAAGGGCAGAGCAAATATTTGACTGCATAAGAAGCAGAAGCCAAAATGCTTGAGAGAGGTTTTTTTCACATTTTTTAAAGGGGCTGGTGAAAATATTGGAGAAGAAGAGTAACAGAAGAGGCTGAAGGCAGAACAGGGCAGGTCAGGACACACAAGTTGTGTGATGGACACGGAGATATTATCAGCATTGAACGATGGAGCTCACTTGGTGCCACATGGGTTTATAAGCAGGATGTAATCATGAGAGGTTTCACTTCCATCACTGTTGGAAAGAGACTTCCCCTCCAGCCTGTAAGAGTGCTAATGTCTTATAGCTTCTCTACTACTTGGTAGATGGCTTACTAGTTTATTGTAAAGCACTTCCCTAAAGTAATACTCTTTCATTCCCTGTTAACTTTGTATCCAGCTTTACACAATTAATTAGGGAAGTGTTCAAAGACCTAGATTTTAAACCACTTAATTAATTAGAAATGAAGGTTTAATGGCTATTCCTCTCAGACTATTTAATTTAATGAGAGAATTTGCAAGAAAAAGAAAGAAGAAAAATCGATTTAGTGTATAACAAATTGCAACAGAAAAAGGAAATGAGATGAACATATGTATCTGTTTACTGTTTGACTCTAAAGGAGGATCCCTGTCAGATCTTAGGGTGTTGCACAGTTCTGGTAATGGTGACACAACTCATTAGTTCCAAGAAACTGCCCAGTCAAATGAACCGGTATTTCCATCACACCCCAGGATGTCACTGTTTCTTGTCCCACCTCCTAAAAACAAAATCTGTAAACACAGGAATAGAGGAGCCTTGCCTCAGATCCAAGAAAAGGCTGGAAAAGAGAGAAATGACCTCCCAAGGACTGAGACACCCTCCTGAGAGCTGGTGCCAGCAAATGTCCTTCAGCTCATCATCATCCTGGGCCCGGAGGCTGAAGGCACCTGTTGTGGTCAGAGGGGGCAGATGACCCTATTCAGAAAAAGGACACATGTGGCACCATAATGTCCTAACTAGAAAAACGAGTGAGTTATCAGCCTAACACCCAGCTGAGCAATGTGATTTCATGCAGGACACACTCATTTGAGCTAAATCTTTCTATTACAGGAAAGCAAGACGTGAAGCAGCAGCAGCCTATCAGTTTTACTTTGTAAGAACTGTCACATTGACAACTCTCTAAAAGCAAAATTCCTTTTTATGCCAGTGGAAGGTCTGAATGCCAAATGATGGGAATACGTCCTTCTAAGTTACTGAAACATTTTCACTTGTTCCATTCCCTGAGGTATCTGCCACAAACAAGAAGAGCCAAGACTGAAGACAGGATAACTTAGTAAAGAACACTGAAACACTTCTAATAATATGAGTAAGACCCATGAAAATATCAGAGCTGCTGTTACACTAAGCTTTGTAAAGACCATAAAAGAAACTGCCCCTCTATTGAGACATTTCAAATCTGATCTCTGCTTTTAGAACAAAATTACTCTTATACATAGAAAACATCAGGTTTTGGGTTGCAGAAAGATGTTGCTTTGTTATTTTATTTTAAGAACTCAGAATTTGATAGAATCTAAGTATAAGCATTCAAAAAAAAATTATGGTTGAAAAAAGGCTTTGTTCATGAGTACTGGCAAGACTGATTTGTGTTAAGATAAAATGAGACTCCAAAGTAGGTAACACTTCAAAATAAATACCAGCATAAAGCAGTGCTGTGATTTTGCCATCTATCTGCATGATTCATCCCCATATGATGGTTTAGCCACATATCTGTTTTTACCAAGGCATTTGAAATATAGGCTTGTTGATACAAAACATAACTTTTTTTTCCCCCTCAGCTATTGTTAACTAAACCTATCACTGTAATTCGAATCAAGACAGTTAGTCTAATTTAATTAAGAACCAGATCTCCACAGAACTGGGCCTCTCTTCCACAGTTCATATAGAAAAGGTATTCTCAGGGAATATTTCTGTTCTGCATTAGGAATTACCCTTTTAATAAAACTGAGGGATAACCTTTAGTGGAAAAGAAGAGGAGAAGGGAAAGTTTTTTGGCTTTCAGAGGGCAAATCTGGATACAAAGCCCAAGCAGCTCTAAGGAGTAAGGAATAAATATCATATTGGCCAAAAGGTGACAAGAACTGGCTGGGTAAGCCAGTGGCCTGGGGTGTATAACAACATGACTGCTCAGCAAATCTCTGAGCCCACTCCAGTAAATTTTAGTCTGGCCAGCAGCAGTCTCTCTGCCAAAGAAGCAAGATGCCTCTGCATTTTCAGTTCCTGCCAGGACAGGATTTAACCCTAAACAACTTTTTAAAACATCATTTGAACTCTAAAATTTATGTAATCACTTATGACTAACTCCTCATTACAACAGAAGTTATAGTGTATGCAATTATCTCTTTAGTTTGGAGTTTAAATTAATGTGAGTCATTCTCCTTCCATTTAAAATCTCATTTTCCACATGTACAACACTTCCAACCAGCTTTGGAAGAGAAATATCAAAGGAGTTAATTCCCTCTTGGTTTAATTTAACTGAAGAAAATAGAGTTACAGAAAGGACAGTTTTGAATCATTACGGTGTGTCTGAACTCTCACAAGCAACACAGAAAGCAATGGCAAATCTATGGGTACATAAAAAATTCAATGTCTTTATCTGGGTTTTAATGAGGCTTTTTTATTTTAACTGAGAGGAGGACAGGGAAAGAGGGAAGTATTTTTGCAGCACCATGGTAAACATACCATGAAACATGACTTGTCTTCTTGTCTGACCCTTATTTTGCTCCTGGAATTGCTCACAAGACAAAACATAATTGATGTGATTGTCAAATCCCCTTTCTCCAGGCACCACAATAACTTCCTGCATCTAAATACTGTGGGACTTTTGTCAGAAGAGAAGGAAGCTCTCAGCACCTTCCAAGAAGCAGCAGCTTTCTTGGCACTGCCTTTCTGTTTCAACAGAATTGTCTAATCTATATGCTAAATTATTCCCACATTTCAAGCTGCTCCACTGCTGTGCTGTCACTCTAGTGCTGCCCCAGCATGATTGGGTTTTGCTTTGGGACATTCTGTCCAGGCCAAATCTGACCATACAGAAGATGTCAATATTCAGCCAGTGTTTGCCTTAAGATGCCTTATTACCCCTGATTTTGACTAGCAAATGATATATGCCAGGAAATAAAGTTTATTATTATGAACCCGAGAAATAAATGTGTCTCTCTCATACTTATGTCCATTTTACTTGTGTACTTTACCAAATTCATGATGTTCTAGATCAGCTTCCACAGTATGAACTCTGCTGAATAACAAGAAATTTATAAATGAGTGTATTTTGGGATCCTTTCTGTATTTCTGTTCCATAGTAAACAAACATAAGGACTCATAGTAAGAATGTGTGCATGGACAGATATCAAACCCTGTTTCTTAGTTTTAATTTTATACTTCACTTCCCAGACAAAATTTGAATGCTCTAAAATGAGCCAGGAAAATGATCAAAGTGAATTGTAAACAAATATTTGAGAATATTTGAGAAATTTGGGCTTTGATGCATTGGTATGGCTCCGTCTTTCCATGGGATTGATCTGAGTGCATTATGAAGATTATTAAAATGCATCCCTCCTTTGCATGGAAACCAGAACTTCTCTGACAAATTACTTGAAGTGGAATGTATTCAAATCCATCCTGAGAGATAACATTTTGTTTTGAGAAGAGCCAGATGCATGAATGCTGGTGAGCTCTAAGCACATAAGTACTTAAAGCTGTATATAGTGTATAATTTAGAAGGCACCTGCCTAGAAAAGGCACTGCTGGAAGACGACAATTGAGCAGAGAGCCCAGTACACTCCTGGTCCCTTCCTGGTCCAAAAAGGAGGGGAAACCCCCAGCAAACCCCTGTCACAGCAAGGCAGTTGGATTTGTAGGAATCCAAAAGACATCCTGGCAGCCAGACAGAGGCCAACATGGAGACAGGCAGTTGCTGACGAGCAGCAGCAGCCACCAAATACAAATGTGTGCTAAAACAAGAGATAGTAACAGTTACTGGTGGTGCTGCTGTTGCAATAGGGAACATTCTGAAATAAAATTATTCCAGGTTTTTAATTACTAGTTTTCATTTTCAACCTTTTATATTTCAATTCTAGATTTAAAGGAAAAAGACAAAAAAACAACCCTTGGTTTTGGCAGGAAGCAGAAACTTTCTCTCTCTCTCTCATACACACACACTCTTTCATTTAATTAGTAAAGTAATTTGCCTGTAAAAGATTTCTGACAGAAAACATTGGTCCATGTCACCCTGCTTCCTGCATAGTGAAAATGGATTTTAAAAATCCTCCAACGCCTACAGAACGAAGCAATTTCCCTTTGCCCCAAGCACAGTGCACTCAGCTTGGTACACAGGGTGTGAACAGCAGCTCTCTAGAAACTCCACTGGGTTTGGTCAGTGAGATGCACAACGCTGTGGTTACATTTGAAAATGCAATGATCAGATGAGCACTTGAATGAATGACACTAACACATCACAATGACAGAAATAAGAATTGCAGGAGACACAAACATCTACAAATGCTGAATTTAGATAAAGCCATGATTTGGAGTAGCTCAGTTTCCTGTGAAACTATTTCTGTCAACATTCTTAAAGTATTACTGCTAACCCATAAAAAATATTCCTCATTGCTTTTGACAGTTACATATATTTGAATCTTACCCAGAGATTAGCTTTCAGTGACTGATGAGTTAAACTTTTCCAGTCAGCTCTCTGCATGGCTTAAAAATCACTGTGGTTCAAGACTTCATACTGTCAAATGTTTCTTTCCTAAGAAACATTCACAAATTTAATGTCTAAAAATGTAGCCAAGTAATCTGTGATTGGCATTTACATACACACAATCATACGCAATATATTAGCTCACTGTTTATGGCTCTGAATGCAATTATCAGCACTGCAATTAAGTTCTGGCATAATACTGCACTTCAAAAACCCAACAGAAGGATGGATATAACATCAGCCATCTGAAACAAATCCTTTATCATTGTATTTTCCCCTAGATGGCTGCATCCTTAAAGATGGACTCACAAGCACTGGGACTGGGTTGGGCCTGTGAAATGTTCAGAAATAAGTTACTTTATCACAGTCTTGCTAGGGACAATCTGAATCCAATGTCAGTACCTGTTCTGAAACCAAGAGTAAGGCACCAGTCACTCACCCCATTATCAAATATCATACCCAAACTAGATGACAAAAAGATGGTGATTTGCAACATGATCTGCTGCTTAATACCACAGTTTTATTTCTTCTTTATTCTGAAAAATCCAGCTACAAGTGCTGCTGTTATCAGAAACATCTGATTTCCAAACATAGCTGTCAGATCCATCTGTACAATTCTTGCCCTCCCAGTTACAGGCATAGCATGTGCTTTGGATGATGTATTTGCCCCAGAGCATCCACAAGGGGTTAGTGCCCTTTCACCTCATCAAAATAAGCTAAAGAATTGCTGTTGCAGCTGGTCATAAAGCTTCCAAAAAAAAAAGCTATCCATAAAAAAATGCCAGTCTGTAGAAATTAATTCTTGTCTTGTAACAGATCAGTTTTGATTTACCAGGGACAGTCTTTCACTTTCCAGTGAGATTTCTGACAAAAAGCACACAGCACATTTTACCCCAGAGCCCCCTTAGGCAAGTGTGCTCATACAGCACCCTCCCCCTTTTCAGTCCCCAGGTCTCCTCACATGTCTGGGTAGCTTTTAAATCACCTGGAAAATGAGTACAGAATTTACAAGGTCATTCATCTTTAACGCACTCTCCAAATATTTAAATATGATATATTGTTTATGATGTCTCCTGATGAATTCAGGGAAGCAACCCAGGAGAAATTTAGGTGTCACCACTGCACGGCAACAGTTTTCATGAATACGATTCTGGACTTAGGACCATGGACAGCACACTTTGATTGATTGCTTTAGAGCTGATCAGAGAGTCCTGATTCTGTACTCACATGATGTAAACTGCAAAGGGCATGGGCCAGACATCAGGCTAAATACTGACAGCTGGTGTCTTTTTAATCTTAGTTGTAGGACATCTTTTTTCAAATTATTTAAGAGACAACAAACTTAACATAAACACAGAAAAGACTCTGCATCCTTAGCAATCACAGCACTCTGCTATCATTAGAAAGAAAAGTAAAAGTGACCATGTGAAATGCTCTTCACTTTGGAGACACAGAACACAAGGAAGCTAATTTGTTTCTTTACTATCACCATTTCTGAACCTGGCAACAGCCTCCCACATTGAGTCCTATTTTATTCATAAGCATTAGACAGCACTATCAGTAAAGCAGCTGGTAAGTACCAGTCATTCTGCTTTTTAAAGCTGAGTAAGCAAACCCTTCTGCTTTATTAACTAGTACAGGTTTTGTTAGTACCATCTGTAATACAAGTGATTCTATTCATTGCTCACCAGGCTGGCACATGCTGATTAGCTAAATTACACTTCAGAAAAAGATCACTCTGAATTCTCTGAGTTTTATGAGAGTTAGATGATCTGTCTTATCCAACAAATTGTTCCAGAACGGTGCATATCTGTTGTATTTTATCCTTGCATAGTAATCAGAAATGTATTTCTGAAAAACATCTAAGGAGTCAGGAGTGATTCAGAGTTAAAAAGCCAGAGTGTGGAGCAGGAACACTTACAAGTGAAGGTAACCCCTAGTGCTTGTTATCTGCTTTTGGCAATTTACCATAGATACTCGAAATATGTTTGCTATCCAATTAGTGGTTGTTTCTGTCCTTTGGTACTGCATTAAATCAGTTTAATGAATGAAAATTGCTGATGGTTTAATATCACTCTGGCTATTTTGACACTAAGCAGATTTAGCATTGATTTCTAGCATATGTTACCTTATTCAAACACAGTTTGTGTTTATATATACTTATATAGATATGCATTTTGAAATGTGTACATATACACACACACATAAGGCACAATGATCTGTGAAGATGGAATAAGGCTATCTCTTGTATGGTTATTCTAAAGTCTCAAAAAAACCCAATTTGAAACTGCATGTCTGCATTTATGCAGTACAGACTTCACAAAATTGTATCCAAAGGTTATGTCTTGCCATATGGTGAGCCTGTGCACATGGCAGGCAACAGTCTAGTGATTCAAAAGCCAATTTCCTTGTTGTTTTCTACCTCCATGGTAAACTGGTGGCAAGTCTTTCTATTGATTTCAAAAAGCAGAAAATAGTTATATATAAGAAACTAAAAATTAATATAAAATTTAAAAAATGTCTTTATACAAAATAGAGTTTGCAGCTTCACTCTGCTGCACGAATCCTGCTGTGTGCAGGTGTTCTGTTCTGCAGTTTCTCCAGCACCAGCCCTGGAATGGGAAAGGCACCACAACAGCACAGCTCAACCCCTGCCTGCAGGATGCTGTGCATAGCAAGGGATTGCCCCTTGTGCTCAGCTATTCACTTAGAATTCAGGTAGCCCTACCCCAGGACCCTCAGCTGTGACTCTGGTTTGGTGCTTGGGCAGAGCAGGAGCTCGTGTGGCATGTCCACCTCCTGGTTTCTTTTCACATGCTCACACAGGGCAGCCAAAGGCACTTTTGGGGCTCAAGAGCACATTCAAGCTGTGTTGCTTGTGTTGTGCAATGCCTCTGCTCCCCTAATACAGCAATACTGCTCTTCCAGTTACTCACAAGTTCTCTCAGGACACGGAAGTAATTTGTATTATCTCCAGTTGCATTGAGACTGTGCCCAAACCATATGTATGGCTGTACCATTATTGCTCTACTCCACACTGTATGCTAAGGCTTCTTTAATTTATTCTAAGCATCTTTGAAATAAATATTACAGTGTCAGGTAGGGAGGCAAATCAGAGTAGAGCCTAAGTAGAGTCCTGAGTAGAGCCTTTCTCATTTTACCCCTTATCAGACAAATAATTTTCACAATACTTGTTAAAAATACCACATATAGCTTCTACAGTCACGTCTCAGTTGCCCAAAGGGTATAAGCACTCTAAAAGGGACATAAAATAGGCTAACCAATAACCAGTGCAAAACCAAAGCCTATTTCAGAGGCAAAAGCTCTAAATTTAAGAAAAATATAATTTTGTTTGATATTTCAGTATTTTATCTTCAAAAAACCAAGACTAAGCGAAAGTCCTTTTGCAGATAAGCATTTGTGAAAGTTTCGGGATCTCAGGGATATTTAAGAACCTGACCAACCCACATACTGCACTTCTAGGTGCCTTTGAGCTTGAGCTTCCAGCAGTGGTGAACATTTATTTGTACAAATCATGATCAAGAAAGACCAGTTTGCACAGACTAAAACTCAGAAGTTAAATCCTCCTTTTTCCCATTTTGTTTGATCCAATCAATACACATAGTGCATGAATTCTTCCACAAAGCATAAGTGAGCTTAACTTGAACTTTTATTGTTGACTAGTTGACATTAACTGTCATTATACTGCTCCTGCTCGTCCAGAGAGTTTCTGATCACATTTTCTTGCAATATCTTTGTAGAGTCATAGGACTTACTTCATTTAGAGATGGTACATAACTTATCATTCTGATAGTTATCCTAATTCTTCCTGTGCCCATTAAACTCCTAAAATCAAATGTAGCTGTGACAGGATGCTTAACACTTCTTCTGTGATTCTGTACTTTCTGTGGGTTATAATGATGAGAAAATATGTTTTGAACAGCAACCATCAACCTATCACAAACTTCAAAGAAACTGAGAGTTTAAAGAAAGCATTTTAGTATCGCTGGTTTCTGTACTATCTGACTAGAACTAAAATATTAAAATCTGAGAAGATCAATTATTGAACCACATTCATTTTTCATTGACACTTTGTGTCAATTAAGCCAAGTTTCAGTTTCTCAAGCTTCATACGGTATATTTTATAATGGCAATTCTATTTTTTCATTTTTCCTTCAAGTCTGCCTGTTATTTTTAAACTCCTTGATCATAGAGGTGGAGTGCTTCACTAGGCTCTGCAATGTAGCAACAGTTTTATAAAAACCCTTCAAGAAGGAGCTTTTTCCATGATCTTCTACTTCAGGAATGGATAGGATTTTCCTCAGACAGACCTTCTCCCTTTTCCCTTCCCCAGACAAAGCTATTCATGCTTTTTCTTACAGCCTGACAAGAAAACATCATTAACTCCCTGAGCTCATTGCAGGAGTCCCTCCCTGCTGGTCAGTCATGTTTAGTGCTACATTCCTCTGCTCAGTTACAGGGGCTCAGCAGTGTTTGAGTCACTCCTCGGTATCTATGGAGGTGTATTATTAATTGTATATTATTTTTATTCATGGGGCCTATGGTAAAACTGGAGTTGCTCTGGCCCCTCTGTGGTGGGTAGCAATGATGGGGCAGCCTGAGTGACTGCAAGGACAGTAACACATGATGCTCCCAAATTAGGACAAGGGTGAAGCAATTTCCCTTTGCAGCAAGCAGTAAGAGATCTGGAGCTTATTTTACTAATTTCTCCATGCTGCCTCCTGACTAGACACTACCTTGTGCTAGGGAGCAGTTACCAGTGACAAGAAAAAGTATGGATATTCTCATGGAACCAGGTCCTTACACCCTTCTCCCCTCCAACCAGTAAGAAGCTTCTTCAGCACTTCTTTCAGGGTTATTTTTCACACTGCAGTGTTGACACAATCTCCTTGTTAAACCTTCTTTTCCATGCTAATCCCGTATTGCCAGTTCTCCCAGGGTGGGCCACAACTCTTGACTTGAGGTTGGTTTGCCTATTTTGGGAAAGAAAGCCACTGTCCCAAAGCCACTACCTCTTTCATGTAGCCATGAACATTTCATGTGTCTACCACACAAGAGAGATATCTAAACTAAAGTTGAAATCAGCTGCCCTGCAAGAGAGGGAGTTAAATTAGCTCTAAACTTCATAGCCATGCTTCAGTATCCAGCCTAGCCCTTCTGAGCTGTGTTTGTAAGCTGTTTGCTGTGATCTTAGACAGTAACTACTTTAGGAAATTACTTTTCTTCCTTTTTTGGTTGGGTTTTTTTTTTTGATTGGTTGGTTGGTTGGTTTGGGGTTTTTTGTTTTGTTTTAAGTTGCTTGCTAATATGTAATTCAACAAGGAATCCCAAGCTAGTATCCAGGTAATTCAACAAGAACCAGGTAGCTGCCACACAGTTCTGTTTTCCAGACTGAGTGATCACACATTTCAGGGACATGTTCATTTACTCTTCTGTAGAAGTCCTTTTATCTGTCTTTTCTCTGCAGTGTCTGAATGCTTTCTTGTAATGCATTAAGAAATATTAATATTATACATCACCTCTATGGTTCTCTTTCTCATGTCCATGTAGGTGATGAGAGAAATATATTAATGTTAATGATCGCTTTAACTTCCTTAATACTTACATTGCTTCCAGCTCTTTAGAGCAGAGACTCTTGCTTTCTGGTTAAACCATTGGGGCTTAAAGCTCATTCTGATTTTAAAATGTACTGCAGTAACAGCCTTTGTATTTCAAGGGAGCAGTAGTAATGGATTTAGTAACCTCTGTAAAGCAACATAAATTTGATGTGCCCAGGGTCTGTGAGGCAGCCTTCAACTTTTCAAGCTGGTGGGCACCCAAAGGGCCCTGCAATGTGGGGTGGCACAGCATGTCTGCCCCCAGCATGGTGCCAGGGATGCTCTCCTGAGCCCATCTGCTTGTCAGGGCTGTAGCACTGCTTCCTGATCCTGCAGTGCTCACTGTCTGAGGCTGCCTGCACCACCAGCAGCTCTCCCCGATAATTTATTATGGATGTTATCAGTGCAAACCCCAGCATGGGAGATTCAGTGACTGTGGGTCTCATCTAGGTTTCAGTGTGTTGTTGGCTGTTTCCCTCTAATTGCTTTCCAGTGCTTGAGAGCAAACAGTTTCTTTTCATCTGATCTCTGGAAGTTATCTCTGTTTCCTCCAGCCAGTGCACTGATATTTCATCATTTGTTGTGGTTTATATTCACTGTTACCATATATGAAACAGCCCAGTAACCTTTTCATACCAAAGGTGTTATGAACAGGTATCTCAGGAAATTATGGCACATTCCTGTGCAACTTGTTCCAAAAGAAGATGTCTAAAGGCAACTTTTCCAACTTAGTGATTAGAAAACATCCCCCTCTTGGTGCAAGAGGTGGTCTAAGTGCCTGCAGCCACCCCTGCAGCAGTCCCCAGTGCAGGCAGGGATGGCCCAGGACCATGGCTTTCCCCAGCACCCAGCTGGGGGTCAGGGCCACACCATGTCCACTGAAATGTCCTGCCCTGAAATCCGGGTGCATGAGAGCACAGCCAGCCCACTGACACTCCTTTAACAGGTATCAGGGCAGCACTTGCCCTCACCAGCCCTACATCTCTCCCATCCACTCAGTCTCCATTCACATTTCTCTTCCAGCTGTCCCTGAGTCTATAGCCATCCTCTCCCCTAAGCTGCTGTTCCCTCTTCAGAAACAAATTTTGGAAAGCTGTATCATGATGTAAAACAAAAAATCCCCTTTTGGAAGTTATCTTTCTGCTAACATGGTTTCCAGTTGTTTGTAGGCTTTGTTTAATGTCATCTTTTCAATTTAAATGCTCTTATTCCAAGATAAGAAAAACAATTCACTGACTTGCATTTCTTTTATCTGTCCTAATTAGTTTTCTAATTAATTCATAACTCCAAAAGCCTTCATTTATTTCATGTTTCAATTTAACTTCGGAGCTGGCATAATCAGATTAGCAATCAAACCCATTTTGAAAATATTTCTTCTCACAGGAAGCTGGGGAAACTCATACAAAACTGCCTCTGCAAATCTAATAAGCTTACTGTTCCTGCTTTGTTCTCCCCAGTCTAATTTTCGAGTTTGCAGGCATCCCACTCAATCTGATGTGAACTTACCCATACAAGGATGAGTCTTTCCCCCAGCAACAGCTCTGTTATTATTAGTTATTTGCTTTAGAGTGCTTGGAAAGGATTCGAAGGTGTAGGGAAGTGGGTTACACTGGGCCACATGATGCCTCCTGGGCACAGCTTTGCAGGGGCACCCAGACCTTCTGCTTCCCAAAGTACTGCTTTCCCCACAATGCCAAACTTTTCCTCTCCTGAGCAGTGACAAGTGACAGTTCACAGGTGTATTTGAAAAGCAGTCCATTAAAAAGTACAGGCAGCTGTAGATCAAAAAAGATGTGATCAAGCAGAAGCAGATAGTGGGGGGTTGTACCCTTCTCCAAAACACTTCTGCTGCATCACTCTGATTCAGGAGAGCACCACCCTGTGGAAAAGCACTTAAGTCCATGCTTGTCTTTGAATGTCTGCTCAGTCCCACTGAAGCCTCTGAAAGATAAGGATCCTCAAGATCATCTTGAATAAAGACAGACTTAGCATGTGATTACACTCTGGAGCTGATTTGGGATCTGGAAAATGTAACCCAAAAAGTAGAAAATCATTGTCATGGCAGATTTACAGAGCACCACGACACTGTACCTATCACACAGCAACACTGATTTTTTATTCAACTAATACTCTCATTCTTGCTGGTTTTGATCTGGAAATGGAGAAATTATACAACATTTCCTACAGCATCCTTTCTAATCATTCTGCTATGAAACTCTGGAGATATTCAGGAATATCTTCTCCCCCATGGTAATATTTATAACGGTTTTCTAAAACTCCTAATACACACTGCCTCATTTTTGTGCTTTTCCTTCAAGTATTACCTTGCCACAAGGGACTAATTCAAAACAGCTCAAACACGCCAATTGTTCATGCCACATTCTTGATGTCTCTACCTTGGAAGACGTTTTTGAAAATGACATAGCGTGCTATTTTCTTTCATACGCATGTGAAGAGACAGGAAAATGTTAAGAAATTACATAAATTAACAACTTTTTCATTTACATTTTGAACTTCTTTCACACATGAAGAAGCAATTGAGAAAAATCACAATATAACTTTACCACAGGCATTGCAAATGCAAATCTTTTAATTCTTTGGATACATGAAACTCATAAAGGTTTTAAAATTTAACTAGACATTTACCACCACACACCCAGAAAGCCCTGTAGTGTCTGGACATGGTTAATGAAATTATTATAATATAGGCACATATAGAAAGAGAGGAATAATACCCATAATGACATGTTCTACTGTGTTAAACTAAGGACAAGTTTATTTGGATAAAAGCTACTACAAGAAAATTTTACCAAGGTTTAAATATTCATGCATACAGAAGAAAATCTTGTAGAATATAGATAAAAAAATAATTTGAAATAAATATAAATACTCATCTATCTGTGCAACATCAAAGTTTCTCATGCTTTTAAAATCATTCAGAAGAAATCTAATAGATACAACATGACAACTGAGTATAAATTGTCGTGCACATTAATCAATATTCATTTATTCTTATAGCAAGTAATGTAAGTGTTAACATTTCATCTTTAGAAAAGTATTAACAACATTAAAAACAGCTCTCATGATGAAAGAAAATTAGTGAGTTTATTCTTGCTAAAGAATATGGGTATTGCTCCAATCATGTTATTGAATTAGTTATTAAATCAGTGAATTCACAGTATTTGCACATTTGCATATCAAATGTTTGCATTGAAGGACTGCAGATTCACTGCTGAAACTGCGACTTGTGCAACTGCATAAAGATTTTTTTTAAAAAGCCAGAAAGATGTTTCTTCTTTTAAAAACATTCTGCACAAGCTCTTATGTAAAACACTGCAGCAGCTGACAGTACCCACATTCAGCTGTGTGTGTGGGCTCAGTGGGAAATGATCTTCCATTAATTTTCAAATAACTTCTGGATGCCATGAGTGGTGTGATGTTCAACGTCATGTTTTTCATGGGTTTTTCTTGACAACCGAACCCATTCAGAGTTCATCTGATCACAAAATCAACCTGAAGAACATGTCAGAGGAGGGGACACAGCTGTACCTGTCACACTGCAGTGCACAGGCATTGCAGCATGCTCTGAGTCTGTCCCCTTAAAACACTGGCAGCCTTAGCTGGCTACAGAACAACCTTAAAAATGCTTATAGCAAAGGCCTGAATCCCATCAGCATTTCAGTCCTTCCCCAGCATCCAGTACCACCAGGCATGGGTGCAAAAGTGGATCACCTGGGTTTGGGCTCCAGAACTACTCTCACATTTTAATCTGTAGTCCAGCCTGATTTGAGTCCATTTCCAACATCCCGAGGGGCCATTCAGAAAACACTGGTCACATCTATGAGCTACATACACAATGTGTAGGGACTGCATGTCATTGTCTACCACCCATCTATCCACACAACCAATTTCTGCTGGTCAGGATATCAAAGTTTGCCAAAGACATCAAATCTGGAAGCAGAGCAGTTTGAGGGCTGTAATACATTTACAGATGTCTCTTCCTGTGCAGTTTGTGTGTCACTTGGGTTTGTCACCTCTGAGGGACATTGAAATGCAAGGCAAAGGTGCAACAGCTACAGATGCATCTGTGCACAAGGCAGCTTTGGTCAATTTTTTTCTCCACAAGGGCTATCATAAAGTTCCTAAATTCTTATTTTTCTTGAATTTCACTTGACACTAACACACATAAAGAGGAAAATATGAAGTATTATATGACCAGTATCTGTAAAGTCTGTCATTTCTATCTTGCCTCCTCCTTCACCATGGGCCCAGACTGGGCACAACAGTGAGGCAGAACAATGCTACTCTTTTTCAATGTAGAATCTGTTATGGGATGAAGGACATAACAGTTCAGAGATGTGTGACATCTTAACACTGCGCCCACTCTCACAAAAACCTGCCTGCAGTGTGAGTGCAGGGGGTGTTAGCAGAGCTGGTGTAGCATTCCACTGCATTTAGCAGTGCCTTAATGCTTTCCTAAGCATTTTGCCCAAAGGATTTAATACTTCCCATCATCTCCTTTTGCTACACATCCCTCTGTCTGACACGTAAATAATGAAAGTGTACTCTTCCTATTTTGGTATCTTGTACTGACAATCAGCTGCAGGGGAAACACAGTCAGTCAGTATTTGACAAGAAGGAAAGAGAAAGCAGGGTGATCCTGATCCCTGCAGTAAGTTTCAAAGGCAATCCCATAAACTCTCCTCAGCAAGTCTGGGTCTAACAATACCACCTGTCGGAGATGCTTTGCAGAAGTTCCTTGCTCTGACAGCAGTTTCCCATTAAATCATATCTTTATCAGAAGAACACAGGAGCATGTAACTGCTGTGACAAGCACTTGACTGGCCATACATCACTGCGTTTTAGGGTTATGGGTGAGCCTGAAGCGAAAACTGGAAACTTTCAGGCAGAAATAGAAAGCTCTGTGTAACTGGGTGTCCCCACTGCTCTGACCTCAGCAGTCCCATGGGTGGCCACCACACTGTCCACAGTCACTCACTGAAGTACCCGAGGGCTTGAGACAAAAGTGACCTGGGATGACTGCCCAGGGCTGGCAAATTCAAATGCAAGGGGGAAAAGCTTCAGGGGCTCAGCAGCCTGGATAACAGAGAGGGGAAGTGTCCATTTACCAAATCCTCTGAGAGGCAACTAACATTTCACTGTTTCAGTATTTCTGAAGCTTGGATTAATCTGACTTCCAGACTAGATTTTCTGAGCTATTAGATGGTTTTAACATTGATCTTTTTTGTATTCTCTTACATCAACTACTACTTGCAACTGGATGGAAAACTTCCAGGAATATTGCAAATGATAAATGTTTTGACAAAACCTGAGATAATTTATCCACAGAGATGCTCCTTATATTGGAGGAAATAAGAACCCTTCATTAAAGACTTGGGAAATATTCATTATTTATACAATCAAAACCTCCTCTCAGGTCTCTGTTTATACACTTTTCTGTCATAAACTTTTACACTACTCTTATAAGTATCAGAGCCTTCCTTTCTGATGCTGAAATCTCACATCCTTACTGAAATTCAGGTTTCCAGTAGCTTGCAGTCCCCCTGCACTGGCACTGAGTATTAAACATATGCTGAGGTCAAAAAGCAGTTGGTCTCACTCCAAAGTATTTAAATTCTTTCCCCAGGTCCCCTGCATAATCATCCACATAAAGTGGCACTTTATTTTCACACCATGTATTTCTCACAGAATGGTTTCTCTCCATGTAGGAAAATTTTTCCCCCTGGTGAAAATTTATACTGTGGAGTTTCTGAAAGTGGGCACTCAGGCACAGGCACCTGCATCCTCAGCTGCCTCAGTTAAGCAGAGCATAAACCAATTATAGTAGCAATACCAAAATCCAAGAATTTACTTATCTTGGGTCCCTCAGAGTGCTTGGGTAGAAGTGTAGTTGCAGATGACCCCATGTAATACAGCAAAAAAATCATTCCCCCTGGAAGCACCTCTGACTCTCCACTGAGTATGTAGAGATCCCAGCGCAATTACATTCCTAACCTGAAGGCCTCAGGTGAGGAAAATCCATATCCACTTTGTGTAGTCTTAGCCCTAAAATGCCCTGAATTGCTGCTGTATGTCTTCACATTCATCCTTTTGCTTTGTGTTGCCACGTGTGCAGAAGGAAACTGGTCCTTCCCATTCCGTCCTCTAAAAGCTAAATTTTTTATTGATATCACTTGTCTCTGACCTTCCAGGAACAGAAAGGAAAAGTGACAGAGGTTTTAAATTCAAAATGGATGGATAAGTAGCTACAAATGTTTTTCTTTATGAATGACAAATAATGACAATAGGGAACACCAAAATACATCTTTGAAACATTTCTTAACTTGAGGGAGAAATAAATTAAAATGTGCAATAAAAAATTTATAGCAGTTAGTGATTTCACTTTGGAAAAACTGCTAGGAACAAAGTTAATAGCATAATAAATTCTTTTTTTTGTAAGAAATTATTATTTGGGGGGTTTGAGGTTTGACAATTTCTTGTAGACCTAATCAGCTAGCTAGCAATTAATAATATGAAACTGCTTCATTTATTTCTGCACAAGCACTGTCATGCTGTACCAAGGTACACCCTTCTGAATGCTCAGATTTCTCTTACAGGCTAGTTCACATCAGCTGTGTGCCCACACACCCCCAAAAATTCAAAAAGTTAAATAACTATAAGCACAAACTCAGTACAAGGGATCAAAGGACACAAGATTTCTACCAGTGTGGTTGGAAGACTCTTCATTTTACTTTGGGTTCTACCCGGTGTATCTTTAGCATTTCATTTTAACTTTAAGGAAGAAGCAGGTAATTTGAGTCTGACATGTATCAAATGAACACTCAAACCCTCTGACATACTGTGTTTTCATCTATTACACTTTTGATCCTTGAAGGGACTGAAATCTGTTTGAACCAAATTATTTTTCAGCATTGTGGGTGACACTACAATTTTTAGCCACAGATTCAGTTCAGATGAGGAACAAGGAAGTGCCAAAATGTCAAATCCAGGGAGCTAGAGATGGCTTTGGTACTTTTGCTAATTTGGATCTAAGATGATATGCTGGACCAGAGGGCACAAAAAAAAAAGAGTTTGTGCTTGAAATAAACATTAAAAAGATAAGTGGAATAACCAGAGTTCAAACACAAAATTCAAGGGGTCTATCTAATTTGTAATTCCCCATTCCCTTCAGACTTTCCCTTTAAAACTGAACTCACCCAGACTTTAATGGTGAGAGATGATATGAAGCAGGAGCAGTGGCTGGCAGCCTGAAGAGAAAATTCATAGCATCATTGCACAAAAAAGGAGGCACTGCAGTGCTGAGTGAGACTTAAAATCTGTATTTGTCCATTATAATACTTTCTCTAAGTTATTGCATATCCCTAAGAAAAATGAATGTGCTACAGTGGCTTTATTTAAACCTCAGTGGAGTTTGAAGTTATTTGGATTTTGTCTTTGAACAATTTCATCTATTGCTCTTCTTGTCTCCCATCAGCAGACTCGTAAGCCAAAATTCTGTTACAAAATCAAGTCGCTTTTCATCCTCAAATGTTAATTATCACAAACTCTATGCGAAGCTGACAAACATCACTGCTCTCATTCCTCAAAGAAGGAGACAGCAAAGCAGCTTTCCTTAAACCAAAGAGAAACCATCCCAGAGCCCAAAATGTGATTTAGCTTCCATGCTTTTCTAAACTGAGCAGTGGCAGTGACAGTGCCTTCGTGATGAATGTCACTGGGCACTAAGTCAGCCAAGATTTTAAATCACTCTTTTGAAAGTCTGTAGAAGTCAAAAAAACATCCTCATGGCAGAGCCATCCATGGGAACTTGCCCCATGCAATTCCACAGATACTTAGCTCAGGCAGCATCCCTACAGGCATATGCAGAGGCAATGAATCAATCCAAGGCAGAAACTGTGGGCAAATATTAGCAATAATATAATGTCTAGAAAGGCAGTGCAGTTATTCACCTCTGCACATGATTTTAACATCATATATGTGAGGGAACATGAATCCCTTACTAGGCAAACTGATTTGGTTTCAGTCTCTCCCAGGTGGAACAAACCCTGCTTTCACCACAGTAGTTCCCTTTACCTCCTGTTTGATATACTTGGTGGGATTCTTATTAAGACACAGAGAAAAGCCATCAGAATAGAGTAATTCCATTTTTCAGGAGCTCTAGGCCCTAACCACAATTTCTTTTTTTCAGTTGAGCTGAAGGTTTATGACATTTGGTGTAGCCTGGGTGTTCCTTATTACAGAGCCTGTATCAGTCTGTCCACAGGAACTTGTGCAACGAGCTCCATATCCTTGGCCAAAGCTCTTCTTATATCACCACAATATAAATCCTGCTCCAAGCATAAAGTACATCACTTTCATCAAAAGTCTCTCACTTCAAAGAGAAACTACAGTGGAACAGAGCATTAAACAGATCCATGGGGCTCATAAGCATTTATAAGCCTCCTAAAAGCAAAACTCTTTTGGTTCATCTTCTCAGCTAAAAAAAGATCAGTTTTAACTTTTTTTTTTTTTAGACTGGAATACAGTAATATCCATGAGCTATCCAAAGCTCACAGTGAAGATAATTCAGGTATCTCAGTCACTCCCATGCACAGATTTCAGCACCAAGGACAGCCTGAAGTGATTCACACACCGCATTGCCTTATTTCTCTTATGCTACTTTTTGGGGGTACGTGGGAAACATTTGCTCCCCCAGGAGCAGGCAGATGGATTATGCCCTCACACGGATTATGCTGATGGTGAAAACAGTCTTCCCTGCTGCAAGGACCCCTGCACAGCCCCCAAAGGAACAGCAGCCCTTGCAGGTGCTGGCTTCCTCAGCCCTTTGCCCAGCTGAACATCCCCCACAACTGTTCTCCCCCAGCCCAAACCTCACCAGTGCCCAGCACAGAGGGCAGCAAGTTACTCATCCCCTAATCTCAAGGCAGCCATACCACGTTCTGCCACCACTGCGGGGAAGCCATGAGGCAGCTCTCTGGACACAAGACAGGGAGCTGGGAAATTTGACTGACTGTGGGCCCTCCACAAATGCTTATTATGGGATAATTAATTGCAAGCTCTGATTCTCACTCTGTCTCTGCTGTGGAATGCAGCTTGACGTCCCTGTACAGGATGTTGCACACACATGCCCACCCCCACAGCCATGTGTCCAAACCAAACACAACCAAAACATCACACACAACACATATGGTGTAACATGGTGTATCATGTGGTGTATTGTGTACCCACTTATCATTTATTCCCCAGTTTATGGCCTTTTTTTTTTTAATGGGTAAAACTGGACTTTTAAAAGAACTTATTACAAGTGAGGAATTTGATAGTGAAGAACATGAGTGCAAAACTCAGGGTACCTATTCCTATAAAAATAACGTGTGAAAGTGTCTACTCAATTAGTGCTGCCAATGCAAAATGTTTTCACTGGTAATGACGTGATAAAATGTTACACAGCAGGTGGGAGCTCCATTACTAAATGCCCAGAAGGAAACCAGACAAAGGGTTTCTTTTTGTCTGCTGAGAATTGACCATTATTATAATGGAATAATCTTTTTTAAAAAGAGGTACTAAGAAAAGTTTTCATGGCCTTAATTGCTTCACATAACTTTACAAGTCACATGTTATTGTTGTTCATATCCTAAGTGTCACTTGATATTCATGACAATCCATAAAGCCTATCATTTGTGATAATTGATGTCATTAATATACAATCTTTGAAGGCCTTTCTGTAATCATTAGCTAAATCATACACGATGTAAAATCAATGATCTGAGCTATGTCATTAATAACAATATGTTAAGTGTGAATGAGTTTCTTCTCAAAATCTGAATTCTGGAGCTTGTTTAATTTCTAGTATCACTGTAGAGAAACAATAACCTTGACACAACCCAAAATTTCCATGACCCAACACAGTTATTTAATGCTAGCTTGTTTTTTTCTCTAGCTGGAAAAAAGTTGATATTATTTTATATATGCTATGCAAAGAATTTGTCCCAGATTAATTAAGACTTCCCAGTGGAAACACTGAGTGTCATATCTGCTCTAGTGTAATTACTTAAATAAAGTGTCTGAGTAACAAAAAAAGTCCTGTGGTCTGCGACAGAACAAGACCAGTAAAATTCTGCCACTAAATTCATGGATAGTGCAGTACTTTCTTTTTTTCCTCCTTCTCTCCCTAAAACTCTGGGTGACTTTGCACCCTGCCTGCTGTTGTCTGCAGAAGGTGCAAGCATCAAGTCACTGGGAAAACACTATGAAGGAAATCACACAATCTTCTCTTTTCTGCACTATCTCTTCTAATAACTTTTTTCTCATAAATCAAGTCATGGATGGACTTTACCTATTGTCCATACAATCACTTGGTGGGGGGGAAGAGACCACTGCAATCACCAGGCTTAACTTCAGCTACTGACAGTGGGAAGAGGACTCCTCCTTCCCAGGGATGTGCCTGGGTCTCACAATGGTGGAACACCACAGATGCTGCCCAAAGCCACATCCCCATGAACTCCCTGACCTCGATTTGGAAACTTGTTCAGACCTTGTTGTCTAAACACTGGCTGTCCTGTGCAGCTCTTTAAGACAGAAGCACCAGGTATTGTTTTCCAGCTGAGAGAATGGATGGACCCAGAAGGCAGGGGTTTCCTGTTAAATACTGCCTGGAGGCATATAAAACACCATAAGTGCTATTTTCTGCTGTGAACTTTGAGCTGAAGCCCATCGAGTCTTCCTGACCTCTGTCACGTTGGTATTTTAGATTTCAGCTGACGAGGGCAGTGTATCACGAAGGCACCCAGAGCAAGCAGCACACAGCAGGCACTCAAGGGCCAGCACAGCTCCCCCCTCTTTGGGAAGTGCATCAGCAGAGGTTTTGGAAGCTTCTCCCTGAGAATCAGCAAGCAACAGCTACAGGGCATAAATCCAGGAGAGACTTACTCCTGGAAATACACTGGGAGGTGACCTGACCCAAACTGAGACCCCTCTGGGTGCTCTCCTCCTCTCTCCCTGCCCACCCAAGGCCAGTCCATCTCTCCAGCCCTGGCAGGGGACAGGGAGGAAGAAAAGCAGATCTAAGAAAGCAAAGAGAAACCTGTGACTGTGCCTTATCTTAACAGGAGGTGTTAACATGCTCCAGCCGTGGGCACTGAACACTCCTGGCTGTCATTGTATCCCCATCCATGTACTATGTGCAGACCCCAAGCTCTAGTTTCTCATGCCTCTTCTCCTTCTGACTGAAAACTCCCAAAAATTACAGCTTTATAAGAGAGATGCTGCTGAAGACAAGATCTGACCAACAACATCTTTACAAACGTGGTGCTGTCAGGCAGAATGCATCTTGATTTGTGGATTTCCAGAGAAGAATGTTTAAAATGTTTACTCATAAATTGAGTAGATTTGCAACAAAGAAATGAAAATATATTAAAACCTAGCAAAGTTTAAAGCTATTTTGTTAGAACTACTTTAAAGAATATTACCTCACTACATAAATAAGACTGCTGTTTTAAACTGAATAATTGCCAGTAGCAAAAGCAGCAATTTGGCTGTGAATGCCTGAAAAATCACTGACATCAACATCACTGATAAAAAGTGTTTGCTTTTGCCTCAGAGGAATATACTACCAAAGCCCATTTTTCTCTTTGGTTGTTTCAAAATGCTGAAATTTGTCCAGGGAAACTACTCCCGAAAAATGTAGTTTCTCAACAGAAAGTTTGCATTTCAGAACATTTTCCAGTGAAAAAAAAATGGTTGTTCATAGAAATCCAGCCTGTCTCTAGCCCCTGCCATGCATTTATTAAATCATCAGGGACATGGATTTCTCTTTGCAGTTTACTATCCATTAACAGTATTACTTCTAAGCAGTTTGCTGCAGTGTGAAAGCATTTACCACGCCAAGGGTCTCCCAAAGGCCCCTCACTGCAGCTCTTTGGCTTTTATGTGCACACCCAGAGCTGGATGTAGGGTGAGAGAAGGAGGCTGAAGTTGCAATTCAGGTGTTGGAATTTCCATATTTCATTTCCTTCATCACGATGCAGAGTTTGTTTCCATCAGAGATCAAGAGAGTTTTGATCAGGCTATTTTGATTTTGTATTACATTTTTTCATTGCTGCATGGTCCCCTCTTCTTGCCTTAAACCAAACCATGATGAGTTATCTCCCTGTTTTCAATCCTCAGTTCTTTGAGGAAGAAGAAAACAAGGCAATTACACTGCAGGTACAGCATTGTCTTTTTTTATAAAGATCTCCTGGACATTTGTCAGAGGCTGGGTTTTATTTTCATCCCTTAGTGAGAGTAAGAGGAGCACCCACAAGAGGCTGAACTGGCATTTCGGCACCTATGAAATTTGGCTTTCACTAAAACTCATTTTCTTGCAGTCTCCTTGAATTAATTCTGGTGGCTAACACATGACTGCTCTGGCTCACTAAGAAGTCCATTTCAAACCTTGTAGATTCCTGGATCCTTCTTGAAAACATATTTGTGTTCATTCTAAATTTAATTATTTTAATTGCCAGCCATAAGAATTTTCTTTCATTACACTTACATAAATCTTATCATTTTCCCCCTCCGACAATCACTAACCAACTTGCATAAAAGAAAATACATTGAATTGATTTTCTTCCATAGGAAATACATCAAGGAAAGGAAAGGATTGATTTCCCTCCATAGGAAAAAAAGATATAAATGTTTTTAGTCCAACTGCTGCATTCAGCTATCATGTACAATATGAAAAACTGTGCCATAAAAATGAAATTAAATGCATAATAGCATGGAACACTCTTCCCTCATATTATCTTAAAGTATCCAGTTTTTTCACAGGACACAACATAAACCTGTAAGTATTACCTACACCCACCTATTTTCCAATGGGTTCTAGTACTTATTTATGCACCTTTCTGGGATGCTCTTTGGAAAGGACCATGTTTCATCATCTATCTGTGATTTCTTTGAGCAGGCTCAGAATGCAATGGTACTTACTAAATTGGAGTAAGAGTGGCAAATCTCCCACTGTGCTATGGCAGACTATACTCTTCCATCATATATCAATCCCATGAAGATTTATAACTGAGGATATAATTCACAGCCTCCTTTAAAGATTCTATCTCAAGGCTGCACCATCCTTGACTTTAAAATCATGCAGGCAGATTTTATGGGTCAAAGCTGTAATTACATCAAATTTTAATAAATCTTGTGGCCTGTATAAAGCAAAAAGAGGGCAAAGTTAGAAATACCAGATTCATACATCGAAAAGTTTTCAGCTCAGTAGCTACATTAAAGCTTGTGCTTAGATCAGTGAAAATACATTAGTCATTACATCCTTCTGAGGTCATTATCATGGACAAGCATCTGCTGAACAGAAGGATTTTCCCATATTTTACATTTGAAAATAATTCCCAACAGCTCTTGTTTTCTGCACTGCATGCACAAGGGGAGAACACAGTTGTCTATGATCTACATGCCCACAGGAGATGCTGAGTGTTATACAGTGGATGTTTTCTACTGTTCATGTGGAAAGGATCCGTGTCTTATCACACCTCTCACTCTGGGCAGGCAACAGGATCCAGGGAAATGCCACCAGTAAAGGAGGGATATTCATTTGCTGCTGACTGATTCTGCTGCCTTGAACTCAACATTTACATTTTTCTTTCTTTTCAAGCCCATTTCCCTGTTTAATAAATACTAGACCTTCTTGGATCAGTATTCAGTAAAAGCTGGGCAGATATGATCTTTTTGGATGGCATTTTCTATGTCTGTAAACAAAATATCAGCAAAAGGTTGAATCTGTTCTCTCATCCAA
This sequence comes from Calyptomena viridis, assembly GCA_013390005.1. Classification (NCBI taxonomy): domain Eukaryota; kingdom Metazoa; phylum Chordata; class Aves; order Passeriformes; family Eurylaimidae; genus Calyptomena; species Calyptomena viridis. The sequence goes on along the minus strand of WEIV01014503.1, from coordinate 11,227 downwards.
ACAGAGAGGGACACAGTTAATTGATCTGGGCATTAGATTGCCATTTTATTGAAAGAAAGATTGATTGTCTTCATATCTAAACTGGTATCAATAAGAAACTTCCTATACTTAGCAAAAATGCAGGCAGGTCCTCTTTCAGTGGGCTCAACTCTGGCCCTTAGCAGAGTCATGACCATTAGCAGAGTCATGAATTCCCTCTTACTTGGCCATTAGCAGAGTCGTGACTTCCCTCTAACAGTCCTTATCTGCCATTGGAAAACAGATGATCCATTTTAGATCAGTAGATCTGAAGTCAAAAACATGGATTGTCGTAACTGAAACTGGAGATCAAAAGTAGCCCTCTAGCCACACTGCAAAGGCAACCAGAAATGCTGATGGACATTTGTACACAGGAGATGATTTTTGTGTGGCTGATTTGTGCTCACTTTGTGGATGTGCTGCTCCCAAATATGCAGGTAGCAGTGCAGACTCTGCAAAGCTTTTCCTAACTCTGGTAGTCCCTACACTAGTTTTACTACCTTGCTCAGAATTTTATTCATCTGCCTTTCTAATATTTTTCTCAAATGATTTGACTGCCTTTGTATTTTTTACCAAAGCTCAAATAAGTTCTTTGACAAGCTTTAATAAGAGCTACTCAAGGGATGTGAAGTCAAGTCTCTGACCAGGGTACCACTCTCATTTGACCTTCATTCGTAGACCAAAGAGTAAACAAATCCACAAGAGGCATTCAGGGATGCACTGTCAGCCATGCTGGTAAAATAACCTAGTGTCATCCTGGGAGATTTCTGCACTTACATTGGCAAGATCTCAAATGAAATGAAATACTCTGAAATAAGAAAACGTGTTTTATCTAATATTTTTTAAGTGTCTAAGTTTACAGGGAGACACAATATCCAGCCACAGTCAACAAAACATCTCCTTCTTGCTAGTTAATGGTTTAAGTTTCTGCAGGCAGAAAGCCAGATCCACAGCGTTTGTCAGACCATAGTGTGTTGAAGTTTATCCTTTACCTGTCTGTGCTGCTGGTAACAAGATGCTGCATGTCTCCCTGAGCTCAATTTCAAGGGATAGGCTAATTCCTTTAATTTATTCCTAGTCTGAAAGATGCCTTCCTAGTATTAGTGAAGGTAAACAGTGCTTATGCCCCACCTGCTGGGTTTATGGACTCCTCTTCAATTTCTTCACAGAAAGAAAATGTAACAACTCCTGAATTCTCCTGCCAATGAGACACAGATAACATACTCTAGTTCTGCAGGGAGCCACAGAAGATCAACCCATCAGTAAGAAACAAACAGTTAAAGTGGAATTCACATGAGTAGGGATTTATACTTCTGGGCAGGAAAAATAACTGTGAAAGATTTGCAGACATTTCTTGGCCCCTCCTGTGGTTGATGCTCACTGTGGTCACTCAGAGCAGTATAGACAACAAATGGTCCCCATTCCTGTTCGACAGCAGAAGCAATGGCTTGTAGTTTCTATAAGTCCCTGTAAACTAGAAGATTTCCATTTATTAGCACCAATCTCTGTACTTTTGCTAGACATGCTCCCATCTGTCCGACAGCGTGGCAATGTATCTGGACATGAGGTTTATTGATATCTGGGACTGGAGCACAGGGCACAACCACAGAGGCTGTTATGAGCCATTCTGGATTGTCTCTTTCTCCAGTGGCTTCCCACAAAGTGTCCTTATCCTAGCCCTCAAGTTACCAGTGTCTTTGCATATCTTAGAGGTTTTCCATAGCTCCAGGATTAAGGTCATGGTCAAAATCTGTTTTGCAGGTGAGAAGACACCTCATGTCAAAAGGGCTGCCTGAGCAATGGGCAGCACTTCCTCACTGACTTGAGCAAGATATTTCACTGCATCAAAGCCTCTGTGCCAAATAGAGGCCAAGAATAAAATTTTGGCCATCCTTTTAGTGTGCATAATTCTAAAACAAACCAGAAAGTACTTGGGGATTACAGCACTAAACCACATGCAAAACAAGAAAACAATGAGCTGTTTAATAGTAAAATGTCACTGCACAGTTGAGAACAACTCCTTGTAAAGCTGTCACGAGCTGCTGCCAGCTTATCCATTTGATTCTATTAAACTGTTACTGTGGTAAATGTCACCTTTATTTGCTTATTTTTCACATGTGGCATCTTGTTATAAATTTTGACTGAACTTTCGGCTAAACTGTGATTATCTTCAGTTATTCATTGTGGCACAAAGGGTCCTGACCTCCAGATGAGGATCTCCAGTCACGGCTCACTTGTAAATAAATACAAACTCAAAGAATCTAAACCCATTAAGAAGAAAGACAAAGTCTGATTATTCTGCCCTGGCTACTTATACTGGCTCTGTTCATTTCAAGAAATAACATTGCTACTCTGTAGTTCAGAAGAGGTTGTAAATTAACCAGCACTGAACTGGATATATTCACAGTTACCATTTGCCATTGCCAACTGCATATAGATTTCCAATAAACAGGTCTCATTCATTGTAAAAATTAGATAATTGAAACTATCTATTTACTTCAAGGCTGTGGTCTCAGAGGGGATGCTTGTGTGTTGCAATGACAAGTGGGAGACAGCAGACATAATTCACTTCCACAATACTCTTTGCCCATTTTGTTTGTCAGTAGTGAGAGCACTTTATAAGATACTGGAGATTATGAGTCTACTTCTGACCACAGCTCTTCTGCCCAAGGATTTTACCATCCCTACCTCAGTAGATGTATTTAAAAATAAGTGAATAGAACCCTGTCAAAAACAGCAATCCCAAAACACACTATTATCTTTCCCATGCTTCAGATTGCTAACTATTGATTATTATGCAGGCTCTGAAATAAATACATTCAAGCTAGTGGGAAATGTGTAGCAAACATAACCTACTTTCCATTGAAGAGTAACATATCTACTGAAGTACTAATTAAATGTCTTTGCCTGTTTGATTGAAATCTGAGAGTTGAAAATGTATATTTTGTGTCAGACTGTGCAGTGAAGTAGAAGAGGTGGAGAAAGGTTCAATTGGTGAAAAATGTCTGCATGAACTACAGTCGTCAACATCAACAAATAAATAGTCGTGTGCATCTCCAGTTTAAACAGAAAAAACAAACAAACAAAACCAAACAAAAACACAAAAATGAGAAGTTTCCCACTCACAAAATCCATCTTTATAATCTTCTTACCATTCTCTTCAGCCAGTGCTACAACACATTAACTGACTCCTCACTACAGTGAAAGTCCACTCAGTAATTGTTCCACGCCTGTATTCAACCACGTTATGAGGAAAGGCATTTCTCTGGGATGGATCTCTCACTTGGTGCTGTGCTATTTTTTTTCAGAACAACCATTGAGATTACATACTTCCTAACTGAAAATCACTCAAAAAAATATAGTAGCAGAAAACCCAATAGTTCAGGGAGTTGGTGACTGGATGATCCGTCACTCATCTCCCTGACACAGAGCTGTTCATGAGCCACTGTACCTTGCCATCTGTCAGGCTGCTGCCCAGATCCTTGTGAGGCAATTTATTAAATCTTATGAAGTCACTTTTCTCTTCCATGAAATAATGTGGAGTTATCAGACATTATTTAAACCACATATTGTTAACCTGAAAATAAAACATGTCTTCTACAAAAATACGTCTGCAGTTTTTCTCAGAAAATTTAAAACTAAGCTAGTCAGAATTTTTTAAAGGAAAATTCTTCTCTTGTTTTAATGCATGAATTCCTGGCAGTTGAACGTGCCTTGCGCTTGAAAAGCAAGAGGCAGAAGAAACTGTTTTGTCCCTGCACTACCTGAGCCTTTTCTTACGTCCTCAGGAAGCTCCATAATCACACAGATAACAGATACATTGGACTGAATATTTGTCTCAATCATTTTTCATATAAAGAAAATTTCTCCATGCAGAAATTTTCCCAAAATTATGAGATTTTCTCTGATTTCTGTGTCTTAAAAACCTTTTTTCTTCTAATACATTGAGAAAATCAGTTTAAACTCCAATGTTTCTATCTGGCTGTTGTTTAGATCACTGTTGTGTGGGTTTCTCCAAATAGCCTTTGCTCAAGACTGGTGACACAACCTGAGCTCTGCAGGAAGGACAGGCCAAAACCTAAGCAAGAAAGAGGCAGGAACAAGTGTAAAGCAGATTGGCTGTTGTCCCTTCCCATGCAGGACTTGCTGCACAGGCATCCCTAAAAGCAGCCCACCTCCACTGCATTCAAAGAGAACAGAAGGTTGTGTAATCTGTGTTAATAAAGATGACTGCTCCAAAGGAATACTTCACCTATATTATCATTTCTACTCCCAAAGGATGAGAATAAATGAGGGTAATGCTGGTAACTGCCCAGGCTAAAAGGGCAATATCCCTCAAGTGATGCCATCGACAGCTACAGTGGGAACATTTGACTGAGTAACCAGAAGCATCAAGGCCTCTGCCTTTAAAATTATGCTATGCTTCATACATAATTTCAAGTCATGTTCTGCATCATTTATTTCATGATTGAAAATAATTTTTTTACTCTTCCTAACAATATTTAAACTGTGATGTACCTGCAGGGAAATACAAGATTGCTCTGCAAGAGAGCACTTCACATATTGAAACTGGCAAGTCCTTTATCCATACAAAAAGAGATTTGTTGCACGTTTTAAAACTGAAATATGCAATACTGAAAAAAAAGGATATAATTATAATTTATGGAGAGAGTATTCAGCAAACAGTGTGATTCAAGTCATTTGTATACAATGCTTGAAATAACCATCCTTCTGCCTGAAAAACTGAGTTCAAACGGAGTAAATGAAGAACTGGATTTCAAGTTGGCATTTTATTCCATACAATGACCATTCAAATAGAAAAATCTCTCCTGATTACATTCATTTATGGGCCTTGGTAAGGATAAGAAACTATTTTGGCTAATTTATGAGGATTAGAATAGTCATGACTTATAGGAAACAATTTATACAAGCAGTTCTAAAATATACTTTTAGATTATGAAAGAGCTAAAATTCTGGCAGTGGCTGAATTAGCAAAAAGAAGACACACAATAGTATTGATTAAAATTTGCATAATATCTGCTTAATTAAAAAAGTAGTGTTATATATTGCAGCCAATAGATTAATCCACTTCTCAAACAGTTTTAAAAGAATAACGTAATTCTAGATCAGAAATATTTTTTCCTCCAAGCAATTTGCCAAATAAGGGGCTAAAATGTAAAATATTTTTTCCATTAGTTTAAGGTAATTGAAATGCAAAGTGCTAAGCACTTAATCTTTCCAGGCAGGAAAAGCTGCCTGCTGTCAGATTTTATTAAGTCTTTTTGCTGCTCTTTGTATAGTCAATAACAAGTGTCTAAACCCAGAAAATGATGTAGAGGTAGTGTTCAAAGGTAAGGATATGATAAGGTGGTGTTTGCATTCAGGATAATATGAAAAGGTCCAACATGTACGCAGGAAGATTATTCTCCATGTCAACTAATTAGCATGTTTATTGGAAGCATTAATTATTCTGACAACCAAAGAGATTGTTAAGTATGTTAACTCCTCATGTGCTCCATTCTGATATGCCTTTCCAGACAGATTGTTTATATGTTTATATTAATAAAGCTAAAAGAAATAGTTCTTTCCAATTCTAACACATGCTAGTAAGTAAAAATAACATCTCCCAGGAATAAATGAGTTTCAAAAGAAAAGCAAGACAAATAAAATTTTGACAAAAAATGGAAAATCCTCAACACCTTCACAGAGGTGTTCACTTCACTTTCATTTGAGTGCATGATGCTATCTGCACCTCAGAAAATTGGATTAGATTTAAACCTACAGCTGAAGAAACAATAGCTTACGAGATCCCAATATCAAAGCAGCCACCAAAGACAGGCTCACATCCGTGCCCAGCTGACATATAAAGAATGCAACTTCCTGCTATGTCCCAAAATACAGTTCCTGGAAGCCCGAAATAGGAAATCTCACTTGCAGGCTGTGTGCAGTTCCAATTCCTCTCCAACAGGATGGGATCCAGCAGCATCTTCTGTTCTTTGTCTCTGGAGCTGGAAGCTGCTTCATGCAAGAGCCTCCTGACAAAAGCCTGCGCTGCCACACAGCCCAGCTGGGACTGCCAGAAGTGCCAGGGAGGGTTTGGGAGCTGGTGCCTAATCAAAACTACATTCTGAGCAGATAAACAAAAGCATTGTCAGGTTTGATCACTCAATCCCATGTGCCACATGTAAATAAGAGTTTGGTGTTTGATCAGTTCATAAATCAAATTACTTGACAGGTAGCATTGCTACTTACAGCCTGCACTGCATTGCTAGGACCACGCTCTCCCACCAGTCTCTTCCCTAGTGCCATTCTTGCTCACATCAAGATTTTTAGAAAAAAAATAATAATTTTCACTGTGCCCAAAATCACTGCTTGGAACAATGTTTTCCAGCCTCAATCTCACAAATCTGTTCCCTGAAGAAGAAAAAAGGGATTATTTTTATTTTTCTAATCTTTGTAGTGTGCCAGTGCACAGTGCTTTGGCAACAACACAAATGTGCCCTATTTTCTCCTATCTTTTTTCTTTCCAACTATTTTCTTTGCAATTTTTCTTTCTTTTATTTCCTCTAGTGTTATTTTCTTTGTCTACCTTTCTTGTACTTTAACCAGTTCTGTCTCTTTACAACCATACCTGAGTCGATATTGCTTTCCTGACTTCTCCTCACTTTCCCTCACTGCTTCTCTCATTTCCAGCTTTTCATTTCAGCACTGTCTCTGAACTGAGGCCTTTCAGCATATAGTTCTGCTACATACATGCATAAAATTGTCCATAACTGACATGAATGCATATGCAATGGAAATCAGGTACTTATTAATAGCTTGAAGTTGCTGACCTCTAACTGAGGCTTTTTTACAGCCCACTAAATGTTTTTCTAAAGATTTCCTGTTACTCCTGTGTGTGCACTACAGGCCAGCAAGAACTTTGTCTATATAAAGCTCAAATCTGGGGGCACCATCTAGCCTTTCTTTTTCTCGGGTCAGCTTCTCTTGGTTTTTTTTCCTCTGAAAAACTAAACAGGCACAGATCTAATTACCAGTATCTCAGACCATCATTAGCAAAGTAGACACAGAGCAAATTGATATCACTTCAGGAAGATCATTATTTGAACAATCCCACAAAGCTGTTTAATACACCTTTCATTGAAACTGCACCTCCAAGCATTTTGCAAAAACTCAATAATACATTCCTGAGGCTGAATAATTTGGGGTAAGAAGGGAGAATTAAAGAATCTGTAAACAAAATAAAAAAACCTAAGTCAAGATAAAATCCAAAGAACAGCAAAGTGACTGTGAGTGAGCTGATAATGCTTTCTGTCAAGAAACAAAATCTGAGAGAGCTGTTAACTGATTGCACAACTCTGGACTTCAAGGCAACTCCTGGCCTGGTATAAGGTGAACAGCACTCCAGTGACTTCATTCATTTTCACAACTCAAGAGTCATAATTTTATAACTGTTTAGGGATGTAGGGATAAGGACAACTACAGTCCAAAAATCTACTAGAGACTCATCTGCCCTTCTAAGTGTATTAAAATCTACAGCCCTGCTATTAAGTGCTCAAGGCACATACTAAATACAGTTTTTAGTATGATATTTTATGGTTTCCAAACGTCTTCCAATCACACTTTTTTGTAGTGGCAAAAACAGTACCAAAGGAAAAAATAACTAAAATAACTGGGATTAAAAAAAGGGACTAAGATTAAGAAGAGCAACACTCATAGAATAACAGAGTGCTTACTGACAGATTTCTTACTCACTATGGTGGTTAATTTATTCTTAGCACTAAAATATACCGTTTTATGAGGTAACTGAAGTTGGCTACAAAGCAGGTTTTTTCTTATGGGAAGGAAGGGAGATCCAAGCCAACAATGAAGAACTTTGGCCAAAATACTATTTCACAAAAGACTAGAAAAATCGAAGGGTAAAATAAATGGCTGAAAAAATTATTGGCTTGGTATTTAAAACTGCTGAGCATCTGCAAGTCCCATTTAAGTCATAGGGAGCTAAAGGCATTGACAACCTTTGTAAATCAGGGTGGTTAAGTGGCAGGAACAATAACAAGCCAGGTTTAACAAAGAGATCTTATGAGCTAATGGTGTGAAATAAGAGTTCTCACTTGAGCTTAGTGGTAAAAGAAAATAATAAAGCGTAAGAAGAAAGCTCTCAAGATCCACGACGTGAACATTTACCAATTTACTTTTTGTGCTTTCTTTTAAAGAAGACTCATTTTCTTTGTCATGTTTCTGATAAGGAATACATTTCAGTGACAAGTACAGGATTATATGCAAGCCAAACTTGTACAAACAAATCAGTATTCAACACAGAAATTTTAGTAGGAATATATACGTGTCAAAGCTTACCTCAGTGATCTTTTACTTTTAGCTTTGGGGTTTTTCTCAAGAATATACTGAAAATCAAGAGGAAAAAAATCTTAAGAATGCTTTGACACTGAGACACTTAGGCTTACAAAGATGCAGAGAGAAAAGAACACACTGAACCTTTATTCTCACCTTTCCCAAACCAAAAAACAGTATCAAAGGTATCTCATTTCTCTCAAGAAAAAAGGACTGATATTTCTTTGTTTAAGTTTAGGATGTTGTAGTTGCAGGCTTCATAAAAAGTTCTTAAAACTGGAGTGATAAGGACCATATTGACTTTTTAACAAATATATACAGTTCTTTTGGGGGGGCTAAGATGGAAATTTTTATCATTGTGTCAGCAATTTTTGCCTTTGACAGGTAGGAAGGAGGTATGTCTAAGATGAAGTCTGCACCTGGCAAGAAGTACCTTAACCTGTGGATGTGTATATTCTCAAAGCTAGTACAGTTTTACCCTACAGATTTTCCATAAGCTTCTCTTCTGAAAACAGCAATTTCCTTTTGAGCAAGTGTGTTCATTTTGAAATTAACTAAATTGGATTATGGTCTCTCCATTTCCTTCAAAAGAATCACAAAGCTTTGTCACACACTTTCTTCTCAGAAAAAGAAAAGCCAATGGACTCACTGGAGTTGGGTCAAAGTCTCTGCTCGATCAGACTTTGGGCCACACCAATGTCCCATGTGCTCATGTCTGCACTGAAAGGGCTTCTTCAGCCCACCTGGGTGCCAGTATTTCCTCCAGAAATATTTCACTCCTGGTCAACTGCTGTGGTTTTAAGTAGGCAGAGTTTTTTATTAGCTGGGGGGGCTATGAGAGAGGCTTCTTTAAGAAGCTGCTGGAAATTTCTTAGCGCCAAGCTAGCCAAGGTCAGCCAACAACACCTCTGTGATAACATATTTAAGAAGGAGAAGAAGAAAAAAAGGAGGGAGAATATCTTGGCCACTTAAGGGAGAGGAGAGTGAGAAATTTGATTAACACCAAGGTCGGTGAGAAGGAGAAAGAGAAGAAGCCTTAAACACTGGAATAGGGCCCCAACAACCCATGGAGGACCACAGGGAGTGAAAATTCGCCTACAAACCCGTGGAAGCCTGGAAGACTCAATGCTGGAGCAGA
>WEIV01014501.1:0-28450 GCA_013390005.1 Calyptomena viridis | reverse complement strand
TCCTTAGTGGAACATGCAGTATTGGCACTCAGTTCTTAATTGAGCAGCTTCTACCTTAAATTTAGTCTTTTCTGTCTCATTTAGTACAGTATTCCGGAAAAAAAAAACCCTATTTAACAGATACTTTTTTTTTGTTTCTAAGCATACTCAGTAAAATACAGTGTAATTTTTCTGTTGTAGAAGGCTTCAGATTCTGTGTTTGCAAAAACCACTGAGGATAAAGTGGTCCCTCGTGCTACAGCTTGCACTGTGCAATCTTCAGCTCCATCAGCCCTGTCTTCTGTAAGTAGTGGAGCTACTTCAGCTGGAGCTAAAGCAAAATTTCAGTGCTTCATTTATGGAATGCTAGAGCATATTGTCCAGGTGCTTATTCCAGTATTGGAATAAGGTCTTCCTCTGTAGTGGTTAAGCCACATAGGCTGAGTGGATTTCAAAAAAACTGAACTCAATGGGGAAGGTCAGTGACTTTCTTCATAGAGGAAGTAAAACCGACAGTTCTTGTGATCTCGTCCAACTCTAAATGCTGTAAAAGAGATGCTGTTTGTGAACCAAATAGGTACTGTGGGAAAAGACAAAAACAGGTTTCTTCAGCTGCAGCTGAAATCCAAACTAAGAATTGTTTTTTTGCTGTGTCAACACCTGTACAGGTTGATCACGTAGCAGATGAAGCACTGGAAGCCTTGTGCAGTAGCCTAGGAAAGAGGGAGCCTGATCCAGATGAAGAAAAGCCTGCTGTGGACAAAGTTAAGGTAGAGAAAAAAATCAGACATGAAAAAATAGTCTGTTGATGTAATTGCCTTCGACATCACTGTATTTTCTCAGGCTGGAAACAATATAGTCTTAACATTTTCACTTTTTTTTTTAAAAATTTGCTGGTGAAGCCAGCCCTGTTCTGCTTTGGAAGTACTACTAAGTATTTCAACACAGTGTGTACCCTTCCTTAATAATGATGAATGGTTTAAATTAGGGATGATGCATAAAACTTTGGGGTTTGTCACTGACCTTGTTATTTAAATAGGGAGCCCTATGTAAGTCACTGAAATACGTGTATTCTGTCCAAGGGAATGCTGTTCCTAGACACAGTCTGAATGCCCTCAATGCCACCCTAAACTGTGGGCCAGATGGAACTGACTGATATCAAAAAACAGAAAAGACAGCCCTTCTGGTGGTTGGAATTCTAATAAACAAAAGTTCCAAAGCTGAGAACTTTTCTTAGTTGTCGTTATCCAACATAACTTTTAGGGGAATGTTCTTTTTTGAAGTGGGATACTGATTTCTCTGTTCAGCCTTCATTGCTTGCAGACCAGAGAGCTGTTGAATGGATTTCCAAAATAGTCAAGAATTAAGACTTAGAGGTGTAATGCTGTTTCTTTCTGGTCTATGCTCGTCTATTTACTTACCTCTGTTACCTTCATTGGAATAGGTGGAGCCACTTCTGATAAACAGAAGAAGAAACAGGCAAAGAAATTGAGGTTTTCTCAAGAGATAATGCTTAAATGAAATGAAAAGTAGCTGGATTGAATAAGAAGGACTAACATGAATGAGTAGACTCAAAGCTTGCTCATGTGTATTTCTGTTGGCAAGTAATTAGTTGCTTTTCTTAGTATGACTTCTATTTTCCCTTCACAGGAGAAAACCAAAAAGGAACAACACAAAAAACTGGGTGAAGATGAAGAAACAATTCCTCCAGAATACAGATTAACAGAAGCTAAAGTAATGTATTTAATGTGCTGTCTTAGCCTTACTTTCATTTCATTCCTCAGAATGAAACTGAATCTCCATTTCATTTTGAAACACTGATGTTTAGCTCAGCCATTTTTATGGTGTCTAGAAATTCTGGTTTGTAATTCCCAAATGTCTGACATCTATCATTAGTTGCCTGCATGGGCACACAACTGGTTTAGATGAATAATTCTGTTGGAGATTAGTACACTGCAGTCTCTCATTAGTTTTTGGTATTTTAGAACTTCATAAATTGTGATTGGTTACAGCTGTTAAAAAAGCCCCAATTCTTCAAGGTAGTATTTTTGCAAACATCACCACATTCATTTGACATAAATGGATTGCTTAGGTCTAGCCAAGGTTTGCACAACACATGCCATAGATGGGATTTTCCTTATCAATTGTTCTGTTTCCACAGAAACCAAAGCACAAAGTAGGGAAGCTCAGAGTCCCTCACACTGAGTCACTTCTTGGCACTCAGGTGTTGTTAAAAATCCAGGTCCTGTAATTTAAGAGGCACCTTGAGTAACAGCAGTAGGTGGTGGAGGGTACTAGTTTGATCACTTTCTTGTGTAACACTGTCTGTTGCTCAGTGAATGCTCCCAGAGTATTTTTATGGCACAGTCATTTAGGGACTGCTTGGTTTAATGCAGGGAATTTTCCTTTGTAGGATAAAGATGGAAAACCACTCTTATCAAAACCGGAAGAAAAGTCACAGGTAAAAGAAGTGAATATTCAGATAACTGTTTCATTCATGAATTGCTTACCAACTGTCAGTAAGGTTACCCAGTATTCAGTTTAAAAATGGACTGTGCTACCTGCTCACTTTTTAAAAGATGAAGAGACTTAAAAGCCTCTTTTTTTGCCTTTTCAATGGTAGCCTGTGAGTGAAAATGATCTTTTAGAGGGTTTGACAGAAGGATTTTCCTGTTCTTCATCACCACCTGCACCTTTGCCTGTATCAACTGTCCTAAAGGTGAGTATATTTGATTTCTGAAAATTGGTTTTATTTTCAAGTTGTTTGAATAATCTTGACATTTTATGTTTCCTTTGAAGTGTATGTAAAGTTTCTTTAATAAAATCCAATAACTAAGAATTTAAAATACTTCTTGCAATAACTGAACAGAGGAGTAGGAAAAAAACAGTCAAGTTAGTTGCTTGCGTAACAACTGCTGAGAATTTTAAAAGTGTTACTTGGGAATATGGATGGGCTTGGTGAAATCTTCTTCTGGAGTCCTGTTAAACCTGCTTGTGACTTCAGGTTTATGCCAATGTTTAACCTAATAGTTGAGATGGAAGATAAAATGTGAACAAGCTGAGATGCAGAACAGTTGCACAGTGGAGGGAGTTTCAATCTGAAATAAGTAAAGCTTCTAAGAAATATCAAGTCCTAGAAATAAACTGCACAGGCACTATGTCTTAGACTTGTGGACTTTGATGGATATTTTCCTCCCATGTTCATGATAACACTGTGTCTTGTTCCAGAAAACCAAGGAGGGTATGAAGCCTGAAGGCTCCTCAGATGTTATCTCTGCTGCTACAGTTTCTTCAGTGCACTCAGCAGCTCCTCTGTCCTCTACCTCAGTAAGCAACCTTTTCTGTAGGTCCTTGTCTCAGATGAAGTGAAGGAGAGCAGCATTGGTCCAGCTGGATCCTCCCGTATGGACTGTTGCAAAGTTCAATAATTTATTGCTAATAACTGCCTATTCTGGGGAAGGAAAATCACCCCTGGGGTGAAAAAAAAAAAAAAAAAAAGAGTGTGGGTTTCTGGACACTCCATGTTGAACAGACTGTGAGAACTGGCCTGCCCCATCTGGCTGAGTTCCACTCACTGCTACATTCCCAGCTGGCTTTGGAACCTCCCATCCCGCAGAGTCCTCCAGGGTCGCTGAGGGCATTGGAGGATGTGTGTGTTTGCTTTCTGCAGGTCAATGCAGGAAGTTACCTGTTTGCAGGTGGTTTCAGTTTTAGGCTTGAGCCTTTTCTTTTCCCCTTGCCTTCCTCCTTCCTTCCTCCTTTTTCCTTCCCCTTGGAATACCAAAGGAGCCTCCCTCCCTGGTGTTTATTGTAATGTTGCTCATTCATTCTCCATTTTGATCCATACAGAGGGATCTTCCACTTATGTTTCCACCCTGATTTGGAACCAGAATATAAAGCTCCACCCAACTTGTTTTATTTGGTTTTAAAGGCTTTTTTTCTTAACCAGGTTTTGAATAAAACTGATGTTTGCAAAACAAATGGCAATTGCCAAACAACAAATCATTTCACAGACCAGATCTCATTACAGCAGTTAGGCTTATGTATGACAAAGCCATTAAAATAAATCCTATAAGCATTTCTTGACATTATGTTTTCTGTAGGTCTAAATATTATGTAGGTTTTTTTCCCCACCTGTTGCACAACATGGCAATTACAAAGGGAGAGCTCCTTGTTCACTGAATTTGGCAGTTCATTAGTCAGTACTTAAATTACCTTGATGAATTAAATTCTTTTTGCAGAAGATTTGCTCACACAAATGTGTTTATGCTTCATTAGGGAGGAAAAGAGATGGATGAAGCGTTGGATCTCTTGTCTGATTCTCTGGGACAGAGGGAACCTGACCCTGATGAGAACAAACCAGTTGTGGATAAAGTAAAGGTAAAAGAAGACATTCTGAAACTTGAGGGGTTGAGGGGTGAAGAGGAGGGTGTGGAAATAAACCAACCACCCAAAAAAAAACCAACACCAAAAAACCAAAATCTGCAATAATTCATATATCCTCTTAAGTGTATATGGCATGGAATTTTAGATGTAAGGGTAAGGTTATTAGAAAAACTCCACGCTGTTATGTTGTCCCATGCGAAAACATATCAAACACTCTTCAGTCACCTGGATTACTGGTGTGTTGTGTGAAAAATGTTGAATTGGTTAATATACTTTAGCCACTTGGAGGCAAGTGTTTAAGTGTTACAGGAAATTTGAAACTATTTTATTTCAGTGCCTTTTATTGTCATTATTCTCATTGTTTTTCATGTGTCTTCTTGGGCCACATTTTCTAAAATTAATATTCTGACCAAATTTTTCGCCAGGCTTTGACTTTTATAACCACAAATACAAAGTTCATCAAGAGGTGTGTTCATTTAGTCAGTCACATTTTTAAACTTAGTGGTTATTTCTGCTTGTTTTGTCTTCATTCAGTCTTTCTTCATGTAATTCTATAAATTCAGACCCTTGTGGTAATAAGAAAATTAATTTCTACATAATAGTAGTAGTAGTAGTAAATTGTAATCCAAAATACCTAAGGCAAAGAGTGTTAGTGGAGGAGAACAAACCCATCTTATGCTGTAGGCTGGAACCAAGAAGGAAGTGTCTAATCTCAGACCAGGCTCCCAGGTGGAGGTTGTTGGTGCCTTAGGAACGGATTTATGCTGTCTGGATAGTGTGAACACCTGATGTGTGAGATCTCAGCAGCTCCCGTGCTTCAGTGGAGCTGTAGAGTCCCAGATGTCTTCAGGCATATTTAGAATAAAAAAAAAAATTAAAAAAAGAGATCCCACGAGTATGCTTAAAAGCTTCCTTGTGGCTAAACCAGGTATTTTTTTGTGGCACATTTCTGGTACGTTGTCAAAAACCAAGGCAACGTAATTTGAAAAATAAACATAGTGGAAGGAATAGTTTCTTCCTCGATGCAGTTTGCAGGAGCTTGTGATGCTCTGCCTTCTAGTTGTGTTCGATTTAAAGATGACCCTGGCTCCTAAGTCTGGGGAGAAGCTTAGTCCACTCTTGATCCATTTGGATGTGGGATGAGTCTGTTAAAGGTTCAGATGATTTCACAGGGAAGACGCTGCAGGAACATCAGATTTCTGTTAAGAGTCTCAGTGCATGGGTGAGATCGAATGTGTAAGTTTGGAAGATACTCATTTTGGTCAAATAGTTGAAAAGCAGAACTGAAAATTGGCATAACATCATTTTTAATGTTGGGATGCTGCTGTGTTGGTATATGCTTCACCTACAAAATCTGTACACTTACTGAGAGGTAGTACTAAAACTTTCAGGCTTGAAACACAGTTCATAGTGAAATTAATATATGCCATTTTTTCCCCCAAGTAGTTTTAAATTTTAAAGTCAAAAAGGGCATCTGCCCCAAGTTTAAGAAGCCCTCTAACTTACTCTTCACTAGTATTTCTAACGTGAGTATTAAAGATGTTAAAAAATTAAATGCTTTCAGGAAAAGGCTAAATCTGAGCACAGAGACAAACTTGGAGAAAGAGATGATACTATCCCACCTGAGTATCAAAAACTTCTGGAATCAGGCGAGCAGGTAAGGAAAAGCTTTATTAGTTTTTATTTGCAACACTGGAAATTTGAGTGTAGGAGCCAGTCTATCCTCCTCAGAATTACAAGATGATTGAGTATTTACTTATTTATTATTATACTGTATTTATGTAGTAGGGTTAAACATAAAAATATCTTGTAGTGAGAGTAGCTCTATCCTTGTGTACATTTAAGTCAAAAAAAAAAAAGTTTTAGTTCAGCGTTTGTTTTTTGAATTGAGTAGCCTGAACAAATAAATGGCTTTGAACTACCCAGCAACAACCAGCATCCTGGAGATCTTGCAGTAAAGATTCCACTTACATGGCTCTGTGGTTTAGGTACTCTAGAAAATGAGGTGAAAAAAATGGGGCGTCTCCCTTTCAGCAGCTTGGTTTTATAGTCTGCTTTTAAGTAGTACATACGGACTGTAGGCAATGATGTTTACTGATTCCAAGCAGTTTTGTCCCGGTTTTGGGGGCAAAGTGTATGTACAGGTGTGGTGGTATAGGTGAAATCATATGAAGCTTCCAGTGGCTGCTCTGCCACTGATTTCATCTTTTGTGGGTCAGAAGACTGTTTCTCCAGTAGACTGCAAGGATGGGAAGATGATATCACAGACATAATCAAAATGACAGTCCATGAAAACACAGCATGAACTGAACTGGCTGTGAATACATGGCATGAGAAACAAAGAAATCTGTTCAGAACAGTGCAGCTTTCTTGATAATCTGTGAATCTCCAGTGCTGTATGTAAATACCTGTGTCTTAAAACTAATCTGAGCAGTTCAAACTGAGTATGTACTCTTTCTTCTTCTCAAGAGTAAACCAGCAAAGCCAAGAGCAAAGGAAGACATGAAACACAAAGGACAAAAGGTGGGTTTTATGATGATGGTTTTTATTTATGATGGGTTTTCTTCAGGGCTTTTTTTATATATATTCATGATATTTATTCTGTGCTTGTCTCATACTGTGCGTTGTGGTTTTTTTTTCAAAGTAGAGTCATTGTAGGCTTAAGGTGTGATTCATTGCAAATGGTCATAAATGCAGTGAATTTATGATCATGAATGCAGTTGGCAATAGTGTGGACAGTAAAAATTCTGTGAGGAGTAACTCTTCACAATAAATACGGGTTTTATTTACTGCACTGTGAGTGTTCAGGTCCAGTACTCAAAAGAAATCGTGCCGCTTGGAAACTTCGAAGAGGTGTCTCTGTAGCATATGGGTAGAGTTCAGGTGTGTTTTTCTTTAAGAAAGGGGTAATTAAAGCAGGTATAAATGCCTGAACCATGAATTTGACTGTGGGATGTATTGCATATTGTGTGACTTCAGAATTAAAATTATTGCAGAAGCCTACAGATAACAGTGGAGCTATTGATGCCCTATCAGGTGACTTTGATACTTGTGGAAAGGCTCCTGCTGCACCACAGCAGTCAAAGGTAGGACATTTTCTGCTAATAACTTGCAAAGTAAACTGTTTTTCACTCCTCACTTTCCTGTGCAGTAGCTCAGTTTAGGTTTACAGGAAGCCTGTCCAGATGTAGGGATCGTCTTACTACTGCAGTGGAAGTTTGGTGCATTTTGCTGTGTACTAACTATTTGTTAGAAGGAAGGATTCTGGTATTTAGAGTCTTTCAGAGAGGTAAGACAGGCTCAGAGAAGCAAACTGAGCAGAGAAATGTAACAGTTTTTGTACAGATTAGAGTGTCCATAAGCTGTAGATAGACAGAGAAATCTCTCAGCAGTGATAGCATACACTGGCTGTAGGCTGGAGCTGAGCAACAGTTCAAGGTTTTGTAGAGAGAAATGCTGGGAGCAGGAAAGAGTTTGAGATGTGTTAGAGAAAACAGCAGAGCTGACAAGAAAGCTGCAGAAGGGATGGACTGGAGAGGTCTTGCAATGAGGAAACGAGCATTTATTTGTCATATAATCCTCTTAAAAACAGCCAACAAACAGCTGTCAGACTTTTCCCAGCCAAGTCCTGCACCTGCAAGGCTCCATGGGATGAACTAGGAATGGAAGCTGCATAAATCTGGAGGTCACCAACATGAGGATGGTGTTTGAGAAAGGATGGTTGTAGGGGAAAAGAGTGTGCAAAAGGGGACTGAGATTTGGTCTACATGCAGGAAGAATCACATTCAGATGTGCTTTTGGTTTGCTCTTAAACCTGGCATTTGTTGCCTTCAGACAGAGTGGGAGGTCTTGGCAGAGGAGCCCTCTGACGTGTTCTAGCCCATGCCCTGGTCCTTCACCTGCAGGCAGAGGGAGTGTTCACAGGTTTATTTATTGCTAGTAGTTTCTGTACTCTGCTGGTTAAAGCAGCTGCCATTGTCTGTCACCTGCTACTGGCCTCTGCCAGCCCATCTCTCCCTGTTTCCTACAGCAGTGACCTCCTGCTTCCTGCAAGAAGGAATTAACAAAAGCTTGAATTTACCAGATCTTTGAATAAACCAGTATATTAGCAATCAAAAATTAAATCCATTGGACAGACAGAGCTGTGTAAGCATAACCAGTTCCCAAATGAAATTCTGCAGCAGCTTCTTTAAGCTTACACTGCAAGGCACCCAGTTACCAAGAATTAAGAGTTTGTTCATCCTTAGGTGTTGGTTATGATTAGCTGTGCTTTGTTCCTGTCTGGGGGGGGCAGATAAGCAGCAGCTTTGTAACTGAAGTTCAAATCAGCTGTAATTTCCTGTGAAAAGATAGCTGTGTTTCCAAACAGCTCTTCTGGCCACTGCAGTGCTTCCCATGACACTGAAGCCTGAGGCAGGTGAAGGCAAACTGTTGCTGCTTCAAGTGCTGCTTCATTTGATTGTGAACTCCAGAGCCAAATCTGCTGCTGCAGCATTATTGCTTTATAGTAAATACAAAATCTGCCCATCTATACCAGCTTTTTTTATCTGTGAATGCTATCTGTTGCCCAGTCTTCTCTCGACACTGCCTATGTGGAGCTTTCTCTCACTTTGCAAGCCACATTCAAAAGAATTTGTTATGGGAGGTGTCAGAGTAGGGAGCCATCAATGCTCTATTCTATTTGTAACTGTAATTATTTTTTTTCTTTGGAGTGTAGGACAAAAGTGGAAAGGAAATCACCACGATTAAACCAGCCCCAAAGGGCAAAGGAAAACCCAGAGACCCTAAAACGGTATAAACACACATATTATTTATGGATAGTTGTGGTTACCTGGCACAGTAAACAACACAAGATGGGCAGCTGAATTTCAGATTCATATCACATGGCCATTATTCTGGGGAGAACTAAACATCAATAGGTCAAACTTGATTCATTTTTGTAAATGTGTACATAGGAGAAAGGCTCCTGTGTGTTTCAAAGGAAATTGGCAATAAACGGAGCTAAAAAAAAAACACATGTCTTTCAGACAGTGTGGTCTTCTGCAGTGCATGTTCTACAGGCTTCTCCTTCCCAGATTTGCTCATCTAAGAGTCCAATTTCACATGCCTATAGCTGCCTCAGGCAGGATCCCTATCACTTCTGTCTTTTCTTGACAGTTTTGAGCAACAGCATTCCAAAAGTGATGAGAAAGTACTCCCACAACCACACTCAAGTTACTATGATAATTTTTTTTTTAAATGTATGAAGACCTAAATACATTTCTAAATAAGTATGCAGAATGAATCTGATGGGAAAAGGCAGGCAGGTCTTTCTAGATTAAAAAAAAAAGGGAAAAAAATTGGGGGGAAAAAAAAAGATAAAAATAGTTGCTTGGCTTTTGTTACCCAGAAGGACAGAAAATGGTTTGAGGTAAGGGTGAAACTTTTCCCATTATGTTATTCTCTGATGGGATGCATGCAGGTAGATGCCTGAATCAGGTGGTTACATCTTTTGTGGAGATCTTATGTTTCCCGTATCAAGTGATGGGATTTCTCGTTGTTACTGTGAAATCACCACATGTGCCTTTTGTGTAACAACAGAACTTAAAATTCTGGATGTAAAACTGGGGGGTGTCTTTAACTTCTCTTCTGGAGGATGTGCTGAGCTATGACTTGATCATGGGTAAAAGGGTGTTGAGGAAAAGGGAATGATGAGGCCAGGCACAGCTCTCTATCTGAAAGCAAGCAAGTGATGGTGCAAAGATGAA
Source organism: Calyptomena viridis (assembly GCA_013390005.1). Lineage (NCBI taxonomy): Eukaryota > Metazoa > Chordata > Aves > Passeriformes > Eurylaimidae > Calyptomena > Calyptomena viridis. The sequence continues at coordinate 18,338 of WEIV01014501.1, read as the reverse complement.
AATATTTGTACACAACAGAAGTTACAAATACTGTTGCTAAGCTTTATGTATTTCAAGTGCAGATCCTACTTATGTCTGAACTGTGATTCTGATGAGTGTCTGTCACTGTTTGATTTCAGATTTCAGCTTAGTTCATAGCTTCTCACTGTCTCATCCTCTTTTTAGGCAAAGGGACAGTCCTCCAGCAGCAAATCTGAGAAGCAGAAAACAAGCTAAGCATTAACATTAGCAGGTGACATTTCTTCTTTTTTGGGCTACCGCAAAGACAACCCATGATTGTGTTATTAAAGCTGAGTTTTGCTCAGTCCTTGAACTGAATCAAGACATGTTTAGAGCTGCTGTTAAGATACAAGGCTTGGAATTACTTTGCACTTTAGTGTTCCCAGGCAGAAAAGGCCTTTTTTCACACCTTTTGTCAATCGAGTTTGTACAGAACTACTTCATGCAGCTGAACTGCTTCAGGCTGGTGGAATTAAGCATTCCAAGGCATGACGTGGTGCTCCCCTAGTAAGACCTTTTTACAGAGTGATGAGGACTGAGCACATCTCAGCTTAGGGTTTTGATCTTTAGGACAGTGAGCTTATGTCATTGTCTCTGCTCTGAGCCCATTTTGGAGCAGTGGCCAGAGCAGATGTAAAAATCCCAGGGCTGAGCTGGGAGGGGTAGAAGGTTTTGGTCCTGCTCACAGCTGTCCCAGCATGATGCACAGTTCCACTGCCACCCTGTTGCTCCTTGTATTTGGTTTGATCACACCCAGCCACAGAGTGAGTAATTTGAGCCTTTCATCATCAGCATCAGTTCATGAAACTGTGCTTTGGTGATTGACACAAGAGCATCAGGCTGGGGTGGGGAGGAGAGTGAAGCTACCTCGTCCTGGATTTCTTTCAGTCACTAGAGACTGAGTTTCCTGTAATTCTTCATAGATTTACATTGTGAGTTTTATTTCCAAGTTACAGAAGATGAGGAGTCTAACTTTATTTTTGTTTCCTTCCCCCCAGCATCCTGGCACATGGCATAAAACATCTTCTTTCTGTGGGTGGATAATTATTCCTGAAGAACAAAAGCTGATGCTGAAAGCACATGGTTATTCTGGGTGGTTTTGTACAGTGATACTTGCTGGACAATTTTTCATCTTTTCTTTTTTCTCCAGTAGTAGACTCAGGTGGTTTGTTTCTTTCCTTTAGCCATTCAGTGTATTAGACTCATATAGTCTGACTTTTTTGTAATTTCCTTCAGTGTTCAGAAGGGAAGAATGCTTCTATTTGCAAGAATGAAAAGCAATGCCAAAAAAAAAAGAAATTTCTGCAGACTTTTGCACATAATCTCCACTTAGTGCCTGTAAATCTCTGAAGACTTCCTATGTGCTAGCATTTTAGCATTGCAGTGAATGCATTAAGTATTCTGGAATTTAGTGAGTTTTAGTTGTCGTCAGCTGGGCTATCCTCAGGCCAGTTCCTGGTAGGAAACCACAGGCCAGTGGTGAGGAGCTGAAGGCTGAGAAACTGGGGATTAGCTGCTTCATCCAGCACATCTGCTTATAAAGCAGGTATTTGGGATGCTGTCTTAATTGTAGTTAATACACACTAGGACAGGAATTTTTTTTATTTTTTTCCCCCTATTGTATCTGTACTGTTATCTCATAATTTGAGGAGTCTCCTGGACTGAACAAACACAAAACCTAGTGTAATAGTGACACCACTACCATCACAGAAGGGGAAGTAGAGGCTCTCTGAGCCTTGGCAGAGATCAAAGTTCAGGTCCACAGGTGGACTTTTTTATTTTTTATCTTATTTTGCACTGTTTCTAGTCCTTCTGTTCCTCGCACTCCAGCAGGGAATGCAGAAACAGGGCTGAAGTTACTGCTGGAGGGAACAATGTCACATTCTCCTGCTCTGCGAGAGAACAGGCACAGGCAGGCACCTCTCGTGGGTCTGCTGCAGCCAGGGCTGTCATGACAAGTGCCTCTGCGGGTTTCCCTCTGCCTTCCTCCCCTGCAGAACATCCTTTTGCACATCCTTACACATGAATGGCTTTGACATTGTCTGCCAGAGGAAGGTCACGCCAGCATTTTTACTGATACCAAAACCTGATTCTGGTGTGAAACCCTGAAGGCAGAGGCAGCCCAGAGACTGAAGTTGGGGATATTTAGACTCGTGACTGTACTTGCAGTCTGCACTGTGCCACACTAATAAAGTTTTCAAGGATGCACTGTGTCATTCCTAACTGTTCATTTATTACTCATGGTATCTGTTATGGTTTTGTTTTATGGAAAACTTTTTCCCTTTTGTTTGCAAGCAGTGGTGGGAGCTCCTGGGGTCCCACTGCGGCCCAATCCCACTGTGGTGGCGGGGAGGGGGCGTCACTTGGCGCGGCGCACAGCACCGTGCTGGCTCCACCACCTGCCTGGCTGTGCTGTCCCCCACCAAGCTGCTGTTCCAGGTGCTGCTGCTGCCACACCACCGTTGCTGGTTCCCACTGGGTGCGGCCCTGGTTGCCGCCGCCCGCGCTCAGTGCGCACAATGCCTGTGTGTGACACCACGTCGGTCCCCGGCGCTGCAGGAGCCAAGCTGAGCTGCAGGAGCTGAGCCCCCAACCTGTTGTAATTGGCAGGAGAAATGCAGCAATCGATATGACTGATCAGCAAGACTCAATCTTTATTAAGCAAGCAGTTACATTTATACCATACATAATGAAGCTCATACATATTGCAAAAGCGAAGCTCATTATTGGTTACCTTTAAAATATTTTCCCCTCCTACATTTGTATTCTTGTAGTTTTCTATGTGGCTTTTGTTCACTAGCTTTTCTGCTGACTTCTCCTTTTTATCTATCCTATTTTATATAATTGTTATATCTAATGTCCTTGCTCCACATCTTTCTCAACTTCCCATTGTCTTGCTAGTAGACCAGCTGCACCCTGTCTACATGACTTCTCTCAGCTGCATCAGGTCAATGTGCCCTCTCTCAGCTAACCATTCCTCCACATAAACCCACCAGAAAAGCATTGAGTGGCACCTCGCTGGCTCCACTGCCTGTGCACCTGGGATGCTACTGCATATTTCCTGGTCACCATCCCCTCGTGGCATGCGCAGCTTCCTTCCATCCTTGCTTCCCCATGGTGCCTGGCTCAGCACATGGCCCCGTGGGATGCCTGCAGCCGCCTGCCTCTCCAGTGTTGCTGGCACTGCCCCTGTGGTGGGTTCCCAGCACAGGCCGATGTGCTTCCAGTGGTTGGGGAGTCCTGGTTAGGGGCTGGGAGAAGAAGGACACCATTTTGGCTGAGCCACATGGCAGAAATGGGGAAGGCTTCCCGCCATATGGGACCAGAAGTAGGTGGGAACAATGAGGGACCAATCAAATGAAAAGACATACACACATGCGTGGGCCGCGAGGTATACTGAGCCAGAACAGAGGCTATAAAAGCGATGGAACTCAGACGCCAGGGGCTTTTTCAGCTATACCAAGCTCGGAGGAGCACCTTGTGCTGCTCGGGACCCCTGATGGCACTATATTGGCCACATGTTAGCCAGGACATCAGGGACCCACATTGAGGAACTTCAGAAGCATCTTGGATCCTTTTCGTGCATTATGGGCTCCTGGTTGGCTAGAAAAAACCTTACTCTTTCCTAACCTGAAGGTTCCAGGGGTGGGGGGAAGAGGGTTCCTGTAATCTTCTTGGGGGGTTTCATATTGCATTGATAAGTGGTTTTAGTACACAATATATATTTTATTTTTCTGCTTTAATAAAAGTTCTTTCTATCTTTATACCCAAACAAGTCTTGAAAAATTAATATTGAATTTAATTCAAATTCACTGTCCCCTTAAACAGTGACAGTATCTAATAGACATTGTAAGGCCAAAGAAACCCTGGAAGTAATCAAAAAAACCACCCAAACGTTGGCATATTACAATTAACATTTCAAAACACCCTGCAAAATACATGTTGGTGATGCTCTGTGAAGGCCTTCATAAGCCGATGAAGATCCTGCTAAGGTTTTTGCCCCCTTTCCTTTGGATTTCAAAAGTGTATCTCAGTTAACTATGGGCAAATCTAACTTGAGGACTCCCACTATGCAAGGAAAGAAGCTGAAAGACTCAGATATAAGACCAAAGTTTTTGGAAATGAAGGGATTGCTTTGCTGAAAAATTCCTGGTGTTGAAATGTGCAGTGTACCAATGATTAACCCTCACCCGTGGAGGAAAAGTGGATTTTGTCTTCTTGGGTAGGTGTGATCTCCAGGTGAGAAGAGCAAGACACAGCCAAACACTTGGGATTAATTCCACATGATGCATTTTTTCCAAGGTTATAAAGGTAAAGTTTCCAGCTGCTTCAGCATCTCCATGGGAAACTAAGGCAGGTTGCAATCACAGAGGAAATTAACACCAGGGAATCATGTCCAAGGCATGGCTGCAAGTGCTTCTATTCACAGGTGCCAATTAGTTGAGGGGCTTTTTAATTCAAAGTTAAGTACAGAACTAAAAGTTTCCTGCAGGTAAAGGGAGAAGGCATTCACAACAGCCTTAAAAAAAACAACCAAAACACAAAAAATCTCCACTTCCAAGATTTCAACTTTGCTTTGTTACATAATTGTCCCTTCCAAGCCCAAGAGGAATGAGGAATTTTTCTCCCTCCACTTCTTACCGTTACCCTGTAGGTGAGATATGAAGAGCTTTAGGAAGGACTGTCTTCTTAAATTACAATGTAATATTGTGGGGCCAAGGCTGACTCTGCCACACGGATTCCCTGGGTCCAGCGCCAACACGAGGCTTCTGCTTCCCACTTCCTGTCCATGCTGCCAGCAGCAGCAGTCCTGGCATCCTGCCGTGGCCACCCCATGCATGGCAGGAAGACACAACCCCCACGAACAAGCCACAGCCATAAAGGATTTGACAAAACCCAGCTTTGCCATGGAAGCCTTTTGGGACAGAAAACAAGTTTTCCTTGTCCAGAAAGCTCTCTTGGGGTATTTTTGGTGTAGAGTCTCTGCCCAGAACCGCCAGGTTGTGCAGGAAAGCAGAGGGAAAAGGGAGTTATCTCCTGAAGGTCGGGGGTCCCACAGTGGGGCAGCCCAGGCTGACTGAGAGGCTGAGGGAAGCTGGGAAACATAAGACAGCCCCGCTGCCCTGGAGGGTGCCGGGAGAGCAGGGTCTGGGCACGAAGGGGCGGTGCCGGAGCCTCCGAGCCAGGAGAGCCTGCCCTGCCCAGCACCCCCAGCCCGGGAGCGGCTCCTTTAAGCCCCGGCTGGGCCCCGCTGGAGCCACGCCTGGAGCCTCTGTCCTGGACACGCCCCTTCCCCAGGAACTCCGCCTCAGTGGCCACGCCCCCACGAAATTGACCCCGCCCCTTATACCGTCAAGGCGTCCCGTTTGCCGAGGCCTGTCCCCGCCAGGCGCCTGCCGACGCCTGCCCTTGGCTGGCGGCATCCCTGTTGTCATTTCGTTGTTGTTCTAAATAAGAGCGGCCGGGGCGCGGGGCGGGTGTGACCTGAACTTGTCACCTGTCAGCCGCGACCTGCCCCTGACAACTCTCACCTGGCACTGTCACCTTTCACTGTTACTGTGACCTGTCAGTGTCACCTGTCAGTGTGACCTCTCAGTGTCGGTATGACCTGTCAGTGTCACCTCGTGACCCCGGAGTGGACGCAGCACCGTCGGCGAGACCACGCTCCGCTGGCGGGCACCTTCCCGGTCACCCCTCCGGAGGTGTCCCACGTCCCCCCGCTGGCGCTGGCGGAGCCAGGCAGGTCATGGGCTGAGGGCTGGCTTGAGGGTGCGAGAGGCTTTGACCGCCCACCCCACACGGGACTCCACTCACCTGACACAGGCTACCCCACGCACGGCTCGGAGGTGGGACCATGCCAGGGGCGATGGATCATTTTGGAACCCCCTCTCCGTTAACTCCAGAGAAGATTCGAGAGGCACCCGTGGCACTGACCCTTCCCCTCCCAATCTCGCAGGCACTGGGACACCCCGAAGCGGCGGGGCAGGGGACTGCCCCTCCAGTGGCTCTCGCCCACCTCGTTCCCAGAGCCGGTGGCCTCAGACTGTCCCCGGGACTCTTCCCAGCTCTCGATGCAGGTGAGTGATGGTGCTGCTGCGTCCCCACAACTATCCCCAGTCGCCCCTCGGGTCTGGAGTCGTGCAGAGGCTGTTGGACGGGGGTGTCCAGAGGGTTCCCGAAAGTGGGCAGAGGGCTTGTCCGAGATGCTGGGAAGGGAGATTGAGGCAGGGGCTTGTGGGGCATGATGGGCAAGAGCCCCCAGCCCTGCTCCCTGGGGCTGAGCCACAGACCAGGGGACATGGGACTGGTACTTCCACAGTCGATGCCATCCACCTTGTGATCCTAGGGGCTGGTTGAGGGCCCCCGCACAGCGGTTGCCCCTGGCTGTGACTCCCTCCCCGGCACTGGCTGGAGCAGAGGGGAGCACAGCCGGCGGGGGGGGGGCTCCCTGCCCGGCCATGTCCTGCCAAGGGCCCTGGGGTGGGTGCAGAAGCCCCACACCTGTTGCCCCGTGTTCCCACAGGATTGGGACTGGATTCCCGCGGCGACAGAGGAAGAGTGAGTGCCACCAGCCCCATGTGTTGTCCCCCCCCTCTTGGGACACCTCCTCACCCTCCTGTGCCCCCCGGGGCAGCAGTGTCAGGTCTCAGCCTTGCTGGGGGCTGTGCATCCAGCTGTGCCCCCCAGTCTGTTTATGGAGTGGGTGAGCACTGGAGTGCTTGGGCTGGGACATGGGGTGTCTCAGCCCTTAATCCCGGCTCTCTTCTCCTCACAGCTTCGAGAAAGTGATCCTAGAGTCCATGAGAGTTCTCCAAGAGCACCTGCAAATATAGTGTTAAGAAAAAATTTGTAGTGTATGCAATTTATATCTTGCTAACGTTTGAAGTCTGTATTTCAGCTGCACAGCCGAGGCCTCCACATACATTTGAACTGCACTCTCAAAGAGTTGCACTCTTATAGCTGTGATTAGCACAGGCTTAGAACTCAGTGTGGGCAGATTTTGAAAGCATGCTGCTTTTTTTTCCATGTCCTGGAATAAAAAACAACAACAACAACAACCAAACAAACAAAACACACACACACACAAAAAACACCATAAAATCCAACCAAAACACATATGTTGGTTTGATACATCAGGATGTATACTAAGAGGAACACATAAATTACTACACAATCTTATATGGCACCATTTGATAATTTTACTGTGTAGCTGTTTTTTCCTGTTTTGTTGCCACTAAAACCATCTCCAGAGTTATAGACAACAAGCTTCTAAACTTATAAATAGCTTAAATAGTTGTAATTTTAAATAGATAACTTGGTAGAAATCTCACACCTCACAGCTTTGCAGAGGCAGAACAGGAAACTGCACTGTTAGAATAAGAAGATTGCCAGGTCACTTTAAGGCCTGTGTATAGTAACTTCTAAAGGTAAATGACTAGTGAATGACATTAAGTAACTTATTCATAAAAGGAGCAAATTATTTGGCAACTCTTTAAGAGAAGTCTTATGATTTTCCTTAAGCTTGCACTCATGGCAGCCAAGGCACATTCCTTTAATAGGTGAAAGCAGGAAAGGAAGGAAAAAATTGAATATATTCAATAAACTACATAAAATTTTCTTAAACTAGTTTATTTAATACAAAATTCATCCACAAAGTCCTTCATAACAGTATATTATTTCCTTAACTGTAAATTAGGCAAGCACTTTAACCATAACCCAGCAAAGGTGTTCCATGTTTCTCCATTTCCTTCAGAGACACACAGGATTGTCCAAGACACTCAAAAGGAAGTGGGTAGCACTGATAAGCAGCACAGCTGGCCTCAAATCTGTGGGTTTTTGTAATGTAAGATTTGCCTGCACAAAATTCTTCATGCAACGATTTCAGCCAAAACATGAGAGAAAATGTCTCTGGCAGAATGGATAAACATAATAATAGTGATTTATGGTTTTTTTTCCCTCTTCGAAAAGGCATTTGCTATTGCTTCTCATGAGACAGCTATAGCAAGCTATAGAAACTGTGTTTTTACTGTATATGCAATAGATATAGACTGAGAAGTTTCTTTTTCAAGCTTATTGATTACCTTTTCAGCTGAAGAAAATGCATTTATTTCCCTCAATAACAGATGAATTAATATTTTATTGTTAAATCTTGCTGGATCAGCTAGATCTCTCTCTTTTAGTGAGTTCCAGACTGCAATTTTTTTTTTTAGAGGAGCATTTATTATTGCAGCTTTCCTGAAAAACAAACAAATTATCAAAAGAAACATCCTAAAATAAATAAACAAACCTCAAGCATCTAGCAGTTAGATTCTTTTGTATTAATAAAACCAACAAAGCTTCAAATAAAACCCAAGTGCTTTTAATTTCACAGACAAGAACTACAAAATGATCAAGCAATTTTCATATGCACAGGGAAGAACACAATAAATTTCTTGATTTATGTACTGTGGTATATATTTATATACCATGAAGAAACAAATGACTGCTTTCTGGATTAGAGCCTTGAATGGTTTAAATAGTGGACAGTGTAGCTATTGCTATTTCTTGTGCCAACCAGCACTAAGCCCAGAAAAGGTCCTCCTTCAGAAAGAGCAGCCTACAAACCCTTCCACCCTGGAAAGTGCTTTCCCTACAGAACCAAACAGTGGGTTGTTAAACTTTTTTGTGATGCTGCAATAAAGCTGTCAAAGACTTGAGGCTGATGTCCATGATGTGATTTACAGTAGCCTTACATTAGTTCAAAGGAACTGTAACTGTAATGATAAAACTCCAAGAAAATAGTATTATTTTTCTACACAATTTTCTGGTTGTTATATTTATGACTTAAAAAAATAAGACAGATAGTGCTGCCCACCTCTGTGCTTGCTGCACAGCCAGAGCCTGGTGTGCTTCACAGGAGGGGCAAGTCCTTCTCTGATAGCATAACGTGGAGCCTTCTCCTCTTCCTCCCACCCTGCATGGCCTGGCAACTCATCTGCGAGCTTTCTCCTTATAGCATGAAATGGAACTAGGGCTGAAGTTTAGAATGTATTTCCAGGGTTCAGCTCGTGGGTTTTGAGTACAATCAGCTGCAAGCAATGTCACAGCACCCACTTTGAACTGTTGAGTAACCTTCCAAAATAGGTGTTTATCATAAAATTGAACATTTTCAGCTTGTATAACCTAATTATATTAAATTACAATGCATTAGTATGATGTAGAGGTACATTTTAGAGGTCAAAACGGTTGTTTTCCATTAATGTGTCCTGATCACTAGCAAAGTCTTCCTCACAGTGATCTTTAACCCTGTAAACACTGAATGTAGTTGATGTTAATGTGCAAGGCAAGGTGTACTTACAAAAAAACCTTTTATTTGTTCACCATCTGATTAAATATTAAGTTATTGTACAATATCTGATGACCTGTTAAAATATGGAAAAGAAAAGAGATAATACCAAACAGAATTAATTTCCAATAAAGCAAGTGTTGCCACACCAGTTTGGCTGTCAAACAGTACATTTCCTCACTTGTAATTATGAAGGACTATTTATTTAGTTGTTAATTTTTAGTATTTCCCTTGAAATACTAAAATTTTGAATTTCTGTTTTATGCATTGATTAGATCCTCTGGAATATATAGCACCTGGTTTGCTTTGACCTGGTCTACATCATAGGAAAAAAACGCCGAGTCTGACTCTCTCCAGGAGTCTTTACAAATTATGCTGAAGTTTCATTAAGCTTTTCTGCTCCCCAGGGTGACAAGCTGCATATTTTGCTTCAATAAAATAGTGATAATATTACATAACTAAATATTTTTTATTACAGAAAAATATGTAACATCACAAGAGATGGGTAATAAAACTTAATTTAGCTTTATGAAACTTGAAATTACAAGTGTTCCTTCATTCTCAAGATACACAGTAGAATTTCCTTGCTGCTCTAAACATTCAGAAACTCTGAACCTCTAACCAATGCAATTTATACTTGGCCATTTGCTTTTCACTCTGGGACACATTTGCGTTGTGAGCAGCACAATGCAGAGACAGAGTCATTTTTGGCTTAGGTGTCTTTGTGTAGTACAGAATCATGAAACACAAACTCATGACATGGAAGTCTGCCGTGATGGAGTCGAACTGCACCTCATCCTTGGACAGATAGATTTAGTTCCAGTTCCAGGCTGGAACCAGTAAAAAGCTACTATGGCTAAAAACATAATGTCAGGCCACAAAATCAGATTAGCCCCACCCTCCCAAGTGTTCAAAATAATCTTTACAGAGGTTAAAAGTGTGCATTTTTTTCTAATGCTGATAGTACCCACTTCCTATTTTGGAGCAATTTTCCTTTCCTTATTTTCTCCCCCCAACAAGTTTGACACACACTCTCACGACATTAATCATTTTAAGAACTGTGATAAAATCATGAGGTCATTGTTGTTAACTTTTTACCTATTAAACTGCTCTATTTGTACCTCTTCACATTTTTTAAAGATACTTCTCTGCTATGAAGCCAATTATCTGGTCATTTTTCATTCAGTTGCTGAATAAAATTATTTCTGCATATTAGCTACTAAAACAGAAGTATTATGTCCCAACTCTATGCTGTATTTTGCACTCCAAAGCCTGCCTTGGAGAGCAGAGCAGGTTTGTTGTGTAGATGAACAGGATGTCCTAATGCTGCAGGGAGGCTGGGAAAAGTGAATTTACGCGGACACTCTTTAGTCCCGTTTATTATTCCAATTTATTAGTATTATTCCCATTGCTCTGGAAATACTGTTATTCCAACATGATCTGAGTTTGGATTAAGCTAGGTTAGGGTGGGCATTACCAGTGGTCACAAAATTGATTTTGACCTGCTCTTTTAGAACAAGAAAGGAACGAGTAAAGAGAACTGTCATCTGTGCATTGCAAGAAGCATTGCAATTGCCAGAAAGAGGATCCCGTCGTCTTTCCAGCTGGACAGGTGTGGAGGAAAAACCTAAGCACGATTTGTCTCAAACATTCTGACTGTCATGTCAGGAAGGTTGTGATTAGAACAGAGGATCTCATGGAGGTGGGGCAGTGCTGTACTGGGTCAACCTCCTGCTCCACCTGGAGACTCTGCTCAGTCCTCTCACCTTGACTCCCTCCCTGGAGAAGGGCTCAAAGGGTGGGATGTGAACAAAACACACAGAAAATCTTGTTTACATAAGATGGAGCCTGTATTCTCTAAGTGCAGACTGGGCCCCTCCAAAGCTTTGTGTGGCCTCACTGTACATGTGCCAAGATTGGCATGGGGGCCGTGTTTCTGCAGGTCAGCATGTGCAGGACTGTACATCCAATGGACTTGTCCAAAGTCGCCTTGAGACAGAAAGGGGGGGTGGGTGTCAGCAAGTGGGTCTGTGTCAAATCTCTCATTGACTTGAGGTCTCAAGTGAAGGGAACACAGAATTGCAGAGACATTGAGGTTGCCCAAGACCCTTAAGACCTTTAAGTGCAACTGCATTTCCAAAGACACATGAATCAGTGCCTGTGGGAGCAGGGGAAAGTCTCTGGGACTAGCCAACAAAGCGACAGCCCTGCAGCTGCACCGGCTCCTGTGGCTGAACCACAGAACTAGCTAGTGCCAGTATCAGTTGCCCCTGTACACTAGAAGAAATGGACATGAGAAACATCTCGTTTAGTAAAGAAGGACAAGTTGGGCTAAAGCAAGGCCATCACAGGAACAGGAGGAAGAGGCAGGACAAAGCCAGGAGGTAACAAGTTGGTCCCTATCCCTGCGTGAGCTGCAGATGAGATGGAAAGTTTTCAGCCGTCATCTAGGTAAGCGCATTGTCACCTGGCTGCTGTGATGCTGGGATAATGGTTCGGCTAGTGGTTTGGAATTAGAGTGTAATGAAGCCAAGCAGGTGAGATCACTTTCTAGAGAAGCAGGCATTGACAAAGTAATTGAAAGAGAATGACTTGTAACAATTGACAGTCGTTGTACTTCTGCAGAGGAGATGAGTGTGCTGAAGAGCCTCTCCCCTAATAAAATAAATTACTCAAAAGTAAGAAACATTATGCCTTGTTCAATGATGCATCGCGCTGTATTGTAGGAAAGCATTGGAGATGGAAAGCAGCTGCACAAGCTGTGGAAACTGCATTTTGCTACTATTCTTGTATTTATTGCAATTTCTTCAGTAAATTGTGACTCCAATTTATAATCTCTCCTAGTATTTTTTCCTCCACTATCAAAAGGGGCAGGTTAAGTGGGCTTGGTTTCCCTGCTTGAGTTTTAAAACCAGCACATGGGGTAAACTTTTGCTCGAGGACCTGGGTGGGTGCACTTCATGAGTCATGTGGGAGGATGGGGAAGTCCAGTGTGTGCCTCAGGAGTATTTGATGCTGGGTAAGAATAGTCAATGAATTAAAATGTGTGCTATTAATTGCTATATAGTACTGCATATTTGGATTTCCATGGCACCTACATGCCCACCACCACACTGGGTGCCTCGCAGTGTCTGTCTCTGACACTCCACATTTGGGGATCTGAACCTGACTCCCTTTTGGTTGTCACACTGATGAAGAATGAACTTTGATGAAAGTGGTGGAAATGGAACTGGCTTCAACATGTGACAATCCACTCCACACACCATCTTTCCTGCCCTGAAAGACTGTTATGATAGATGGAGCCACAGGACATGGAATGAATGAACTCAGTGGACATTTATAGAGATAGTCCACCATCTAAAGATAGCTGTGTATATATATCTATCAAAAGACGGGAAAGATGTATTGGGAAATGTAGGATCTAGCATAACATAAATGGTATGGAATATGGTGGATAATGTCCTGGTCTCACCTGGGACAGAGTTAACTTTCTTCTCAGTAGCTGGTGCAGCGCTGTGTTTTGGATTCAGTATGAGAAGTGTTTACCCTAAATCAAGGACTTTTCAGTTTCTGATGCTCTGCCAGTGGGCAGGTGCATAAGAAGCCATCGGGGAGCATCACTGGGATAGGTGAGCTGAACAATCCAAGTGTTTCAGAGAACATCAAGCTCTGTATATAAACCGTGAGGTGTTGCCTGGGAGGGGCAGATCAGATCCCTGCTGTGGGATAGGCTGGGTGAGCAACTGTACTGTGCATCACTTGTTTATCTTGGGGTTTATTCCTCTCCCTTTCTCCTTTTCATAACAAGTATTAGTAGGATTAGTAGCATTTGTTTCAATGATTAAGCTGTTCTTAGCCCACAAGGTTTACCTTTTCTTTCCAATTCCCTTCTCCACAGGGACAGAGGATGGGGGGAACTGAGTGAGCAGCTGCTCATTAGTTACACTAAACATTAGTTACATTAAACATTAGTTATATTAAATATTAGTTATTTTAAACAATGACAGAGCTTTGTCAAAACAGAATTTTCTCACCCAAAAACCCAGCTCGAACTCAGAGTGTGCAGGTCCAAACTTCTGAGAAGTTCATAACACAGTGCAAGGCATAGGCAGCATCATGAACCACATGAAGCAACAGCTTCATCTGCTATTCTGTTCCTTCTTTTGCAGTCCCAATAATGAAATCCAAGGGGAATTAAAAGTATCCTGACTGCAGAGTCCACCAGCCACCTATTGTAATGTGGCTGTGCAATACACAGCCATTGACTAGCATGCACAATCTACTAATAAGATCAGTGCTTTGTCATAACCCCATTTTAAACAGGCTGCTGACAGAGTAATTTTGACACAAAAATAGCATGACAGAAAATGGATATTCCATGAAACTCATTGTGTGTTCATTTAAGCTGTTTTACAAAGAATCCAGGAAGTGATTTTCATTACAGGCAGTTACCAAGAAAGTCTCTGCAGGATGCTGTGCTCAGACTTGTGCTCAAGAGCAGATTTTCTGTGTGGTACCTTTCCCCAGGCACAGCCAGGAGGGCATAGTTACAAATGCCATCTGCAAAGGTTTTAGTTCCCCTCATGGACCTCACTTGGGAGAGGTGTTGTGGCTGTCCAGAGTCATGCTCATCTCTGTAAATGCAATGTCCTCCATAAATAATTCCATCCAGTTCAACTCATATTCATTTCTCTGGGGCAGTGTAGGCCTGTTCTCTTCTGAGTGCATGATCAGGAAACCAAAACAGCCATGTTCATTTCACTGCAGATCCTAGAAAATTGAGTTTGCTGGGACTGATGGATCTCACTAGAAGCTGAGAGCTCATAAGGAGTCTAATTTAATGTCCTGGCAATGTACAATTGCTTCCCACAGCATATATGGAATTATGGCACTCCCTGGGTTTGGAAGTCCCTCTCCAATAGTGCTCCCACTGTCCCAGCTCAGAGAGTGCAGCTCTCTGAAAGGAAATGGAAACATTTTTCCCTCCTCTAGTTTCTCATGTAAGAGCACACTGCTCCTTTTTATATCTATTCTAGGCCTCTAACAAACCAGCAAAGGGCAGTTTATCTCCTGAGAGCCCATGACATGAAATCTTCGACTACAAAAGTACTGCAGTGCAGTTTCCAGACTACAAAGGCATCTCCTGGACCAGCTCCAGCTCAGGACAGCCCTGTTCCAACATGAGCTGTGGTGCTGCAGCTGGGTGACATGACTTCCAACGACCCTTCCTGCCACCCGTTCCCTTGGTGCTCCCTCTGCCTCCTGACCCTGCTGTGAGAATAGGCTCCCCACTGTGCCACAATTGCTGTGAAGTTTGCTACTCTCTTGGCTAAAGGACTATTACTTTCCAAGATCGAGTTTTTTGGCCCCAGCCTTGCACACTATGCATGATTCCCACCTCGCCTCCAAGCAGACTTTGCCTCCACACACTTCTCTGCTCTTCCATCTCAGACCAGCCATGGCTGGTCCTGAAATCTGGGACAAACTTCCTCATCTTTCTACCTCTCTGTGTCATTTGTCAAGCTAGATGTAAAATTTGTCTGTCTTACGGATTAAACATCTCTTGGTGTGGGGGGGAAATGGAAGCTGTCTCCATTCTGGAAGTCTGGCTTGCCTGGATAACTTCAGTTAAGGTAGGCAGATGGCAAATAGCTTCGAATCTCTGCCCTGCCTTTTACAAGAATCAGTTGATGACGATGTAGTTGTGCTGCTATTTTAAGCTTTAATCTCCTTGCTTTCTAGCTAACTGCTGGCAACAGAGAAAGTGGATGCATTGCTACCTCCTCACACATCCATGCTGCCGTTCTTCTCTCCGTGTAGTAAACCAAGGGTCTCACTCCAATACAAAATGTCGTGGTGAAATTTCAATTGCACTTGATCTGACCTCCTTAAAAAGCAGAGTGGAATACAGGAGTGCACTTTCAAGTACTTCTAACCATCTCACCCTAAAATTATTTGAACAAGGACTCAAAGCCTTATGAGTGGTGGGTTTGAATTTCATTCATTATTCAAGTAGCATGAAGGCGAAACTGCTACATGCAGGGTACCTGGTTGGCACTGCACACTCCACAAGGCAACAAAACCATAAATACAAGCAGCAATTTGCCTACATTTCATTTAGACACAGAGCCTAGACTCAGATGTAAACAACCCTGAAACTTTGCTTTAAAGTGTGCTTTTGCCTTGGGTCAGTTATAATTGAAATACTTCAATTTAATCCAAGTGCTCACTTCAGGAAGACAGGAGGGAGTTACACCCTCCATACTGGCTCTGGTAACAAGGGGACACAGTGATTTCTGTAGGATTTCACTGCACTTCCCAACTGAAATCCGAGAGCATCCTGAAATTACCAGATTTTTCAGTACCTCGCATTTTTTATTTAAAACTTCCTTCATTTAGTGACATTAGCAGACATAGTGCCACATGTTGTGGAGACATGGAGCACAGCAATGGTTTCTACTGAGACCATAAAGCCTGGGAGAGCTTGTGGGGATGTGGCAGAAGCCCTGGGATAATGCAGGTCATGACAAAGCAAGGGTTAAGTGCTTGCAAATTGACATCCTCCATGTCTCCGCCTTGTCCCTGCTCTTCAGATCTTTTACAAAGTTCTTCAAATGTGCCTAACTTCTATTTGCCCAAGCAAAACTGCAGCTACTTCAGAAGAGGACAGGCCCCCCATACGGATCCAGTAGAAACACTATTAAATATAAATGCGAGTTAGTCAATATGAAGAATAGGATTCATTTGGCCAGCAAACGACGGGCTTTCCAAGCCAGGCACATGCGAATTCTCCTCCATCCTCAGGCAGGCTGACGGAGACATAGTGCCACCAGCTGGGCGCTTGCAGCCTCCTGCCCAGAGCTTTCCAACAAGAAGGGCTCCATACAACTACACCTTTTGTGCTTGAAAAGCCCTTCGTGGCAGCAAACAGCTCATGCAGAGTGTGTGCCTGCCCTAGGTAAGGAGAGCAAACTAGTTTGCAGCACAAAATCGGGATTAGGAGGTCTTGAGCCCATTAAGAGGACAGCAGCTAATCCTGGCTCTAAGGTAGCTTTAGGAACCTTGTGTCCTGCATGGTGCACCCCACCATCCACCAGGACTCGCTGTCTGGAGGTAATGTGTGCTGGATTTCACTGGGATAGAGTTAATTTTCTTCAGAGTAGCCAGGCTACTGAACAGGGGTGTTCTGATCTCTGTTGAAAACAGTGTTGACAACAGTGTTGGGTTTTTATTGCTGAAAAGTGTTGCACAGCATCAAGATCTTTTCTCCTTCTCACACCACCCTAAGGATGAGGATGCACAAGGAGTTGGGAGGAGGCACAGCGAGGACAGCTGATCCCAACTGACCAAAGGGATTTTCCAGACCATGGTGCTGGGCTCAGCATGTAGAGCTGCAGGGACAAGGAGGAAGGAGGTGTGTTAAGAGTGATGGCATTTTGTCATCCCAAGTCACTGTTACGTGTGAGGGAACCCTGCTGGGACAGCTGAACACCTGCCTCCTCCTGGGAAGTGGTGAATTAACTCCTTCTTTTGCTTTACTTTTGTGTATGGCTTTTGCTTTACCTATTAAACTGTCTTTATCTTAACCCATGAGCTTTCTCCGTTCTGTCATTCTGATTCTCTCCCGCATCCCTCTGGTGGTGTAGTGAGGGAGCAGCTGTGTGCTGCTTGTTGCCGGCTGAGATTAAAGCATACTAGCCCTGGCACTAGCAGCAGTCTGCCGTGGAGGCAAAAGCTTTTGCCCACAGTTTGCTTTGAGAACCTCTCATAAAGAAAGGGGAGTTCCACGTGGCAGGTTGGAGAAATAGTATTCCCTTAATCTTTAAGAGCCAGAGGAGTGCAGCCGACTGTACAGCCCAGTAAAGTGCAGACAGCCTTGAACACCTTATTAATTATGCTCCCTCTCTTCTTAACAGCAAGGGCCTCTCCACTGGAGTATGCAGCACATCCCTGAAGGTGGGAGCTCATATTTCCTCCTCTCCTCTTACTTCCTGCTTGCCTCCTTTCTACTGGAAAAACAGGCAGCAGCAGCCCCTAATTTTTCCAGGTGCACTTGCTATTATGGCATGTGAAAAAACTTCCTTTCTCTGCTTTTTCTTCTTCTGTTGCCTCTGCTCCTCCCTAATCTATCTCCTCACTGCCTGTCTTTCTGCTGCTGGCTGGCTTCAGGGCTTCTCAAACCTGGTTTTAAAATGTAAAGTGACTTCTGGACTGTGTGACTCTGGGCCAGGCCTTCACAGACAGTGGCTAAGAAAATGTGCTTATTCACACATGTACTTTCTGACATGGGTCAAAGCTTATTCCAATAAGTGATTTGGCATGAGAGGAGCACTTCAAAAACTGACAAAATTATGTGATTTGAAGAACTCCGCCTTCATGGATGGGTGATTCCTGAGCAATATATATGTTTTTATGTAAGGGGTCTTTTGGTTTTTTTCCAGCAGCTCTCATGAACTTTTTTGGCTCTGCTTAATTTGAGACATTTATATGGGTATATCCTACTCATACATATATATCCTGTGTGTTGAAGAGTTTCTCTCTCCCTTGGGGGTTGTTGAGAAAATTTTCCTGTCTGGCCAGTCAGGGACCACTCTGGGAGTCACACTCCCACTACCCAAGACTTTATTTACTGGGATTGAAGCCCCTTCACACCAGACAGTGTGAGGGGCTGGAAAAGAAAGACGTTCACACTAGTTAAGTGAAATTAAAGGTCAAACTCGACTGAGATAGGCCCTTTTGAAACTTACCTCACCCAACAGAAAGAGTCAGCAGTAGGAGAGCAAAATTCACAGCAGGGCAGGGTCCCAGAGATCGCACAAGTTTAGTGCCCTGCCTTGGCAGTCTGTCAAGGGAAATACACTCTGCACTTAAGGACAAAGAAGCTGATTTAACATATGAAATGGTATGTGGCATACATGGGAAAGTCATGCAAGGTAGCAATATCAAGAACATGAAACCTAGGGATACTGAAATAAGAAGTGGGAGAGAAAAGTGTAGCCATCCCCCGCCTGGG
>WEIV01014499.1:0-25920 GCA_013390005.1 Calyptomena viridis | reverse complement strand
TACAGTTCCTAATACTGGCCAGGATGCCACTGGCCTTCTTGGCTACCAGGGCACACTGCTGTCTCATATTCAAACACCTGTCAACCCGTATCCCCAGGTCCCTTTCTGCCTGTGCACAGTCCAGCCACACTGTCCACAGCTTGTAACGTTGCCAGGGATTTTTGTGGCCAAAATGCAGAACTTGACACTTAGATGTATTAAACTCCATCATATTAGACTCTGCCCATCTATCCAACTGATCCAAATCTCTCTGCAGAGCCTTCCTCCCCTCCAGTAAATCAACACAACCTCCCACCTTAGTGTCATCTGCAAATTTACTAATAAAAGATTCAATTCCCTCATCAATATTGTCAATAAAAATATTAAACAAGACTGGTCCCAGAACAGACCCCTGGGGGACACCGCTGGTGACTGGCCACCAGCTGGATGCAGCTCTGTTCACCATCACCCTCTGGGCCCGACCATCCAGCCAGTTCCTGATCCAGCAAAGAGTGCTCCTATCCAAGTCATGTGCTACCAACTTTTTTCCAAGAGTATACTGTGGGAAACAGTATTGAAGGCCTTTCTAAAATCTAAATAAACAACACCCACGGCCTTACCCGCATCTACCAAACAGGTCACTCAATTGTAAAACGAGATCAGGTTGGTCAAACACGCCTACCCTTCATAAACCCATGTTGACTGGGTCTAATACCCCAGCCATTCTGTAAATTCTGCATAATACCATTTAATATAAATTGCTCCATTACCTTACCTGGTACTGAGGTCAAGCTAACTGGCCTGCAATTACCAGGATCCTCCTTCCTACCCTTTTTATAAATAGGCATCACATTGGCCAGCTTCCAGTCGTCTGGTACCTCGCCAGTGAGCCATGACTCTTGATACAAAATAGAGAGCGGCCTCGCCAGTTCATCTGCTAGCTCCCTCATCACCCTGGGATGGATCCCATCAGATCCCATTGATTTATGAATGTCCAATTTACCCAATAGTTCTCTAACAGCCTCTTCTTGGACAAGAAAAGGACAATGCTCCCTGACATCATCTACCAACCCCAGAGGTGAATTGCCCTGAGGACTAGCTGTCTTTCCTGAGGACAAGCTGTCTGTTCAAAGGAAGACCATGTAAGTACTTAGAGACTCACTGATTTCTACCTAACAAACCAAAACATGCTCAGAAAAATCGCTGTTTGAGGGAACATTGGAGAATACTGGAGGACAAATAATGTGTGCACTTTTTATATTCTTTTCTGGCAATCCACTTATGATCACCGCTGGAAGTAGCATACTGGGTTTGATGGCTCTTGGTTTGTATGTACATTCTTTTATTTTCATGTAACCAAATATTACATGTGTAACACACACTGGAAACACTAAAATATTCATGTTCCATTAAATATAAGAACTAGGCAGTCAATTATGAAATCAACAGAACTCATCTTGTTATCTACATACAAATGGAGGGGCATCTGTTTTCACAGATGAAACAGAGGAAGAGTATACTGCATACATATTCACAGCACATATGAAAGTGATCATCTATTGTTTAATAGCTCGTCAGTTTTAAGAGATTGCAGAATCACAGAATCAAGTAGGTTGGAAAAGACCTCTGAGATAATCAAGTCCAATCTTTGACCCAACATCACCTTGTCAATTAGACCATGGCACTCAGTGCCACATCCAATCTCTTCATAATACCTCCAGGGATGGTAACTCCACCACCTCCCTGGGCAGCCCATTCCAATGCCCAATCACTCTCTGTAAAGAACTTCTAATGTCTAACCTAAACCTCCCCTGGTGCAGCTTAGGACTCTGTCCTTTAGTCCTACTTACTGCTGATTGCCTGGGAGAAGAGATCAATACCCACCTGGCTACTTCTTTCAGGGAGTTGTAGAGAGTCATAAGGTCTCCCCTGAGCCTCCTCTTCTCCAGGCTAAACAACCCAAGCTCTCTCAGCCACTCCTCATAGGATTTGTGCTCCAGTCCCTTCACAATCCTCATTGCCTTTCTTTGGACATGCTCCAGCATCTCAACATCCTTTCTAATTTGAGGGGCCCAGAACTGGATGCAGTACTTGAGGTGCAGCCTAACCAGTGCTGAGTACAAGGGAAGAATCACCTCCCTGGTCCTCCTGGCCATACTATTCCTGATATAGGCCAGGGTGCCATTGTCTTTCTTGGCCACCTGGGCAAACTGCTGGCTCATGTTCATCCTGCTGTCAATCAGTATCCACGGGTCTCTTTCTGACTGGCTGCTTCCCAGCCACTCTGTCCCCAGCCTGTAGTGCTGCAGGGGGTTGTGGCCAAAGTGCACGACCTGGCACTTGGTGTTGTTGAATCTCATGCCATTGTATTTGGCCCATTTATCCAGCCTGTCCAGATCTCTCTGCAGAGTCCTTCTATCCTCCAGCAGATCAACACTCTCTCCCAGCTTGGTGTCATCTGCAAATTTGTTAAGGATGGACTCGATCCTCTGCATCCAGATCATCAGTGAAGATATTAAACAAGACTGGGCCCAACACTGATCCCTGGGGGACACCACTAATGACTGGCCACCAACTGAAAGTGGCACCATTCATCACCATTCTCTGGGTCTGGCCATCCAGCCAGTTCTTAACCCAGCCAAGAGTGCACCTGTCCAAGTTATGTGCTGCCAGCTTTTCCAGGAGTTTGCTATGGGAGATGATGTCAAAGGCTTTGCTGAAGTCCAGGTAGACTACATCCACAGCCTTCCCCCCATACAACAGGTGAGTGATCTGGTCATAGAAAGAGATCAGGTTGGTCAGGCAGGACCTGCCACTCCTAAACCCATGCTGGCTGGCTCTCATCCCCCAGCCATCCTGTATGTGCCATGTGATCACACCCAAGATGATCTGTTCATAACCTTGTTTGGCATAGAGGTCCGGCTGACAGGCCTGTAAATTAAGTTGCTTCTTCCATATGATAAAATTACTTTCTTAAATTTATTTCAGTGCTCTGAGGAACTTAGATGCTTAGCTTGATGTAATGTGTACTCTGCAACTTTGGTCAGACCTTGCAAGCTGTCTATCAACATCTAAATGAAATGAAGTTAACAATCTTCCAGAAGAAGTATGCTTTTCTCTTACCTGGTGCATAAGATCCGAGTGAGTCTCAAAATGAATACTTTACCATTAAGTCATTTTTTGAGTTGATGGGGGAACACAGCTGTATAAATGCTCCCCATGTTAAGCCTTTTGAAATATAGGAGTAACTTTGATTATTGCCTGGAGGTACAGTTGACAGGAACAGCTTCAAAGGATAGTTCTATTTCCTTTGGGGTGAACGTACAATGTTGATAAATGATATTTTTGTTTAAAAATACTTTAAATAGTGGCAAATATATGATGGCATCATGTTTGTTTTTTCATCAGGTTGACCAGGAAGTCATAGGGAAAATGATAATTCAATATATGTTCTTGGAGCAATAGTAGGAAGCATTCACAGTGTTTTCTATCATTGATGCTGGCCGAATTTCCATCTTAATATTTCAAGGTGGACTCCATCATCATAGCAGTTGATGCATTTGCCAGCTTCACATTGGATTATTTCAATTTTCTATCGACAACTTCTTATGGAGATATACAAAGCCCAATTCTTTCAAAATGTAGCTGCACCCATGTTAATCAGGAGAGTTATGAGACCTGCTGCTCCAATGGGACACCTTGCTCAAACAGATCAAGCAAATTAAAATACAAGGGTACTGGAAACAAGACATACTAAAATCTAAACTTTGCTTTCTTATCAGTAGAATACAAGAATAGATAGGTAGATATCATAATGAATGTTTAAAAATAATTCCAATTTATTTAGAGGAGGTGTAGAACAGCATGTTTCTATTTTAGAATTTTTTCTTACTAAAATCTCTTGAGCTGAAAAAAAACCTTGGCTTTTTTTTTTTTTTTATCAGTTATTCTGTTGATCAAATATTCCCTCTTACCTGCCTTTAGAATACAAAAATCACGGCCATGGAATTGTCTTGTGAGTGTAAACTAATCTGTAAAATGTTGCGAAAACAACTTTAGTTTTGAAACAAATAATATAGTCAAATAAAATCCAAAAAGTGGATTTAAAAAGTACCAGTCCCACTCTGTGAATCAAAGGATAGGGTCAAACTCACTTGTGACTCTACACATCTCCAAGTCCCACAAACTTATCTTATACCACTAAATAAATTTAAATTCTGAAAAAATATTACTCAGAGTAGATTGCAAAAGACAGAATGACATCAAAAGTTACCTCTTTTTCCCCTAAAAAAACCCTTATAAAACCTAAATGGGCTATGGTGTGCTGAAAAAGTACAATGAAGCTATAGCATTCAAGAACTTATCTAAGGTAAGGCTTGTCATAAGGCTGGTGACATTATTTTCACCTGATCAGACTGAAAACACTACATAGATAACCCTTCCAAGACAGTATGACTTCTGAATCTAGTCAGCAGGAAGTACCTGAACTGCATATTTGAAAAGTGCCAATGCAAGCATGAGTAGGGAAGGAGGAATATTTATAATTATGTTTACTTTTTGAAATCCCAAGCCAAACTTATCAAATGGTCTGAGACCAAAAGATGCAAAAGTGGGGATGAACCAACTGTGGACTAAATACAATGAAAAAGATCAGAATATTTTATGTGAAGAGTTTCCCTTCTGCAAAATAGTTCAAAAACACTACGAAAAGTCTTCAATATTTCTTTTACATGTTCATTATATCAACCATATGTTGATTGGATTGAATTGTCAACTGAAAGCCCCCCTGAGCTCCATGTTATCTTTATTATTATTTGTATAGAGTTTATTGTTGTGGCAGCCAGTACCTTTAATTAAGAAAACTGAAATACAAAGGTGGGCATCCTTTTGGATGGTAATCTTTTTTTCCTGAAGCCCTGATTCAGTGGCAGTCTGCCCAGGAAAGAACTGAATTACAACTCCCAGCACCCCTCTCATTTCCAATGAGTTGTTTTAATTTTAAACCAAGGGTTTGAAGACAGAAAGATATTTCAGATAACACACAATTCAAGGACTATCCCAAAGGGTATTTTTCGTATTTATTTCAGGAAGAAGCCTGTAGGGCTGTTCATGTAATTGATTCACACATAATTCAAGGAAAGTTAAACCGTTCATTGTACTGCTGGAAAAAGTATCACATACATCATAGCTGAAGCTGGCAGGGCAGCTCACAGTTAAGGCAGCCTGATACTTGCTCATTACTGGACAATTTTCATTACTTCCTATTTCCTGACTTACCAATCACAATAATTGAAACATCCCAGGCCATATCCCCAAAATAAGGAGACTCTAAACAATACTGGATTAATGTCCTTTTGCTGCACATTCCACAGTGCGTAACAGGCATTAAGACTTATTATTCATTTGGATGTTTGTGGTGGTTTGCTAGAGTAGGAGTTATTTGTCCTTTCCTTATTTTTCAATTTCAACTTTTCTATCCTTATATCAGTCCTATTCTCCAGTCTGTCCATGAGCATTGTTCAGACTACTTAAAGCACGTGGAAGGAAGGGTACAAAAAGAGTAGGGTTCACATTATAATATTCACAGTACAGGAACAAACCTGATTCTATGATCTTTTTATGTTTTTTACATCCACTTGTACATATTACTTGGAATGGTAGCAGCTGCTGAAGGATAGGAAAGGGAGTTATGTCTGTCTTCTGAAGCATATCAACACAGATGAGGATATCAGATGGAAGAATTCCTTTCCCCAGACCCCATCAGAAGAAGAAACTTGCATCAAGTATGGCACTTCTTTTTGCAAGATCACAACCATATCTTACATCAACCTACCTTACTGTAGTGTTACAATACTCACAAAAACTTTTGTGATCCTGGCAACACTAAAAATCCTAATTATAATTCCTTTCAAATTCTCTGACTCTGGTTCCAGGCACTCCTCCTGATGGTCAATGCTGGGCTCAGAAGCAAGTGCAAGATGATGTTTGGAATAAGTTCCCAAGCAGCAAACAGGAGAAATATAAGCAATTTCATTTAATTCAGAGAATTCATTTGTGAAAGAAAAAGGATGCTGCAGCACCTAAAATTTTAAAAATGGAGGCTAAAGTGAACATAAGCCAGGAAAGAAGAAATAGGATAATGCACAGGATTGAATTTTCAGACTGGTGATCTAACAATAAGGGGTGACGGATGCAGAATAAATAAAGGACAGGAGTTAAAATAATACAAGAGTCGCAAGAAAGAAAAGCCCAGCACCTTCTGAATAATACAGGTTCACACCATCTCACAGAAGGTTCCTGTGGCTTCGATAAGACCTGGGAATTTTGGAAGGCTGGAGGATGTGGAGACATTCAGCCATGCTCTGAGAAACAGGCCTGGATGGAACTTCGATAACCTTTAACCCTGTCAGCTATCTATCAATAAACTCCTGTCCTTATTCCCACTGAACTATATTGACACCAGTCAGGCAAAATGCACAAATCTTCTAAACAAACGCCTCAAAAATAGTATATAAGGCTTCAAATTGGTAGAATTTGGGAAAGAAACTTTCCAACCAAACCATGGAGGAGCTGATGACCTCTTCTCTTCACTCCCTTCTCATGCTGCGATGCTGGGTGAGATAAGCTGTAACTTGTGAGTGTTAACTGTTTGCTTTAGAACTAACATTTGCTTTTCTTTATACTATTCTTAATAGACTGCTTGCTTTAGAACTTTTGTGTATGTTTCATCTCATGTGGTTTTAAATCGTGTCTTTCATAATTAGGTTTTATTAAAGAACTCTCTATTTTTGTTACAATGTATATTAATAAAAAGTGTTATCTCGTAACTCTTTAGAGTAAAGTCCTTATAGAAAGGTCCTGACAGCTTCATTGCCTGCAAAATAGCACTTTGGGTGGATCTGCTGAGACATCTCCCTGTCTGCTACTGTAAGCTCCCATTAAAAAGAACACCGAATATACCCTCTAAGCAGTGAATCTGGTAAAGCAAAGGTTTCTCACATAAGAAATGCTATCAGACTGCTCAGGCCAATAAAGGGTTTTCAGATTCCTGGAGCTCTGGCAGTCAAACAACTAAAATATAAGGGTTGAGAAATTCTCCCCCTTTTCAGGGTTTGGTCTAAACCTTCCCTTATCATGACAAGGGGCTAAACAAATTATCAGAAATCTCAGCCACAGGAAAGGTCTTTGTGCCAGTATCACTGTAGAAGTAAGTAAGTGTGAATTACTTCAGCATGTATTGAGAGTTTTAAGTTAAACCATAATATTTTTGAGTTATCATGGGGTAAATGCTATTTAATATCTTCATCAATGAGATATATATATATATATGGGGATCAAGTACATGCTCAGCAGCTTAGCAGATGACATCAAGCTGATTGCTGCAGTTGATTCACTGGAGGAGAGGGTTACTATCCAGAGAGACTTTGAACACTTGATTGGATAGGAGAAGATATTTATGCTTCACTATTAAGAATGTGGCAACTGAATAGGGACTTAGACAATAGTCAAGAGTTCAGATAGGAAAGAATAACATCCAGTCTACAGAGTAGCTTAATTTTAAAGCTATATTACAAGTATATAAGCTATAACATTGCATGTATTTAGTCAAAAGTCTTAAACAGCCAGAGAATGATGATGATGGATGACAGGAAGTTGCTTTGGATATACGTCTGTGCATACATAATGTACAAACTACCTTTAATCTAAATTTGATTGCAAATTAACTTTCCCTTTGAGCACAAAACACAAGTACATATATATCTGTAAACATAATAATTTAAAATATTTTAGGGTCAGATTATATTATAACTTTCCACATATAATTCTGAAAAGCATTAGAATATAAGTTTTCAGATAAAAAGGTCTGATGTTGAACAGTGTATGGTTTAAGACAACAATATTTTTGAGCACTAGATTGAGCACAAAATCCATTGGAGTTCACATGCTGCACATAGTATCAGTAATGCCCTGAAATCTTAGGAAATCAATGTGTTATAACTAAAGCGATTATATGACAGTATTCACACTAACCTGCAATGAAAGGTTCTTCCAGGTCCATCAACACATACACCTCCATTGTAACACAGAACTGAATTTAGTGTAGGCTCACTGCAAACATCAACATCAACTTCACAAAACCTGCCAGTGTACCCACTCAGGCAAACACAAACAAATGCATTGACTGTATCTTGACAAGAACCTCCGTTAATGCAGGGAGCAGATTCACATTCCTGAGGAGAGAAAAAATACATTGACTACACAGCTTTAAAACATATTACTTATTCATCTCAACATAAGTGCAAGAGACTGAATCTGAAGATAAAAAAAGGTGTTGGACTGTTTTATTATCTGATAAACAGACATCTCTAATTTGGAACAATTTTTGTTTATATAGAGATACATTGAGCAGAACTCATACTCACTCTTGAAACTGTACTTGCTCCTACTCATTAATCTTGCAGAAATATATTTTTATATAAGCAATCTTACAGATATAAGTATGTGATTTCTTTTTTTAAATTTTAAAGCATGTTTTTGAGCAATAGTTTATACAATTATTCTGTCTAATTTTTTACAGTAGGACCTATTGAAGTGAAAAAAACCCCATATTAGTAAGGCAATTTTGGGCAGAATAAAGAATTGCTTGTATAAACTAATACACATAATCCTTTTATCAGTGTTTCATGTTAAATGCTTTCTCATTATCAATTAATCCATAATATTGCAAATAGAAACATTTAGAAATGTTTATGTGTTCACATAATAAAAATTTCCTTTGATAAAGCTAATGTAAAAATCATCAAATTCAAATCATGCAAAATAGCAGCAGGTTAGTATTTCTCAAAAATGACAGGAGAATTTAGTTAGTGCAATTGCCAGTGCAAAAAATGTGAGTTTGCCCTTGAGCACAGAAATCTAGTTTTTACCTTTGTCCCAAAGGAGTTGTATTTTGCAGCTGCAACCCAAAGAGTCTAGCTAAATCCAATATTTTAAATTTATTCTCACACTACTGTAACTTTAGAAGGTTTAATTCTTTAAGGATATCCAAGGGCACTCAGATTTCCTGCAGGTACTACAGTTGCTTTGACAGAATGTAAATTCGGATATCCATAGGGACTTGTGAGAAAACAACTTATTTTCCTATAAGCTCTCCAGCTGGGTGTATATAGGATGATTTATTAGTGAGCATTACATAAACTAATTGAATTATACATCCCACAGGAAGATCGAGATAGTCATACAGACTGCCAAAACCCCTGGATCTAGGTTCTAGAAGTAGTCTTTTGCTATATTAATTACATTTGTTGTTGGAAGGCATGAGTGTTCCTCTATTGATTACAAAAAAATCTCAGTTCACAGTTCCAGTCCTCTGACTTTTTTCTATTCTGGTAACTTTTCTAGTCTTCTTCTTTATTCATTTGCATCCACTTCCATTACTTTTGTTTTAACATATCTGCTCATTAGCAGAATAAAATAAATATCTATCAATTAATAGTTTAAATTTTTACCTGATTATGATTCAAAAGCTGAAATTCGAAAAATACTAAATCATCAAAATAACTAAGTCACAGTCGTACCAAGTTCCAAACTTAATGAACACCCTTTTCATTCTCCTCTATGGAATGTATTGTTCTTGTAAAATTTTAAAGAACTTCTGCCAGTAATTATTTTTTTCAGTAACATAAACCTAAGACAGTTTGTAGGAAAGAAACCACACCTATCACTTGCCAGTATATTTTGTTGTTCTGCAGTTAAAAGTTAATGACTAGACTTGCAAAAAACCAGAGTACGCTGTTACCAAAAGAGTGCTGGTCTGCACTGCTCTTAATTCAGGCAAGAAAGTTGTTTCAATGAACAGACTGAATTATGTTAAAAATGCTGCAATTAACTTGCCAAAACTTTACCCCAAACTTTATCCCAAAGTTGACAAGATACCACACTACCACAAAATGCTGTAGTTCATAGTGTAAGGAACAAGGACATGAGATGACAAACTGAATTTGCAACACTTTTGTTACCAAGTCCTGCCTGTCCTAGCTTGACATCGGGAAATACCTGGCTTTACAGAAAATTCCCAGTTACCTTGATTCTCTGAAGACAAGCTCACCTAAACAAAAATGCAGTTTCTGTTTTGTCTTCCATTATATAATGGCCAATTGAATCTTAACTTTGACTCCTAATCAGACAGTTGCCAAATAAGAGCAACAATTGCAGGGACTTACAGTCCTAGAAATATTGTCTTTCCAGTACACTAGGAGAAAAGTATTTTATTGATTACTTCTGTTTCCCAACCTAATAAGGTATCTTTTAACCTTTTCTCACCTAGAAGTGATCTGATTGCTTATTCAAAGGAAAATTGCCCTTGAACAACTATGAAAAATGAAAACTACAAAAATAATATTCACAAAGATGAGTCATTTTAGTGTTTCCAAAATGCAAATTTGCATTTTGAGGAGTGTCACAATTGCTGATTTATTTATACTTAAATATGTACCTTCTTATTTTCAATGGGTCTTTTTAAACTTTACTAAATCTGAAATGTTAATTTGAACTGGAATTTAAGAATTTTTAAGGTTCAGAAACAAAGATCTGGTCTTACAGTAAACCTTCAAAATTTTACAACTGGTTTGAGTAGAAGCAACTAACACTCCTGCAGTCAGTTCAGAGCAGCATAGGCTTGGTTCCTTAAAAATTTACAATATTTTCTTGGCAGATAATTGCCAATTTTAAATGGTGACAAATACCTCAAGCTAATAGACCGAATACTGTTCATCTGCAGATGAATATGAGTCACTGAAGTTTTTTACTATTAGAATCAAATGTTTGCCAGTGGCAGATATGTCTTTTTCAATCACTGATTGCAAAAGTATTTTGCATCACTGATCATAAGGTCAATTTTTCTGTTTCATTCTGATCTCTTCTCTCCTTCCCTCTCCTTGTAACATATTTAAGAAAGAGTATAAAGCATTGTGCAGAAAAGCACCAGAGACAAAAGTGAGGAAAAAGTATGAAAAAAAAGTCCTACAGGCACAAAAGTCAGAGAAGAATAAGGGGGAGGTGGTGCTTCAGACAATGTCCACCAGGGATTCCCCAGAATATCCTGGAGAAGACCACTGCAAAGCAGATTGGCCCCTTCCAGCTCACAGAGGACCACAGTGGAGCAGATATCCACACTGCCATGTGTGTGAGCACCGTACCAGAGGAGGTGGATATACCCTGAAGGAAGCTTCAGCCCATGGAGAGCCCATGCTGGACCGTGTTCCTGGCAGAAGCTGCAGCCCATGGAGAGGAGCCTGTGTACTGGCAGTTTGGAAGGAAAGTGTTTCAGTTTTTCATTGACAGTAAATTAAATTAGTTTTTCTCAGGCTGACTCTGTTTTGCCTGTGATGCTAATTGGTGACCATGACCAGTCTCCCTGTCCTTATCTTGACCCAAAAGCTTTTCTTCTTGTTATGTCCCTCTGTCCTGATGAGGACGGGGAGTGCAGAAGTGGCTGGTTGGGCATCTGGCAGCCAGATAAAATGACTCACCACACCTGGATATTCATAGGCTGCAAAATTTTCTTTTCTGTCCTATCAGAGCAAGTAACCTGTTCAGAGATGTATTGCCTACGTTTTCCTGTGGCCACCATTGCCCTTTACCTTCTCCCTTTCTGTTTTCTAGTTTGTTCCATTCAAAGGCAGCTTCAGTCACCCATATCAGTCACCAGTGCTACAGCCACCCATATCTAAGGAACCCAGGACATAAGAGCTTTTTCTAAGGCCTCATCTTGTCAGGTTCTTCCTGTTCTAGAGGTGTTTGTTTGTTCCACTGTTGAAATAAAAAAGTGCCCCTTATTGACTTCAGCTGGGGTACTCTGCTTATTTCTTAGCATCATTACAACTGTAGGTGATGCTCAATACTCACACTTTACAGCATAGCAATGCTCCCCAGTTCATCTTTTAAAATGCTGACAGCTTCAATAAGTTCCCTTGTAAAGAAACAAAATGATGTAATAAAATAGAAATGATATAACTGTAATTATTCATATAGAGTTTTTATCAACTCTTCACTTCACCAGTCTGACACACTTTATTCTCATCCAAATATCTTTTGAGTTTTCTCATATCTGATCTCCTGAGTAAAGCAGGACCGGTCCTTTTCAGTAGGCATATTTTATTCTGAGTTTGTTTTCTTTTCTGTGAAGCATACACTTTTCCCATTTTGATCTAACAAGGAATCCTTCGAGTTTATGTGCTGTTAACAGGCAATGACCTTGGCAAAGATTTAAAAATTATAATGGACAAGCTATCAACATGAACTCCCATTACAATGCTGTTGGAAAATATTGCTAATGCTACACTTAAGTCTTCAGAGAGAGGAACTATGACTTACACTTAGACAGGTAACTATTTATCTTTTTATGGTTAGAGGAAAGTGAAACATTGTGACAAGTTCTAGAATCTGTCAATTGTAAAGGATGTCAAAAAACATAGAATATGACATGACTTAGGTACAAGCTAAAATACTTTGCAGTAACTTAAATCTAAGAAAAATAACCCTTAGCAGAATTTTTAGGATAGATTCTTTTTAAAAAAACATTATTACATTGTAAATATAGTTTTCACATGATACTGCTAAAAACATAAATAACATATGTAGGTTAAAAATTATTAGACAAATTTATGGAGTACGGATCTGTTTCTAGCTATTAAAAGCAATAATCAGTGTGAATTCTTTGCTATAAGAAGTTCCAGAACTCTTGATGGCTCCATGAGTGTTCTTAGGTTTAGGTTATCACCAAGAAATTGAGAGAGAGACAATGGTAGTGCACAGATATTTTCACAAAAATATTATATATGTAGTACTTAACTACCAGAGAAAATCAGTGCAAAAATGACTACCTGGATTCCCCCAGTCCAGATATATCCAGCAAGAGACAAATTACTGAGAGTCAGTAACTGTAAAACTGTCAAAAGTAGTTGATCTTTCAAACCCTTATGTTTTAAAATAAAGGCTCGATGTACCTCTAAGACATATGCTTTACATAAAAAAAGTACAAGTATTAATTTCCATGGAGCTGCAAATGAATGGAATGTACAAACTTCTGACAGGAGAATAGTGATTTTCTGGCTTTATTTAAAAATAAATTATTTTTACAGTACATATAAACCTTTATTGATTTTCTCTTAGCATAGTAAACAATGTAAAAATCAAGGTAAAAAAGTGGAAGAATATTGAGATTTCTAGTTACGCAGCTCTTTTAAGGGTAGATTTTTTTAAGAATCTTTAGTTCAAACAATGCCAAATGTCATGGTGTAGTAAATCTTGTTTGTACTAGGAAGAAAATTTGTCCCTTTGAGAGTCCACCTGGCATGGCACAGTTCTCTTGTTCTGCCAGCAGGGAATTGTTCTGATATTTGGACTCTAGCAAGTGACCTGGAAAAGTACAGCACTTTGCTCAAATCATTCTCTTTCCTTATCCAAATGTGTGAGGTCCATACTGACATCTGTTTGTGGAAGCAAGGTTATTTTGCCTAAGAAAGGCAAACCTTCCACATATGTCATCATGTCATCTCCAAAACCACAATCCATAGCTTGAAAAATTGTAAGGGAATGCATTTTAGCAAATTAATAACACTAGTGAAAGTCCACTATTTTTTCCAAATAATATGTAAGTTCAACATTGTTTCTTAAAAAAAATCTAGAAATGCATTTTAGAAGTTAGGGTGTTTTGGTTTTTTTCCTTTTCCTACAGAAAGGACTATTTTTCATTAGTCCTCCTTGGGAATGCTCATTAGAAATTAAAACTTATTTGTAACAACACTTAAAAATCTATTTCTACAGAAGAGATTCAAGGCGAAAAAATAATTGCTAGACATGTTTTAATTTAAATGAAGTTTTGTTTTGTATCAAAGAGGTAACTATAAAGTGGTCTAATTCTTAATAACTCATACAAATGAGGAGGGAGCAGGGAATCTGTCAGGAATACACTTGAGCTATATCCAGGTCCATTTTTTATATACTTGTATGTGGTACATTATAGCCTACTTACCTGTGAATACTTATGATATAAAGCCCCAAGAGCCCCTTTGCTGTTTGTACAAATTTATGAAGTGATTAACTGTAGGGGAAGACTCAAAGTAGAAAAAGGTAGTGGCCTTTAACAACACCTGAGGAAGCAAAAAGTAGCATCCTGATACTTGTAAGAAAATCGGATTCTAGGTGGATGTCACTGACTTGTAGAAGGTAGAACCAAACAGAGATTTAAAACTTGAATTTGATGGAGTTGAAAAGAAGGAGATGAGAAAGGAATTCAAAGATACATATTGCACCACAAAAGAAAGATACCTTAAAGGGTCATGTTTCCATTCATTTAATGATAAATTATTCTCAGGTAAAAAATAAAGGTTTTTGTGATAAACAAGAGCCATGTGGCTAAGGGTTTGAAATAAAATATAAAATAAATAAAAATAAAGCAGGCAGAAAGGAAATCAGTGCTGCAAATAAATGTTTTAGAAACAAATTCATGTGTTAAACCAATGTTTATTACATACAGAATATGGTATGCATATGGTTTTAATGAACACTGAATCCAAATTTTGAAGCAATTGTTTAATTTTACAGTATTACTTCATAGAAAATGTATAATTTAATGTTTGGCTATGATTTCATAGTTATGCAAAACATTCATGATCCAGTGAATTACTCAGAAACTATGTATATGCATTTCAGTTCCTTTTGAAGATATTTTACCACAGTTTAATTTATTAAATTTATCATGAGTGCAACCATTTGATGTAATTACAGCTGCTATTAAAACACCAAATGTCCTAGGTTTCCCTTGCTGAGTTTAAAATAACACTTACTTTGAACTATGTGATTTGCTAGCTTATGGACTTTTCCATTCACATGGGGGTTTAAAGAGCATTTTTACTTGGGGTTAAATCTCAATAGTATTGATGCCATATGGAAGTATGAGATTTATATTAAAAGCTTGAGATGAATGCTCCAGATGTATTTCTATTTTGTGTTTAACAATAATATAAATTAAGTGTATTTTTCTAATGAGTAAAATATTAGACTATATTCTCTGTAATTTTTTTGTTAATATAATCATGTATCCATGCTGTTTAATTATTAACTTCCCAAAACTTTTTCTTTTGATGTGTTAAATATATATATACAACATGAGGAATGGACTGGGAAGACTTGTGTCCATAATTTAGAATGTCGGTTTTATCCAACATGTTTCAATTCAAAAGGAGTTCAAAATGATAAAAATATTTTGCCTTGAAATTTTGTATTATTAACACAAGGAGAAGACAAAAATAATAAAAATAAACCTAATTTTTAGACAATTATATAGAGCAAGAACAGACTGGGTCAGAGCAGTGCTGCATCTGACCTGGGTTTCTGTCTATATCTTTCAGCCATGCATCCTCCCAGCAAGCAGAACTGTCTCATTTGACATGATACACTGTCTCGTTCATTTATCATTCATTTATGGACAGTCTGTGACTTGCCTAATTTTTCCGAACCTCCTAAGAGATTACCTGCCTCCCCAGCCTTTTGGGGCAGCAAGTTCTAGGGGTTGCCTGCTTCCTATGAAAAAAAATACTTTGATTTCTGCCAAATGTTTCTCTGCTTATTTTTTATTACGTCCCTCCAATTATTTTGTGACAGAATTTGGGGGAAAAAATTTCCATTTATCTACCACTGCAGTAGGTTTCTAAACCTTAATTACATTCCCTTCAGCTTTCTCCTCTTCAAAGGGAATAGTTTCAGCTGTTTAAATCTCTCCTTAAAAGGCAACTATTCAATTCACATAATATTTGTTACTCTCTGTAGCTTCTTTAACTCTGCTACATGCTTCCTGAGATATAAGGTCCAGAACTGTGCACAGTACTCAATATGTGAGCCTGCCTGGGTTTTACATAGAAGGGAAATCATTCCCTCCGCTTTTTTCCCTGTACTCTTCTGATCATGCCCGGCACTGGGTTTTTTTTCCTATTCTTCACTTTAACTTTATTGAGACAATGACTTCAGAGACCTGTCTATGATTGTTCAAAGTGCTCCTTCCTGAGCTGCAACTTGCAGTTGATTTCAGCTGTACAAGGCTGTTTTCCCTCTAGGACATTTCTATACACTGAAGCTTATCTGCCACCTTTTCACTGTCTCCATTTTGTGAGGTCCTTCTCAAATTCCTCAAATTCTTTGTGTTCCTCAAATGCAAAGGATTCACTGAGCTTCTCTTGCTATGACCTTCCCCATTTGAGTGCCCATTTTACACTTTAGCCATCAAGAAATTCCAATTCCCCACCTGACTCCCAGGCTTTGACAGATGTGAAGAGCTTTCTACAAGTTAGAGTGTCCTTTACAATGCATTTTCCAATTTTTTTTAGCTTTCCGGACTTTCTGTCAACATTTGAACTAATATGTTTTAAGAACTTGTTTCAAAGTACTTTTCTGTTATTTCCACATGGGCAAGCTTTCTACTTGTTAAAATGCCAGTTCTTCCTTGTGACAGGCCGAAGTTTCCTTTCTAAACCAACCAAGGGCTTTGGACCACTTGGTTTTCTTCAGTTGTAGCACATATTTTACATGGGCTTTTAACATTACTTGTTTAATAGCCCTTAATATGCTTGTGAGTTTCTTGTGGACCTCACTTTTACTTAGTTTTGTTTCCTGAAATTGAATATAAAAATTTCACGTCCTGATTTTTGTTGCTATAGCACCCTTGATGCAACAGCATACTATCATATCAGTTGACAGGATTTTCTCATTTAATCAGAACTATGTCTGCCAGTGGAATGTCCTCAGAGGGCACTTTGGGAGTAAAATTCCTCTGCAACATATTTACAGGTCTCATTCATTTCTCTACTTCTCTGATTTTATTTTTTTTTATTACTTTCTATTTAAAAGAGTCTCCAATTCAGTCACTCTTCCTTAAAATACACTTATCTCAAGGCCAGGAGGTCCCTGAAGTGTTACAGACACTGAAATTGTCCTATGGGTCTGCAAACAGAGATACTGTGTTTTGCAGAATAAAGTGGGTAGCTCCCTCTCCTCCTTCTCTTAGATTTACCTATCTGCATCTTGAGCACAAAACACATTATTTTTTTGAAGTTTACATTAGTTTAGCTTCTTTCAAGAAACTACTTACTTTAGTCAACATTCCTTGAACTAGTTAGTAAAAATACTCAACAGTGTGAAATCCCACAGAGGCAAAACAAAGCATCCGCCTCATCTGAGTCTCTTTATACATACACTGATGTTTGACATACATATGTATGCTACATCTCTATGGAGAGAATTCTGGGAATGGGATTCCACTTTCTGGCTTAGCTATTATGGTCCATGAAGATCCAGTCATCATGTCAGTGAAGTGTAGACTCACTCATGAAAAGCAGATGTCCATTTCAAAATCAGCTAAACAGCTCTGCAGATCTCTGAATATTCACCACATTTTCATTGACTATCATATGTGCACAGACAACTAGCTTTCACAAAAACACCTCAAGTGAGGCAAGATCCTATTGTTTTTCCTAATCAAATCACAGATAATTATATCACTGTCAAGTTTCATGTCTTTTGTGCAATCTGGCCAGTCCTGATGAATAATCGTTTATTGGCTTGGAATAGCAGCATATTGTTCTCTGTCTCTGCATGTGCATAAACTGTGATGCCTTTTTGTTAAAAATTAGTTGATTTTCCCGATTTCCCCCTTGTTTCTATCTTTTATGAAAACAGAGAGAAAAGGTCAGTAAAACCAGATAAAATAAAACAAATCTAGGATGAAGGCTGATTACAGCTTTCTATTATATCCAAGCGGAAGCACCAACAAGCTGAGTATCCTCCTTTGTAAAGACTCAAAAGGCTTTTTGCTCTCTTGACAGAATGAAACAGCTTTAACTGAGTGTGGAAGAAACATGATTGCCAATGGCATCTCATCAGTCATGGCAAAATAAAAAAAAGCCAAAAAAAGTTAGAAATAATGTCTATTACTAACCATGATTGCTATTACTGCACATATTAGCAATCTGAGAGAAAAGATTGATTTTCAGTTATGTACATTAATGTCACAATTTAAAAAATATTCAAATGTCAAAGAGAATCACGTGTATTGAAATTGATTCATATAGTGTATATATTTTTCTGTTATGTTTTCTTGAGCGAATTCTATAAATGAAAAAGCAATGAAAACCGTAGAAAATAGGAAAGTTTCAATATCCAGTTATAGTTATAGGCTATATCTACAAAGATATAAAGTACTTATTTTTTTTCCTAAACGTCAGAAAGTTTTGAAGTATATTTTCTTGCAAACTATATTGCAACATAGGTAGAGGATGAAAAATCTAGGGCATGTCTAGGGAAATACATATATACACACAAATATATTTTATTTTTAAACTGGTTATTTGAATCTCCTTAGTTGCTGACCTTGCCTAGCTGTTCAATGACCACCCAGCCATTTTTTTCATTCTCCCTCCTCCTACACGATGAGGAAAGAAATGACAAATGACAAAACTCCTAGATTGATAAGGACAGAGAGATCACTTACCATTTACTGTCACAGGCAGAACCAGCTTGACTTGGGTAAAACAATAATTTAAGTTATTGCAACTAGAAATAGATTTTGGGATGGTGAGAAGCAGAAACAAAACCTAAAACCAAACTCCACTTCTTCCCAGGCTCAACTTCACTCTTCTGTTTCAAAGTTTTCTACCTCTTCCTTTCACCCTGAGAAGTGCAAACAGGGTGGGAGAGGGGGGTTGTAGTTTGCACTGGCTCCTGTCTGCTGCTTCTTCCTTCTCTCACTTTTCCCTTGCTTCAATGTGGGCCCTCTTCCCATGCTGCAGAGTAATACTGCTCCTGCATGGACTCCTCTCTGTGGGTTACAGTTCCTGCCTAGACCTGCTCCTGTGTGGGCACTCCATGGGCTGCAGTTCTTTCAGGGCATGTCCACATGTTGCAGCATGGGATCTCCCATGGGATTCAGTGCAGATGTCTGCTCTGGCATAGTCCTCTCCATGGACTACTGGCAAATACCTGCCCACCCTCTCCACGGGCTACAGCTCCTACAATTTCTGTTGCAAGGTCTGGAGCATCTCATACCTCTCCTTCTTCAGTGACCTTTGATACTACCAAGGCCATTCTCATACTTTTTTTCCTCTTACTCCTCTCTCTGCTGGGCAGTTTCCTACTCCTTCTTATGTATGTTTCTACAAAGGTGCTACCAACTTGAGTGAGAAGCTCAGCTGTACCCTGCAGAGGATTGGTTGGAGCTGACATGGGTTATTTCCAGCATGGGGCAGCCCCTGGACTATTCTCACAGAGGCAACTCCTGCAGCCCCGCTTCTAAACAAAACCTTGGCACTTACACCCAATGAATTTGTGTAGCCCTTAATACAAAGAAATATATGTTCAAAGAAAATTAATGCATATATTTATATGGATTAAATCATGACTACTTTTTAAAACAAAGGAGGTGGCTGAATTTAATCCAGACAAAAGAATTGTAGAGCATAAGCCTGCCAAAATTATCAAGATGTACATATCCCTAAGTAGTCAGAACCCCTAGCTGATCACTGTAAGAACTGCACAGGCATGATCTATGTCTGAGCAGGATGAATCCAGTGTTAGAGCCCTTAAAATATGATGCTTGCAATGTAGTCTAACCTGGGAATCACGCTGCATGCAAATAGAATTACTACCATAAAATGAAGCTATCACTCTGACAGACTTATCTGTCAAAAGTATATGTATATTGTTTCGTAATTCCTATGAATTTCTAATCTATGCATTTTCAAACACCTCAGTATGAAATATGGCTATTTTTTGAATATAATTTCATGAAGTTGTCTACAGGTCATTTAATCTCTCATTCTCTTAAAATGGAGAAAAGCGTAAATCATAGATGTTGCTAGAGAAAATATTACCCAAGGGTATTTTGCATTAGCATTGGCAACAGCTGATAACCATATAGATTTGCAATATCATATCATGATGCTCACTCTGTAGAGCTGAATTACTTATTTTCTGACTTTTTCTTTTTGCAAAGGAAGTTGCAAACTAATATTTCAGCGAGATTTACACCTCGTGTTAGACTTTCTTGCATTTTCAACAGAAGAATTACAGACCCTACTTTCTTTACATAATATGAGACATTTTTAGTTATCTAGTACTTGAAGCTGTAAATAAATAATTATGAAAGGTCTTTGCACTCATATATAAGATAAAAAGAAGTTTTTATAACATTTTGGAATGGTTTTTTTACAATTCAGAAGCACAATATTAGAAGTCAGATAGATAGGGAGGCAAATCTCATGCCAGACTTTCTCATGAGACCAAATACTTTTAAAATGATCATATCGCAAAATCAGATTAAACTCTGACACAAAACCTGAAAAAGTCTAAATTAATTCAATACTTTCTGCAAAGTGTGGTCAATATTGTAAAGACTGCTCATTGCTCTGCCAGATGTAGTCACCTTCTACAGCTGGTTTGCTGACCATGGGAATCTACATGGCACAGACTTGGATATACAGATGTCTTCTTGACCACAGCCATTCCCCATTGTAACACAAAATTATTAATGTACTTCAGAGGAGGAAGTGAGCAGTTTATTTATTACACCATGGTTTAGTATCATAGAATTCTACAATTGCCTGGATTTTGAGATTTTAAAGATGAGTCATGGCAACTTTCAGTGTAGCACATTGCACCTTGATGTTTGCTATTCAAATATACAGCTAAGCTACATCAAATGGGACTCACAGTGCAAACTAGGTAATTATGCTATCTATCCCGAGCTGAGGGACAAATCATTTTCAGGTAATGTTGACTTAGCTTACTGTGGCTTTTCAGATTTATCATTCACACTTCACCTTTAAACTTCTTTAGACGTTTTATCAATGGTCTTTTCTAATGCAGTGTCACGAAAACAACAAATAATGAGCTTTTTGGAATGGATTTTGAACAACTGAGTTTCTGTCATGCATTTTCAATAAACTGACTTCAGAGGTTCAGAAAACAAAAATGAGTTTCAAGTGACATATTACCCTTTCCCATATAATTAAAAAAAAATTGAAGACATACATTAATATTTATCTCACATCTTGAGCTGGTCCATCCTGATTCACAAGAGCATTGGTACCCATCAATGAGATCTATACATCTGAAATACAAAACAGTGTTATTCAGATTAAGCTATGTAATTCCAGATTCAGCACTAGCAATATCATTCTGTACATTTCAAAATAGTGGCATGACATAATCTGCTGAGTCCATGGTACTTTTAATTAGTTTTAATAATGGACTTCAAATATGCACTTCATGGGTGCTGGGGCATTAAGGATATTTGTAAGGATATTGATTGTCATATTAGAAGACATCTTCCCATTTCAAACTTTTGATTTGTAACAGCTTTTAAGTATATTAAACTATAATTAATCCACACATACTGAATACTGGTTTATGCTAACGAACAAAAATGAAAAGGAAACTGAGATAATGTAGCAGTATATTACATTAGCTTAAGCAGGGAACATCTGTCATCTTTAAGTGTGGTTGTTCTCTTCGTGGAAGAATATAATTAAAAGCATATTTATCAACCTTCCCATATCATTAAATCTTAAATATTGCTAGTTAGGTACATTATCTTGGAGATAATAATAGTTAAATACAAATAGGCACCTTCCATGAAGACAAGGGTCTGGCAAGCATTCATTAACATCTATCTCACAGTTTGTTCCGACAAAACCTCTCTTACAGTGACATTTATAGGAACTGATGTCATCAATGCAACTTCCATTGTTGAGGCAAGGAGAAGACATGCATTCATCTATATTTACTTCACATCTATCACCTGTATAAAAAAAACAGAAAATGCAACTAAGCTTTAAATTCTAAATTAAACCAACCAAGATTATTTATTAATAATTCCAGATAAATTGATTTTATTTACATAGATTGTTCATATAGTTCATTATATTCATCAATAAAGACTATCCAGTTGGAAATACCTATAGATTTAAATGTCAAAAATTGCAGTTATATTGAAATATATAGTGATAAATATAAAATGATGACATCTGCAATAGTGGCAAGGTAAAAAGGTTTTGAGGACCAACTTGCAATCGAGAAAGTGAAATTTCAAGATTAACTTTGTTACATAGTGATTAGAAAGTTGAATAGCACAGGTTTCCTCTAAGAGGAACACAGAACTAAAATGAGACATGTCTTGGTGATCTAACTCTAATATGTATTTTCTCAAAGTGAAATTGAAATGCAGGGGCTTTTGATAAATGATGCAAGACAAAATACTTTGAAATATTTTTTAAGACATTCACTATGACAGGTATGGTAGTGGACTTTTACGCTTGTAAGTGACACAACTTCCATCTAAACATCTCAAAATACTAGTATTTTACAAAAAAAATATTGACAAACATCATGTGCATAGGTCTCTTTGTAGGTAGTTACAGCCTGACTGGTAGACAGCTAAAAGCAACTGCACAGTGTGTGTCTGAGATGAAGTCCATTTCCCCATAGCAGCCCTCACAGTGCTGTCCTTTGTTTTGGTCGCTAGAAGGGTGCTGGTAACACACCAGTGTTTTGACTGCTGCTGAGCACAGCATCGGGACTGTAATGTTCCTTCTGCAGTTAGGAGCAAGATTCTGGGAGGGGACACACGTAGGCCAGCTGACCCAAACTGACCAAAGGGATATTCCATACCATATGACGTTAACTCAGATATGAAAGCTAAGAAAAGGAGCAAGAAGGGGAGGCATTCATTGTTTCCAATGGCTGCCCACTAAGAAACTACTAAGTGTGTTAAATCTCTGCTTCCTGGGATGTGGCTGGACATTGCCATTGCTGGGAATTAAAGAATAAATCTTATTTTCTGCTTCACTTTTGCGTGCTCAAGCTCTGCTTTTGCTTTAGTAAAGTGTCTTATCCCAACCCACGACTTGCTTACCATCTTATTCTCTTTCCCCTGTCTAGCTGGGAAAGGGAGTGGGGGGGGAATAGAGTGACTGTGCGGGCACTTGGCATTCAGCTGAGGTCAACCCATTACAGCACCAAGCACCCAGTTACACAGTCCCACAGTAGGATGGGGGAGAGAAACAAAATATAAAAACGAGAAAACTCATGGGTTGAGATGACAGTTTAATACATAAAGCAAAAGCCACACATGCAAACAGAACTAAACAAGGAATTTATTCACTGCTTCCCAGGAGAGGGGCTATGAAGATAATTAAGGGACTGGAGGACAGTGTGAGGCAGATGGACCTTGAAAAGAGATGGCTGAGAGAGGACCTCATCAATGTGTATAAGTATCTGCAGGGAGGTTGCCAAGAGGAGGGATTCAGGCTCTTCTCAGTGGTGCCAAGCAATAGGACAGGAGGCAATGGGCAGAAACTGATGCACAGGAAGTTCCACCTGAATATGAGAAAGAAATTTACTGTGCAGGTGACTAAGCACAGGAACAGATTGCCCAGAGAGATTGTGAGGTCTCCCTCACTGGAGATATTCAAGGACCATCTAGATGCAAACCTGTACCATGTGCTCTAGGATGACCCTTCTTGAGCACAGGGAGGTTGGACCAAATGACCCCCCTGTGGTCTCTTCCAACCTTGTGCATTCTGTGACAGCTCTGACAGTATCAGTTTAGCTCAGTGTCCTGGCTGTGTCTTCTCCCAACTTCTTATGCATCCTCAGCCTCCTCAATGGTGGGGTGGGTTGAGAAGCAGAAAAGCTCTTGACTCTGTGTAAGTGCTGTTCATCAATAACTAAACCACCGATGTGTTATCAACACTGTTTCCAGCACAAATCCAAAACGCAGCCCCAAACTAGATACTGTGGAGAAATTTAGCTCTAGCTGGCTGAAATCAGTTTATTACAGATAAAGCAAAACATTCTCCTGATGTTTCAGGTGTGTGGGCCAGGGGAGGTGTAGAGAAGAAAAAAAGGAATGTGTAAGACAAACCCTAGCTTTTTAAAGGAAGGAACGCACAGCAAGGCAGAAGCACAGAAATACTTGAACATTTGTCTAGTCTATGTATGAATATACAACCAAAGATCAAATTCTGGCATTTGCAATAAATCTATGTTAATAAATCTATTAACATACTACAAAAAGATGTACTTTAAGATAATGGGGAATATTTTTATGTAGTGGAGATCAATAGTGCAATATTCACATTATTATGAATGTTAAGTATATAAAAATATTTTGCACACTTGAGGAAATTGCTTTTTCCACAATCTCAGTCTGCTAATAATAATCGAGCCAAATAAACAAAACAACATCCCAATTCTTTTCTGAAGTCAGCCTCCACAGCTCTAGAGCACTGTTGTCATGCTCTAGTGGAAAGCGTACACAGGAGATTGGACTTGGCAGGTATGCTACAAAAATGAGCTGAGAGGGGTTGCTGTGCAATTCTGTATTTGACCAGTGATACTTGCACCATGCTAAGCTCTAAATTGGTATGAAATAGAAGGCAGTTCACCAAAGAGCTTTGGTCTTTCATGCTCCTTGGATATTCTTGCTTGTTTAGTGTCACATTCTCAGGATCACTGGTATCTTATTTGATATCACTACAAATAAGAACTTAAAAATTTCAGAAAAAGATATTTTGTGAACATACTTTTGTAAAAAATATTTTTTTCAAGAATGGAGAAGTCAAGTTCATCTGTTGTGGTGTAGTAGGTCTAACTATCAAAGTGGCAATTCTCGTAAATCAGCATTAGGGCAGAAACTTCTCAATCTGCTTCAAAAGCATTGGTAGGATGGTAGTATTACAGAATATTATACTTCAAATTCACTTTACTTTCAATTCCAGAAGTGATTATTTTGCTTGTATCTGAATGTTGAGTGCAGCTGTATAATATTGTGTTCTACAACATTATAAAAAATCAAGGTCATGTAATTAAGTTTAGATTCTGCCAATTTAGACTGAATCTGTTGTAAAGAAGCCTTTAATGATGTCTCCATATTCTACCTTTATTAGGAAAGCAATATGAAGAGGGAAAATGGACCTTTAGTAAAATTTTCAGACATATGTAGAGAGTAAAAGCCCATTTTGTCATTCAAACCCTAAAAAGAATTTGTGAGATTTGCAGTCAATACAGACTATAATTATTACAATAGTAATTATGTTACAATAGGCTTAAAGATGAAAATAAATACATATAACTCAGGAAAACTAATTACATTTTAAAAAAGAATAAAAAAGTAGTTTTTTAATATTAGTTCTAACAAAGAAAATAACTTCCTCAATATTAGGATCAAAAGCAAAGTAAAGATAAAATACT
The DNA here is from genome assembly GCA_013390005.1 of Calyptomena viridis. NCBI lineage: Eukaryota > Metazoa > Chordata > Aves > Passeriformes > Eurylaimidae > Calyptomena > Calyptomena viridis. The sequence continues at coordinate 639 of WEIV01014499.1, read as the reverse complement.
GTATGGAAAAATAATGTAATAGCATCTCATAACTAAAGAAAAAACAAGCTGAAATGACAATTGGATTCACCTGTTACAGGAAGATGTAGAAGATACATCTCGAAAAAATATAATATGTAATAACTTCTATCAACTATCAGTTTATTTCCACAGGTTTTGAAATACTTTGTTATAAATATATTTTCAGAATATAAAATCACATTATAAATAAATGCTTGCTTCTAAGAACACATTTTTAAGCAGAATTTGTCTTTCATCTCCAATAAACTAACTTTGATACAATATACTTCAATCATTATATTCTAAATCAACTGTCTTACTGATCTAGAAACATATTGCCTCAAAATGAGAAACTGGTTGCAAAAAGCAACTACTTATTTTGTCACATTGTCATTAATTGGGTAAACAGCATAAAGTCCTCTTAACACCATTTAGGTATTATCTCATTCAGCCGGTTATAAGTGAATAAGCTGTTAACAAAAGTTTTCTCAGTATGCTGCACTGCCCGCGCAGCAAGCACCAGTCTGGAGCTCCGGCAGGCAGCGACTCCGCTCTCGGCAGCGCTGCGGACGGGGCTGCAAGACCCTGCCCGGGCCCGGGGGCCTCGTAGCCCCCTCATGCCGGGGGCTGTGGCGGGCC
>WEIV01014493.1:3940-14328 GCA_013390005.1 Calyptomena viridis | reverse complement strand
TCCTTTGACTGCAGCCACTATAGAGTAACTGGTTTTGTTGTGTGTGAAGTAGTTAGCTAAGAACAAAAATATTTGAAAAATATTTCATTTGGGAAGGGGAGCTAATGATGTAGTGGGGATTTTCTGTGATGAAGTCACAGCAGTTTAAAAGGACTGCATTAAGTTCTACGTCTCTGAGCACAGAGCACACGAAACAACAGAGAAGGTGACACTGCACGATTCAAATCTTTCTGTCAATGCTCAGCCTTGAGGCATCTGTCACACTTGGCCTCTTTTTTCTTTTCAGTATGTAGTCCAGAACAGGCTGTGGGAAGTAAGTAACTGTTACAGGACCAAGTCCTACAAAGGCTCATTTATACTTTCTCCATTTCTGACCTACAGTAAGCTATAGCTATATCCCAATTTGCAGTGTAATCATCAGTGTTACTGATCTTCCTGAGTTTCCTTCACAGAACCACAAGCAAAAGATCATATAAACTAAACTACTGAGGTAAACTTGGTTCTATCACCAATGTATATCTTCCATATCAGACCTTTGGGCCAAGTAGTTGTGGAGTAGAGATCACTGTCCTCCACAACATTGTTATATCACTTTTTAAAACTATCTTAATTTCAATAGTTATGTATCCCCAATTTCAAGAAGGTACAGCAAAATCCATAACAAATTCTTTCTAAACCCTTAGTAAAACACTAGCTTTTCTACAGTCTTCCACCTCTTGACATTACAAGTGCTGTTTTACTCACTTTTAGATGTTGCTCCTTCTGCTTGACTCTGAGAATCAAAGGAACAGAAAGAATGATAGCAATGAAGACGACTTTTACCATCATGCACTGTATAAAAAGTCTGAGCGAGTTCTCCTGAGCACCATGGAATTACAGCCTCATGCACTTATAAATCTTTCTATTTGTTGGACTTTCCATTCTCCAGTTCTCCTAGAATAATATCCACTGATGACAATGGACTTATCAACACAGTGCTGTCAATACAAGTAAAAACTCAGAAAAATATAGCTTGCCAGAATTTAAACAATGTCTAAAAAAATCTGGGGCATAAAAGAGGATATGATCTTCTCAATTAATTTGATATATAATTAAATTATGTCTAATTTAGATATCCTTCCATTTAGAATTTATACTTTCTGGCATCAAAAGCAGTTTCCTTGAAGCCTTTTGTCAAGCATGCTTCTCATGTATGACAGACTTGGATTGGTAAGTCTACCTTACTCAGTCATTGGCAGCAAGAGTCTAGAATGTCTCTGCCACCTTTCTCGAGATGCTAATTTCCCTTGCCAAGTTCTGCTTCCTTCATCTTGTGTGCTGTTGTACCACTTCAGCTGTCAGACTGGTCAGACCCTGAACTGAATCTATGAAATGATTGGGTTTCAGCACTACCAGGCTGGCAAACAGCTGAATCAGTGCAACTGAGGTCATGAGGATTGGGAAGAACTTGTCTGATATCAACTTGCAAGAAAGAAAACCACTACCAAACCACATATCTGTGATTGCCTGTATGCAAGAGATACTTCTACACATATAGAGTAAATGCACTGAATAACAATGCAGTATGATTACAAAAGATGACTCAAAACCCAGCCAGAGTTCTCTTACTCACCGTTATACTAAACTCACTTACAGAAACAACTTACAGTAACATTTCATAAAGGAAGTTTGCATATTTAAAAGGCCAAGAATAATTGGCTGGCTTTTAGTTAAACATAATTCTGTCCTGTGTTTTCACAGGAAAAAAACAACTGTTATGATCTCCAAACAAGCCAACATTGCAGTGTCTGTTCCACTGAAAGACTCTAGCATTATTTACACTGCTTCTGGGCAATTACTTTGAAATAATAAACTCACTGCAGCTAGCGCATCTCATTCCCCATGCATGGAAACTTCCTTTTCTAGTATATACAGGTTCTCAGAAGATGCCCTCTGTAAAAATAGCTTATAATGGTTTTGCTTCGGGGCAAGAGGGGGAAAACAAAACAAAACTAGACCCTGATTATGTTTTTAGCAAGAACCACTTATATAGAGCTCTTATAGATGTGCACTGGCCTGTAAAGAATTGTCTGTTTTTTTAATTTTTAATTCATCTCAGCTTTCAAATAGGCAGAACAGTTCCATACAAATATACTATCAATTAAAAAAAAAATCTTTAAATAAATGAACCTGCTACAAGAAATGATGAAAATAAAATGAGAAAACCAGCAACTAAAATTGTGATTTGGTATTCGCATTAATATTTCAAGTTTTTATGCAATTGCAAATGGGGATAAAATATATAATCCAGTGATTGCAAGAGCTGGAGCTTTAATAAAAAATAAAACAAAAACACCACCAAAGAACATGAGACCTGCCACAGGACATAAGCAGCTAAGAACTTGCTTCTTCAGTCACAAATGATAATGTGAAAGAAATATTTGTATGTTACACCACTGCTGCACTCTTGATTCTTTTGTTCTAAAAGTCATACCAAATGCACTAAGCTGATGATACAAGAGCAGGAAAAGCACAAAATCTCTATACCAGACTATATTTGAGAACTAGTACAGTGATAAAGAAAACTTACTTACTTTTGACTGCTCTAGCTACTGATATTACAAATACTCTTGCTTCAGGCTTCATATACAGAAGGACAACATTGCAGGGAAGAAAGCAAAAAAAAAAAATTAAAAAAAAAATCAACAAACCCAGCAGCCCCTCTCACTCCCCAAAGCAATATGACATTTGTTTATATATGGGAAGTTATGTTCCAAAAGTCTGGAACAAAATGTACAGCAAACCCAGCTCTTGCAGAAAACCTTGCAAGCCTGTGCTGAGTAGACACTGTTCACAAACATTTGGAAAATGCTTCATGTGCTGCCTGTGAGCACGACCTTCACAGGCCTTCTGTGCACGAACAGAAGGTCTGTTTGTGCCTCTTCCTGGCTCTGAACTAAGATGGGTGGCCTGGCCTTCAAGAAACACTAAAGCTGCACTCTCTTAAGTGAGGCTTAAGTGGAGGCATGTGGAAGTAGGGTATTACTGGTTTTTCTGCCCACAACACAATATGAAAAATTATTCAAGATTAATAAATGCTAATACACTTACAGTGATATTAATCCAATTTTTGCTCCCAAATTGCTGAAACCATAGACATCTACCGAAATGTATCACAACATCTTAAGAGCTACGGTCAAACTATTACAATGAGAAGTTAAGATTCATTCCCTCACTGCTGGAAGCAACATTTGCTAGCTCTGCCAGCCAAGAAAGTTGGCCAAGAAAGTATTTGTTCTCCTTCATATACTTACAGATAACTCAATCAAAAGTATTGAAATAACATATGGAGGTAAAAAGTAGAAGGTAACTTTTCTGGCACACATACAGCTGCCCAGTGTGGCTGTCCTATTAAAGTTGAGATAGAAAAACTATCCTCTTAGCAAACCTACTCCAAAAAATGCAGAAAAAACTTGGCTGATGTGTGATTATACACAGATTAATGACTTCAGAGGATAAGTCAACAAGACGGTAAGAGCTAGTTCCACCCCATTCTCCATGTTTTATTTATGGTATATATGTGGGCTTCAGTTATTATCATTCAAAAATAGCCAAGAGACCACATTACATAAAAACTCCTCAGCATTTAAAACATTAAAATGCAACAGCAGAAAGGAACGCTGGAATAAATGACATTATGTCTTGCAGGTAACGTTACAGAAATGGAATCTGATGTAGTGAGAATCATAAGGTTGGTATAGTGGGCAGAACAATGAAGCAACCAAATTAGACTGCAGACAGAGAGAATATTTAAATCATTGCTTTGGGCAGACTACCTGTAGATAACTGAAACACTAGGAAGTTGGAGAGAAAAGGATTATGACAAGAAGTCTGAACAGCAATAAGCAATTTTTTAACCAGTCTTTAATGTGCCTAATCAGACATGTGTAAAAGAGGCCTAGTTTTCAAAGGGCAGATGTTAGTATTTGCTGAAAAGCTGAAAACTAGTCAATTCCAAAACTGAAATAGCTTGAGTGTAACAAGACTTTAAAAACAAAGCACGATAATAGGTTAAAGTATAGAGATCACTAGAACTGGAAAAAAACCCCAAAAACACAGTACAGAGAATGTTCAATCAAGAGGGAGAAACTTAGAAGACAAAACTCCATCAGAAAGTGCATATATGTCAACATCACAATACGTCACAGAAATGCACCTATTCTGATTACTTTCTGTTTAAAAAATATAACACTATTTGAAAAGCCAAAGAGGAACATTGCAAATTTTTATTTAGAAGTGTATTTCAGGTTGTTATGTTTTAAATATATTGCCTTTTACACTTGATAATGTTCAAATTCCCATATTGTATAAAGAATGCTAAACAAGCTAAAGACAAAGTATAAAAGAAAACATTTAAGTTTCAGCAAACTAACTTTGTTTTGTTTTTTTTTGCCTTGATATCTTACTGAATTTGAAGGATGGAGTGTATTTTTTTCTAATATGGACTATTTTAGTGTGAAACTTTACAAAGAAAAAAACAAAATACAACACCTCAGTGAGTTCCACAACATTCATTTACATTTACACATAGTCTCCAGTTGCATCACAGCATTAAAAGAGGGATTCACAGAACACAGTCTATCTACATTTTCCTCTTACAGGTCACAAGAAATAACAATAATTTCTTTAAGTAGAAGCATAGAATAGACTATACTAAGGTTTCTAAACCAATTTTCATTCTACTTCAAGCTGGGTGTGGAGGGAATTGGCTAATAAAAAGTCTTACGCACAAAATCCATTATAGGAAGGCTTATTTCTCAAAAAAGTGGGTCAGAAACAATTTCAACCTTGTTAACGGGATGTGAAAATGAAAACTCTTGAAACAAGCAATGCAAGGAAGAGATTATAAAGTCTTTGTTTTGTACCCAAAAGTTTAACAAACAAAATTTAAGGGATCAAAGCTAGCCTATTACAAAGCATAAAACTATCTCTGTTGAAAACCATAAATTATGTATGGAGCAGGCATATTTACTAGTGCTGCTAGTAATGCAGAACATCTCTGCATGAGCACTGACTGCTCAATGCCTCATGTTCTTTTATGATGAATTATGCAGAAAGTTCCAACACCACAACTATGCTAAGGTACTGGAGTTCATGTAAATAAGTGCTTGAGAGTCATTGAGTAAGTGGGAGACAAAAATATTACTTTTTTCCTTTTGCTCAGGTCAAATGTTTTATGAAGAGTAATTGCCACTAACACAAAAACAAATATACTGAAAAAGTCAGGTAAAATTGTCTTCTCCACCTTCCTTTTTTTTTTCTTCTCTCCTCCCTCTCCTCACTACATCTCCCCTCTTCAAGTGATGCAGCTGCATAAAATTTTGAAGTACTGTTTGCAGTGATCCACTAAATTCCAGGAACAAAATAAGAATATTTGAGAATTTAAGAACCAACATGGTGTGTCAATTTGAATATTTCCTCCATCATGAACAGTTAATTTTCAAAAAAAGCCTTTGCTTCTTTCAAAATGAGGATGATTTCAGAACAGGCTCACTTATATTAAAGATTCAAAAGAATTTGAACTACTAGTGAAGTATGGGGAATGTCTATATGGCCCAATGAGGCACAATGCATGAAGTCTTCCCTGCTCTGAGGCAGAGACATCCAGAAGCCATCTGTTATGCTTTTATCCATGTGTCTAGATTGCTTTGATGCATATTTATGCCTCAGCTATGCTATTTCTGATTCTAGACCTAAGTCAGTATTTCTTTCTGGTTGCCTCACTGAACTCCACAATTGGTGTGAGTGCAGGGATTTTTAGTAGACAGAATCAAAACCAAGTGCAGGTTTTCCCAACAAAATCTGAAGCACATAAGGAGACAGCAGTCTGTGGTGAAGGCAAAGAAGTCATCTGGTTTGTCCCAGAAGACTGGGAACATGAGATTAGGCTAAACACCCCACCTATACAGTCATTGTGAGCCTGCTTGGTTATCTGATGCATGTGTGGACACACGGCTATGAGCAGTTTACTATTTCCTAAAAAATAGAATTATGAAAATCTGTAGGCAATCTATCAGATAAAATATGGTGAAATATACTTGATATGCAACTTGCCTTAATATAGTATGTCAGGAAAATACAAAGTACCACTAAACAATGCAATTTTCCCCCAAATATTTAAAGTAGTTTTGATTCCAACTAAAATACAAAATAGAATCATACCATAGAAAGGTTTAGGTTGGAAGGGCTCTTAAAGATCATCTAGTTCCAACAACTGGCATAGTCAAGGACACCATCTACTACACCAGATCAGGTTGCTAAAAGCCCCATTCAGCCTAGCCTTTAACATTTCCGGGGATGGGACATCAACAACTTCTCTGGGCAAACTGTTCCAATCCCTTACCACCCTCCCAAAAAAGAATTTCCTCCTAACATCTAATCTAAAACTATCCTCTTTCAGTTTAAAGCTAGCTTGGGATTGCCCCAACCCAGGTGCAGCACCTTGCCTTGCTGAAATTCATGAGTTTCCCATGGACACATCTCTCAAGCCTGCCAAGGATGGCATCCTTTCCCTTCAGCATGTGGACTGTACCACAGAGATGGGTGCCACTGGTAACTTGCTGAGGGTGTGCTGAATCCCACTGTCCTTGTCACTGACAAAGATGTTAAACAGTGCTGGTCCCAGTACTGCCCCCTGAGGAACATCATGCATGCCCAGTCTCCACCTGGACATCTAGGCTGCAGACCACAACTCCAGCCAATTCCTTAACTACGGAGCAGCCCTTCCATCAAATCCATGTCTTACCAGTTTAGAAATAAGGATGTTGTGTGGGACAGTATCAAATGCTTAGCACAAGTCCAGGTAGATGACATTGGTTGCTCTTCCCTTACCCACCAGTTCTGTAACCCTGTCGGAGAAGGCCATCAAATTTGTCAAGGAGGATTTGCCCCTTCATGAAGCCATGTTGGGCATCACAATTGACCTCCTTATTCTCCATGTGCCTTAGCAGAGTTTCCAGAAGCACTGAGGTGAGACTGACTGGGCTGTAGTTCCCTGGGTCTTCCTTTTTCCCCTTTTTAAAAATAGAGGCTAAAAATTTTGGGTTTTTTGCAGTCAGTGGGAACTTCACCATACTGCCACAATTTGTAAAATATAATGGCTTAGCCACTTCATCTGTCATTACTCTTAGGACCAATGGAAATATGAAAGTGTTTTTCAGCCCTTTTGCTATGTGAAAAATTCAAAGAATTTCTATTTATTTAGACCTATACAGAAGTAAAAATATCTAATTTTCTTCTTCATTTCACACTACAGACACTGGTTGAGCACACTGCATTTTTTCAAACTTCTTATTTAAAGCAGGTGGTTTAATTTTCAAGTCTTAAGGGAAAAATATCCATCTTGGGTTGAAACTTTATCTATCTCAATTCAGGAGAGAGGATTCATTTTTTTCTCTTTAAGAAAGTTATAAACCTCATCTTGAAGTCTTTGAAGATGAAATGTATTTTCCCCATGCTCCTAACTTCAGCAATGGCCTAGAGATTTAACAGGAAAGTAGGTCATTAGAGTCCCAGATACTTTTTTTGACATAGCTAAATGACATTTCTTCTGGAATCCAAATGTCATTTTTGCCCTTTATTCTTAGAAAAATAGATGTCAATCCCCACTAGAAAACAGTGCAATCATTACTTTTTGATAGAAAATTTAAATCAATGGAAAATAAAAGAAGTTGGAGGTACTGCTTCTCTTCAGCTTCTGTTTCCTATGAATTTTCTAGGCTTCCTGAGCTGCCCAGTCCTGAGCTGCCCAGTCCTCTCAGCTGACCAGTCTTTTCTGGTCAAGATTGAATCTAGAGGGATACAAGGCAGCATCCGTGCATTTTGAAGGTCAGCTCACAGAGTTCAGTATCAAAAAAATTCTGCTTTGTTTCACACTGATTTAGAGAAATAGCAAACCTAGCATTTTAATGAACTTCCATGTCACAATCTGACTTCACATTGTAATGCATTAAATAGCCATACAGAATATAATGACTACATTACCATACTGTACATAAGTGAATAACAAATACATAAGTGAATAACAAAGCTCAACAGGTTTCAAGTTTAAACAACTAATTTCAATCACAAGCCATACTAGCTGAGAACCACTTCTCTCCTTTCACTGGCATCCTCCTGACACCAGCCCAGATCTCTTCTCCAGCAGTGTTTCTCTTCTAAGAATCCTCTCTCTCCCACACACATTTTAAGCATGGCCGTAAAATTTTACAGATAGACTGGTGTTTTGTGTTTTTCTGTTATTCTTCCCCAGGATACGCAATTTATGTCTGATAGAAACTCATACCACACACTCAAGGAAACAAAGCAGAGAGAAACAGGGAAACAATGTGTTAGTAAGACAATTTGCCATGAACAGCCCAACAAGTTCCATTACAGAGACTTCTTTAGCTGCAAGACCTTAATACTTGAATGACATAAGTGACAGAACAGCACTGAAAATGGAAAAAAAAAACCACAAAAACACTCTAGGTCCTGGTGAGAGGTCAGGGGATGGACTACCAGGAAAAATTCTGAAATTCAAATCAGTATGGAAGCTGGAAGATCTAAGCACTAGAAATATGGTTTAGTTTAATTGATATATAAAATCTGCATTATCATTTAATTAAAAATCCTCTCCCACATAATTCAGTGATATCTTCCTGCTTTCAGGAGTTCCTTCCTCCCATCACCCTTCACACAGGTCCCAAGTATATCAAAGTCCTGTTTTGTCTTCTTTGCTGTAACAGGTTTGGAGGTTTCGACCTCCGCCCCCAGTGTAAAGAAGTGAAACACTGGCTTATGACCAGAATCCGAACAAAAGGTTCAGACAACCTTCTCTGTAAGTCCAGCAGCACAGAGTACTTAGAAACAACTGAACAAGATCCACACAGTGACATGCACTCGTCTTGTGTATAACTAGGATCCTGCTAAAGAAAATGCAGGGAAGTTCTCAAGGAAGTCCTTACTCCTTTTGCAAGTTTTGTCTTAATTTTCATCTATTCCATGTTCCAGTGCTGAGCTACTAACCTTCTAGAAACTTATGCCTTCACCTCCAACCAAGAAGCTAAAGAAATTATGCCAGTAGCCTTGCAAAGAAATACACTTTGACCTTAGTGCAGCAGATACAAAGATCATGCTGCATTTTCCACTACCCAGGTCAAGTGTGCTCAAGTACTTTGCTTTGCTAAAGACAAAACCTCTTCCCGGCTCTGACTGCCAGNCCAGCTGGCAATGCTTTGCCTGATACACTCCAGGACACTTATACGGCTTTTTTTTTTAATAACTTTTTTAATAAGTTATTAAACTTTTTTATTAACTTGTTTATTCCCTTCGTTATCTATTCTTTTTGAATATAGAAACAAAAGAGAGAAATTAGATTCAAACAAAAAAAATATCTCAACAGAGATTAAAAAAAAGAGACAAATTATACCACAATTTGACATGACTCAAGAAAAACAGGAAGATTGTTCCTAGACAAACAGATTCTGTAACTTGAGAAGTTAAAAAAGAAACATCAAAATAGTGAAATTCTAAGGCGTTAAAAGGCCTGTTTTATGCCCCAGGCATGGAGAAGGCATCTTAAAGTCAATTTAAGATGGAGAAACTCTATGTCAAGATGATAAAAAATTCCTTTATCTCCAATGAGAGAGGTAGATAGAAAACCTAACTGAAGCACCAAGTGTCTCTCTCTCTGTCTGTTATATATAATGTATCTCAATACCATATTGTGTTTTATCCTCTCACAACTTTGTTCTACAAATTCGAAAACTTACGTTTTCAAGGTAATATACCCTTTTGCCCATAATTCTAATTATAAACTAAGTAAATGATCTGACATACAAGATGTTAATCTCTCCTAGTCACTGGAACAGGTGTTGAGCTCCCATGACACTACACTAAGTTATTGACAGGGTGAAAAGTTGTGCCTCTACAGGAGCAGCAAGTCTGGTAGTGAGTGATAATGCACATACTCAAAGACGAAAATTTATTCCCCAGTTGTCTGATTATGATTCTAATAGAAGGTTATGAAACTGCCTCCTGTATTATGGAGACATACCAGAATGAAAAAAAAAAAAAAAAAACCCACACCAAAACCCCTAAAAAACCAACCAACACAAAACCCAAACAAAACAAAGCAGGAGTGAAGGACCAGGAAAACATGCTATACTGGTAAGCAGGCAAGGTGGATACAACTGTACAGCACATTCCTGTACACAATGAGATCAGCAGGACTGGAAGCTGCCTAAAAGTACATTTTAAATGCACATTTTAATGCACATTTAAGCACATTTTAAATGCATTACCCAGATGCTGGACCTTGCTAACTAGCTGGTGTCCCAAACCCCAGAAACTTCTAGCCTCTCAAAGGA
>WEIV01014492.1:65449-86079 GCA_013390005.1 Calyptomena viridis | reverse complement strand
TTTATTTCTTTAATTTTAATTTTATTTTATTTTATTGCTGGTTAAATTTCACAGCCTCTAACAGAATATTCCAAGGGACTTTCCCTCTTTCCCACCATTCCAAGAGCCCAGCACGTGCATTTGTGGACGTTGTGCCCGGGGATGGGCAGGATGGACTAAACCAGGACCCCCACCAGCCCTGCCTGGCCCTCTTTGACCCCCCGAGCTCCAAGAAAAGGTGCAGGAAAATCCTCCAGGACCCCCCGATCCTCCAAACCCAGCAGGGAAGGAAGGAGGGCAGAGCCCCCTCCTGTCACAACGAGCAGAACTCTGCACTCCCAGGGCAGGAGGGGACACCGGGACTCAGGGCTTGGCTCTGCTCCAGCCTCTATTTCCTTCTATTTCCTTCTATTTCCTGGCTCCAATCCAGGACATTTGGGAGCAGCTCCCTCCCCACGGGCTCCTGGGGGGGTTTGGGGCTGGGGGCTCCTCCCCAGCACCACCTCCTGCTTCTCCCTCTCCCCTTTTCCTGTGCCATCCCCTCCCTCCTGGCACATCCCCGTGCCCTCGTGCCAGTGGTGGGAGAAGCCAGAGCTCCCCTGGAGAGGAGCCAGAGCCTCTCCTTGTTCCCTCTCACAATTATTCATTTATTATCCCCAGCCTCGAGTTTTCCCCTCCCCTCCTTCCCCACCAAGTCTGGCTGTCTCGGGACACAAGGAGTGACATCCTTTTCCCTGGAAAAGGACAATAAAAGGCTCTCAAACCTGCTGGGCATCGATCTGAGCTTCCACATCCTCAGCCAGTGCTGGGGGACAGGGGCCAGGCCTGGAGTGACACCTGACACACGTCCCCAGGACCCCCCACCAGCCCTGCCTGACCCTCTTTGACCCCCCCAGCTCCCAGAAAAGGTGCAGGAAAAGCCTCCAGGACCCCCTGATCCTGTGCTGGGCACAGGGGAGTGGTGGCCACAGGGCCAGCAGCTCTTATTGATTCAGCTCCACGTTCCAAAGCCCTTCCCCTTCCTGCATTAAGGGCTAATTTTAGGCTTGGGCTGATTGGATAATGTGGAATTTTTCCTCCTTGCAAACCCGGCCCAGGCAGAGGAGCTGGGGAGGAGCTTCCAGCTCGGCTGCTGTGGGGACACTGGAGATGCCACCACAGCCCTGCTGGAGTTTCTGCCTCTCCCATCCCCTCCTGGGGGTCTGGGTGCACCTCCTGCCCCTCTCCACCAGTGTCACCTGGCTCAGGTGAGGCCCCAGAGGGTGCCCAGACCAGGGGGCAGCTCAGGGGAGCTGAGGGGCTCCCTGGGTCCAGTTGTGCCAAGGTCCTGGAACCGGGTTGGGATTTGACTCCAGAGCAGATTCCAGGGAATCCCTGTCCAGCCTGTGCAGGAGCCTGGAGCTCTGAGCTGCTCCCTGGGCAGGTGAGGGGAGCAGGACCTGAGATGTTGCTCCACAGAGCTCCTTTTGGGTAGAGAAATGCATTTCTTTATCCCCAAAGAGATTCCACAGGTAAGAAACACCGTGGGAACCTTGGATCCCTCGTTACCTGCACCAGGACACGGACAGGGAGGGTTTGGTCCCTCCTTCAGCTGCTGCTCCACAGAGCAGGAGATGATCCTCAGCCTGTCCCAGCTCCCAAAAACACCCATCCAGCAGGAATTCTGCAGCCAGGCAGGGAATGGGGAGGATGGAGCAGCAGGGGCTGGGCAGGAGCGACAGCTCTGCCACTTTGGGAGCCAAGAGAGATTTGTTTTCCTCACTGCTTGGACAGCCTGGCTCTCCCTCAGCCCCTTGGCCACCTGCATTTACCTCCCAGCAGGAATATTCCTGGCTTTTGGCACCTGGAGGCCTCATTCCCAGCCAGGCAAAAAGCCTGAGGGAAAGGAGCAAACCTGGTGAACCGGAGCTGTGTGAGGAACATTCCCAGGGCTCTCCATCCTCAGCATCCCTGTCCTGCTGCTGCCAACCCTGTCCCACAGCCCTGGCTCGGGAAACAGCCCCAAATGCCTCCAGCACATTCACAGTTTAATCTTCTGTCACTAATGAGCCACAGCCACTGACTTTTCCTGGGCTCTGTAATTCCTACGAGTCGTTCCACAGAACAGCTAAGTTTGCAATTCAATCTGAGCACACTTAATTATCACCACTGATAGAGCATCAGATGCTCCTAATTTGTGGAAATAACTCCACAAACAAGCCTCTTCTTCAGGGATGAAACGAATCTGCTGCTCCAGCTCTTTAAACACGACAAGGAGGAACATGCTGGAATATCCGAGAGAGCATCATTTCACATTTCCTTTAATAACTTCCCTGTTTTCCAGCAGGGTCAGTAGCTTTGCTGCTCCCTTCCAGTGCAGGGGGGTGGCTGATATTCCTCACTTGTGGCTCAGGGATTTCCCAAGCCCGGGATGGAATCTGCAGGTTTAATGGCCCTTGATGCATTTTTTGCCCATTAATTTGCCCAGCTGCTTTTGGACTCCACACAGACACCCACGGTGTCCTCAGCTCACCCCCCTGCTAAGTCAACTATTTCCTTCTGGTCGTTTGCAAACCCAGGAAAACTTGGGAAAATGGAGCTCCTGTCCCTGCTGGGCTGGAATTTGCTGGGAAAAGGGATGCACAGGCTGTGGGAGCTGAGCACAGGCAAGGTGAGGAAATGCTGCTGGTTTAGCAAAGTGGTTGCAGGGACGTTCCCCCTGCTCTGTCCCTGCTGCCACCCTCGGAGCTGGCACTGCCCAGCTCTCCATGCCCTGTGTCCCAAGGGATGCTGATCCCTCTCACAGCTCCTCCACTCCCTCCTCTGACCCACACAGGCTTCCCTGCATCCTGCCCAGGTCTCACATCCCTGGAGCTCTTGGCTTTGCTGCTCCAGACCCCTGTCCTGGCCGTGCCAGGGCACCAAACTGGGCATCAGGGTGGTCACCCTCGGGCACTGGACCAGGTTTGGTCACTCCTGACCCTGCCAGAGCCCAGGGGGTGTTTGGTGGGATTTGGGGATGTGCTGTGCAGGCCCAGGAGTTGGACTCAGTGATCCCTGTGGGTCCCTTCCAGCTCAGGATATTCCGGTCCCACATTCCACGATCTCCCCGGTGGTTTCATCCCGTGGCTCTGGAATCTCTCCTGATGAGAGGTGTCACACAGCAGGACCCTGCAGGGATGGATCCCTCCCCTTTCCCAGTGTTTCCCAGTGCCCACCGTGTCCTCCAGCTCTGGAACCTCCCTGCTCTCTATTTATACCACTGGAATGTTCAGGCAGGGAGCAGCACACGGGGAAATTAGGCTGCTATAAATAGTGCCAGCAGTAATTAGCTGCAGAATTAGCGTTAAATAGGAAAGCAAGAGCTGGAGACACCAGGGCTGAGGTGCCCCAGCCACAGTCCAGGCCCCACAGGGCAATTTTGGGGAGCAGGGATGAGCCTTATGTCCTGATGGATCCCAAGGGAGCAGAGAGCACAGTGGAGCAGGAGGAGCTCAGTGCCCGGATTTTGGGTGTGTATCCCTAGATCTGGGATTATTTCCACTTCCACCACTCCCTCCAGCCACTTCCAGGGGCTGGAGACCCATTTTCCTTGAATTTTTGCCCCAGTGAATCATTCCCAGCTAAAAAATCCACCTTGGACCAGGGGGGGGACCAACACCTGAGCTCAGCCCTGGGAAGCAGGAGCCCCTGGAGGAGCTTTGGGGTTGCCCTGAAGCTGAGCAGCCCCCCCTGGCAGCAGGAAGAGCCCCCCCAGCCCACCTGTGCCAGGGCTGTGCCTGTTCCACCCCCCCAACCTGCTCCCACTCCTGGTCCTGGTGCTTCCATGGAGCCCTGGATTGATCCATCCCCTTCCCAGCTGCTCCCCCAGCACTGGTCTGGACTGGGGCCACACTGGTGGGCTTGGGGCTCAGCAGAGGGGGGTCCCCAGGGGCTCCCCACACACCCCCAGGTGAGGAACTCGCTCCCAGGATGCAGGAGCATCACCTGAGCCGGGAATCCCTGCAGGAGAGGGAAGGGCAGGGTGGCAATTCCAGCCCTCAGGACCTGCCACAAAGGCTTCCACCTCCCAGAGCTGCTCCAGACACCCTGGAGCAGAGCCAGGAGGGAGATTCGTCCCAGCTCAGCAGTTTGTGTCGCTGGGAGGGCTCACCTGGGCCGTGCCAGGCTGTGCCCACCCCGTGGAGGGTGTGGATGGAGGGGAGCAGGGCCCCCCCCAGCGCTGTGTGGTGGCCAAAGGCTTTTCCATGGAGTTGGAATTCACGGGATGTGCCACCAGAGGGTCCCTTCCAGCCTCAGCCTGACAGGGGACAACAGTTCCCCGGGAGCTCCTTGCTCTGCTGCCACTTGGGAATGGCCAGGAAACAATTCCAAGGACCACGAGGCCAAGGATGGACCCTCTGGATTTGGCAATCCTGGCCAGCAGCCCTGGCTGGCTGATTTCTCCATTTGTTTCCTTCTCTCCCCTTATTCTCTCTCATTTCCAGGAAAAGTCCATCCCCACATCCCCTGGGATAAACTGGGATCTTCCCTGGGAGGTGGAGAAGGGTTTGCTGGAAGTCCTGACTCCCAAAAATTCCCAGAGGAGAAGACCTTTAACTCCAAAGTCCCCCAGTTTAGTGACAATCTGTGGCCAGGAGCTCCCAGATCTCCAGCTGTGACATGAACAATTTCATTCCCTTCATTCCTTTCTCCATTTGGAAGAAATTCTTCCCTGTAAGGCTGGTGAGGCACAGGTTATTCCATGGATCCCTCATCCCTGGAAGTGACCTGGGGACAGTGGGAGGTGTCCCTGCCCATGGCAGGGGTGGCACTGGATGAGCTCTGAGGTCACAACCCATTCCATGGCTCTGTGATTCCTCGATTCCTTCCAAAGTTGCTCAATTTAATGCCTGTTTTTAAGGCACATCATTTCCCCGTTGGGTCAGGAGTTCACATCTTCACTGTGCCTTAATTCCTTCCATCCCCTCCCCGTCTCGGGCCAATATTCCCAGTTTCCCAGACTCCTCCCAGCCCGATTTGGGGACTCCCACGCACGCGAGGACCCTTCACAAAGCCCCCATTTTCAGTTCTGCCCCCTCCCTCCCTGTCCCCGCAGGCAGAAGAGCCCGGCTCAGTTCAGCTGAAAGCTTTGCCGGCTCTGAGAGGGGCTCATCCATCAGCCCGAGGTTGGCAGCATTCCTGGGACTGTCAGTTCCCGGGAACAAACAGCTGCGAAGGCACCATCCCCTTCCCGGAATTGGGGAGGAGCACACGCGGCTCCAGCCCCTGGCACAGGCACGGCCGAGAGGCAGAGCCAGAGCCAGCAAAGCCGAGCCTAAGGGACGTCTCTAGGCTGAGCCGGGCCCTGCTCAGCTCCGGCGGCAGCTCCAAGGTGTGTTCCAGCCTGGAGCTGAGGGGGAGGCTCTGTGTTCCCACCGGGACACCATCCAAAGGGACTCCTTTGTGCATCCCTGACTCCCTATGGAGGAGTCCATGGAATCTGGGCTTCCCTATGGAGGAGTCCGTGTCCATGGAATCTGGGCTTCCCTATGGAGGAGTCCGTGTCCATGGAATTTGGGCTGCCCTCACCTGTTCCATGGGCACACCTTGCTCTGTGCCATGGACACCATTCCCACTGCTGGCACTGAGCCCTGCCCAGCCCATGGAGCTGGGAAAATTCCGTGGTGGACCCAATCCATATCCAGGACTGTTCTCCAGCCTGGTGGCAGCTGGAATGTCCCAGTCCATATCCAGGACTGTTCTCCAGCCTGGTGGCAGCTGGAATGTCCCAATCCATGCCCAGGACTGTTCTCCAGCCTCCTGAGCACAGGCCCTGCCCAGAAACACCTCCCTGTGCCCATCCAGGGTGGCAGGGACTGTGTCCCCAGGGACAGGGGACATTCCCAGAGTGCCAGGGACCATAAACCCAGGGACAGGGGGTGACCCAGGGTGGCAGGGACTGTGTCCCCAGGGACAGGGGACATTCCCAGGGTTCCAGGAGCTGTGCTCCAGGGACACAGGGACCTCATCCCCAGGAATAGGGGATGACCCAGGGTGGCAGGGACTGTATCCCCGGGGACAGGGGACATTCCCAGAGTGCCAGGGACCATAAACCCAGGGACAGGGGGTGACCCAGGGTGGCAGGGACAGGGGATGACCCTGCTCTTGGGGACCCTCACCTATAACTTGCAGACCCTCTGCTGCCTCCCCCCACCACTGCACACCCTGGAAGCAGGACAGGGCCATCCCTGAGCTCCCCTTTGGAGTCACAAGTTGTAAATCCCTAAATCCCAGAGGAGAGGGGCTGGATCAGGGGCCTGGCACAGCTCTGGCTGTGGGGACAGGGCAGCTCAGGTTGGCTTTGCCTCTGGTGGGGAAGGCAAGAGCTGGAGTGACCAAGATCCTTCCCTTTGCTCCCTGGTGCCTCCCAGGGCTCCGGGATTTTTCCATGTTCATCCCTGCAAAGTCATTCCTGCAGCTCTGCTCTGATTCAGAGCTTACATAACTCCTCACACAGCGGGAAACAGCAGGAGCAGCTTCTTCCCTGCTGCTCACCCAGCCCTGCAGGGGCACAGCCGGGTCATCCCGGGCAGGGGTAGCCCCTGGAGAACCCCTGGAGAACTCCTGGAGAACTCCTGGAGAACCTCCTTCCATCCTCTGGCACAGGCAGCAAGGAGAAGCCGGGCTGTGGTGCTGGGAGACATTCCAGAGGTGCTCCAGGGCTTTCCAGGGAGTGGGATCTGACCTCAGGAGAAGCTCAGGATGCCCTGCCGTGGTTTTCTGGGATCTGCACCATCCGTGGAATCATGGAATGGTTTGGGTTGGAAGGGACCTTAAGGATCATTTATTTCCACCCTCCTGCCCTGGGCAGGGGCAGCTCCCACTATCCCAGGAAAAAACTGGCTTTGGACACTTCCAGGGGTGGGACATCCATGAGTGGGTCCCTCTGGATTCCCTGAAAGGATCAACACAAATCCTGGGGAGATGCACCTACAGGGAGAGGGAAAAGCCCATGGAGGAGATAAAAGGCTGGAATCTGTACCTGGAGGAGCTGGGAATGGCCTGGGATGGGATGTCCAGTGTTCCCAGTGAAGAGCCACCAGCAGCTCTGGGAAGAGCCTTGGGAATGAGGCACCTGAGGCAGAGCTGGGCTCCTAAAGGTGGGTCAGAGCTGGTTGGGAAGACTTGGGAAGAGGTAATTCCAGCATCAACAGGTGGTTACAGGTATCTCTGTCAGGACCTGTGGGTCCTGGAAGGAACAGTGTTGACACGTGTTCTCAAAAAACAGCAGTGCCTTTGTCACAGTAAATCCAGCAGGATCCTGGAATCCGGGAGCTCCTGTTCACCCCATTCCCAACCAGTTCCTGGAGTATGGGATCCAGGATTTGGCACACTAAATCCAGCAGGATCCTGGAATCCGGGAGCTCCTGTTCACCCCATTCCCAACCAGTTCCTGGAGTATGGGATCCAGGATTTGGCACACTAAATCCAGCAGGATCCTGGAATCCGGGAGCTCCTGTTCACCCCATTCCCAACCTGTTCCTGGAGTGTGGGCTCCAGGATTTGTCACATTAAATCCAGCGGGATCTTGGAATCCTGGAGCTCCTGTTCACCCCATTCCCAACCTGTTCCTGGACTGTGGGATCCAGGATTTGGCACACTAAATCCAGCAGGATCCAGAATCCGGGAGCTCCTGTTCAATCAATTCCCAGCCCCTCTTTGAAGTGTGGGATCCACCAGTGCCTTTGTCACACTAATTCCAGCAGGATCCCAACTCCTGGAGCTCCTGTTCAATCAATTCCCAGCCCCTTTGGAGTGTGGGATCCAGGATTTGCCACATTAAATCCAGTAGGATCCTGGAATCCTGGAGCTCCTGTTTAATCAATTCCCAGCCCCTGTTTGGAGTGTGGGATCCAGGATTTGTCACATTAAATCCAGCAGGATCTTGGAATCCTGGAGCTCCTGTTCACCCCATTCCCAACCTGTTCCTGGAGTGTGGGATCCAGGATTTGTCACATTAAATCCAGCAGGATCCTGGAATCCTGGAGCTCCTGTTCAATCAATTCCCAGCCCATTTGGAGTGTGGGATCCAGGATTTGTCACACTAAATCCAGCAGGATCCTGGAATCCTGGAGCTCCTGCAGGAATTATCCCGGGATTTGTAGCTGACCTGGAGCCAAACCATCCCCACAACTCAGGGATACAAGTGATGGCAGAGGAAGAGCTTCCCAATCCCTGGAGAAACATCATTCCAAGGCAATTTAGCAGAGGGAAGGAGCAGGATTTAGGTGCCAATCCCGAGGATTTCTGCCCCAAAATGGGAGTCCAGCAGGAATGACAGAACCCAGCAAAGGCTGAGCAGAAACACTATAAATCCAAGAGGAAAACAAACACCACGGAGGGAAAAGCCCCGTTTAATCCAAAGCACAAACTGGCACAAGAATAAATAAATATAAATTTGCCATGAACACGGGCTGGGAATTAATAGGATTTTAACCACCAGAGAAGTCGTGTCCTGAAAACCTCTGGCCAGGCAAGAAACCATCCCAAATCCAGGATGGATTTGCACCATTTGTGGTTCACAAGAGGACAAGGACAGCAGTGGATGAGGTTTAATGTCCAGGAATCCGTGTGTACAAACATCACAAACAGAACAAACAGGAGGAGCTCGAATTTTTCCTACAAAGCAAAATTCTGATTTAATTGGCATAACAGGCTTGTTGGGCTAACTTATGTCTGGAATATTAATATCCAACTGTACAGCTTGAGCAGGAAGGGCAGGCAAGGAGAAAAAGGAGGATCTCAAGAGCGTGGGGACAGTCACAGCACAGGACTGAGGGGGGAAGGAGTCCTTGGATAGGAATTAAAGAAGGAAAAATGGGTGTTGCCGGAGCAGATGCACCAGGAATTGGGTTGGGAAGAGCAAACAGACCAGCCATTTTCACAATTCCATCCAAAAAAACCCAGTATTTGGTGGCAAAAAAGGGATTTTTATCCGCTCAGAGTGGCTTGACAGGGATCCTGGAAATCACTCCTTGCTTGGCAGCGTTGTGGCTGCTCTGGCAGAACTGCTCTCACCAAAAGGTAAAACACATAAAAACCCTAAAACTGAGCTTTTTCTGGATGTGGAAAGAAAACCAGCCCCAATTCCTCGGGGTGGGAAGTTGNTCCTGTTCAATCCATTCCCAGCCCATTTAGAGTGTGGGATCCAGGATTTGTCACACTGAATCCAGCAGGATCCTGGATCCTGGAGCTCCTGTTCAATCCAGTCCCAGCCCATTTAGAGTGTGGGATCCAGGATTTGTCACACTGAATCCAGCAGGATCCTGGATCCTGGAGCTCCTGTTCAATCCAGTCCCAGCCCATTTAGAGTGTGGGATCCAGGATTTGTCACATTAAATCCAGTAGGATCCTGGAATCCTGGAGCTCCTGCAGGAATTATCCCGGGATTTGTAGCTGACCTGGAGCCAAACCATCCCCACAACTCAGGGATACAAGTGATGGCAGAGGAAGAGCTTCCCAATCCCTGGAGAAACATCATTCCAAGGCAATTTAGCAGAGGGAAGGAGCAGGATTTAGGTGCCAATCCCGAGGATTTCTGCCCCAAAATGGGAGTCCAGCAGGAATGACAGAACCCAGCAAAGGCTGAGGAGAAACACTATAAATCCAAGAGGAAAACAAACACCACGGAGGGAAAAGCCCCGTTTAATCCAAAGCACAAACTGGCACAAGAATAAATAAATATAAATTTGCCATGAACACGGGCTGGGAATTAATAGGATTTTAACCACCAGAGAAGTCGTGTCCTGAAAACCTCTGGCCAGGCAAGAAACCATCCCAAATCCAGGATGGATTTGCACCATTTGTGGTTCATAAGAGGACAAGGACAGCAGTGGATGAGGTTTAATGTCCAGGAATCCGTGTGTACAAACATCACAAACAGAACAAACAGGAGGAGCTCGAATTTTTCCTACAAAGCAAAATTCTGATTTAATTGGCATAACAGGCTTGTTGGGCTAACTTATGTCTGGAATATTAATATCCAACTGTACAGCTTGAGCAGGAAGGGCAGGCAAGGAGAAAAAGGAGGATCTCAAGAGCGTGGGGACAGTCACAGCACAGGACTGAGGGGGGAAGGAGTCCTTGGATAGGAATTAAAGAAGGAAAAATGGGTGTTGCCAGAGCAGATGCACCAGGAATTGGGTTGGGAAGAGCAAACAGACCGGCCATTTTCACAATTCCATCCAAAAAAACCCAGTATTTGGTGGCAAAAAAGGGATTTTTATCCGCTCAGAGTGGCTTGACAGGGATCCTGGAAATCACTCCTTGCTTGGCAGCGTTGTGGCTGCTCTGGCAGAACTGCTCTCACCAAAAGGTAAAACACATAAAAACCCTAAAACTGAGCTTTTTCTGGATGTGGAAAGAAAACCAGCCCCAATTCCTCGGGGTGGGAAGTTGGGAAGAGCACAGGAAGTGAAGGAAGGAGCCAGAGGGTCCAACCCCAGGGGACCCACGACTGGGAATTCTTTATTCCATGAGCTCCACGATTTCATCCCAAGGGCTCCCAAGAGCCTTCAGCAGTTTCCTCCAAGGATCCTCCTGCCACGTTCAGGGATTTCCAGGAGCTCCTGCCCCCATCCTGGCTGACATTCCAGGGATGAGGTGCTAAGTGAAGCTTCTCTGAACAAGTGCAAACCCATCTGCTGCTAAAAAAAACCCACCTGGGAGGTGGTTGGAGCTCAAAATGGGGAAATATTTCAGCGTGGCTGAGGGCAGATCTCCTCTGAAAAGGAATTTTTTCCTATTTCCAGCCCTACCCCTCGTGCCTATCCCCTCTGCCCTTCCCAATTTTCCTGAGGGTTTATTCCCAGGGCTCCTTTTTGCTCTTATTTTTAATTTGTAAAATGAATTTTAAAAATCAATTTTTAATTTTTAATGGTCTTGTGATGGGCTGAGCAAGGCTTGGGCTGCATTAACGTGGGAATATCCATGGGATTCATCTCGGGAGCAAGGTGGGGATTCCAGGAGGGCTCTGGCTGCCCCCAGGATGACAAAGTGTGTTTGTTCCTCTATAATTACCCACAGGAGCACAAACACCTCCACACTTCACACTCCAGCTCTGCTCCTATTTATTGCACTTTTGGCAACTTCTGTCACTGAACGGGACCCTCTGCTTGGGTTTCTTGGCTCCTTTAATCAAGATTTTGTGTATTTTGCTGGTTTGTGGGGTTTTTTTAATGCTTTCTCAATTTTTGGTGAAGCCTTTTTGTCCTTCTGATGAAGGATATCCAGACTAAAGAATTCCTTGGGCCTCCATGAAGGAGAGGAATCCATCACTTTTAGGGTTCTGGGAATGAATTCCCTAAAACACAGAGTGATGGATGACTGGGATACCAAGGATCATCCATGGAGTCATGTTTGGTGCAGAGGTCAGTGCAGGATTAAGGTTCTTACATATCTGTTGGCCTTTGGGGTGTATTAAATATGGAATAAAATAGGAAGAAAAGCGATTCTGTGCCACAGAGACAGAAAATTGGGAGCATTTGTGGTGATGGCACCAGTGCAGGAAGTTTATCCAGGATTTCAGAGCCAGGCCAGTGGCTCCAGGTGCTGAATTCCTCCCTCAGCACAAATTCAAACAAACATAAAGATGATTTTTTTAGTTTTAAATGGAGCTCTGTGCGTTCACACCAGTTCTGAGGATTATTCCTGGCAAATTCCTGCCCCTGGGTCAGGACTCAGCTCCCTAAGGATCCCTGTCTCCTTCCACACTTCCTTGCAGGGATGTTTTGCCCTGTGATGATGAATCTGGGGCGGTGGGTGCCAAGAACTGCAAACACTGGGATCTCTTTCCAAGCTCTGGATGCAGCTTGAGGAGGTGGGAGCAGGCACAGGGATGCAGGAACAGCTGGAGCTGAGAGCATCCCAAAAACCCACTGCTCCAATGAGGAATGTGGACATTCCTGGTTAACACAAAGTCATGGAATGGTTTGGGTTGGGAGGGACCTTAAAGATCATCCTGTTCCACCCCCTTCCACTATCCCAGGTTGCTCCAACCTTGGACCCTTCCAGGGATGGGAAATCCATTCCTTCACCGCCCTCACCTCAGAGGGAAAGATTTATCCCAATATCCCACCTAAACCAGCACATGGGATTGTGGAATGGGTTGGGTGGGAAGGACCTTCCCATGGGATGAGGCACTTCCAGGTTCATCTCATTTATGTCCTGCAGGCAGGAAAAGCCCTGCAGGTCTCCGGGGTCCTGGGCAGGGAGCAAAGCTCTGGGACATGGCACACCTTGGTTTTGGCTTCCTGTGCCTAAAATTGGGCCCAATCCTCGGGCTCCAGCCTGGCAGGAATTTGCTGTTCCCTGGCCCGTGCTGTCCCTGAGCTCCCATGGCCTCAGGGAGGAAGGGAGTGGCTCTGGAAGCTCCTCCAGGCACATTCAGGAATTAATGCAGTTACAGGCACCGCTGGAAATTCATCCTTCTGAAAGTCCTTCAGCTCCTCCCTTGTGTCCTTCAGCCCTGGAAGTGCTCAGGGCCGGGATGGACGAGGTTTGGAGCACCCTGGGATAGTGGGAGGTGTCCCTGCCCTTGGCCAGGGGGTGGAATGAGCTGAGTTTAAAGGTCCCTTCCAGCCCAAACCAGTGTGGGATTCCAGGATTCCAAGGCAGGGTGTCCAGGACGACATCCAGGTGCAACCACAGCGTCCTGAGTGGGTAATTCCCACAGAAACACCTTCCTACCTCGAAATCAAAGGGTGGGAGTAACCTGGTAGCAAGTGCCAACACCCTCAGAGAATCGGCACAGAAAATGCCCTTTTCGTTTTCCCAGGGATGCACTTCCCAACCCGTGGCTCTTCCCAGAGCAGGAGATTTAGTGGGAATACAATGGGCTCAGAAGGTGTTTGTTGCTCAGGTCTCAGCGCCCGTGCTCGGGAATTAATTTGCAAACAAGGAGGTTTATAAATCAGAAGTTCATCACCAACATTCCCGCTGGAGGAGCCACTGAGGGTTATCCAGGTACAACCTGCATCCATAAGGAACTCCAGGCACGGGCTCTGTGTCCTGTGGCGGGAGGGAAGGGAGGAATAACCCCCCATTTCTCCTCACCACAGAGATTTGATCCCCACCTTTGTTAAGGAGCCGAACGGCGCAGAATTCCTGAAATCCCGAGGGACGCAGGGGTGGGATTGGGGATGCCCCGAGGAGGAAGGGAGTGGTTTTATCTCCTTGTGCAGCCCCTCATTTCATTAATTCCGGCAGAACATCCCCGGTGCCGCTGCCGGGCAGGGGCTGAGCTGCCCCAAGAGGTGGGGGAGGACCGTGAGCCCTTCCCTGACAGGGCAATTCCTGCATCCCGGCCTGGAATGTCGCTCCAGCAGGGAAGATTTTCCCCCCTGCGCTGCAGAACGAGGGTCCCCGAGCGATGCCAGTGTCCCAATTCCGCTCGGCTCCATCCCACAGGGCAAGGAAAACTGGCTGGTGCCGCCTCCCCTCCCGCTAATCGTGCAATTCCCAAGGTTTTCTCCATGGAGAAATGTGTCCCTCCATCCCTGCCCGCTGTTCCACTGAGCACCTGGGGGCAGGTGAGGGTTCAAATCCCGCTGGATCCATGAGTTGGGATGGATCCAGGGAAAGCTGTGCCCCATCCCTGGGGATGCAGCTCCAGGAGAAGGTCCCAGTTCTGTGCCAGCAACATTCCCTGTGCTCCTCAGCGAGCTCTGGGCATTCCAGTCCCTTTCCCAGTTCCCAAATCCCAGGGAAATCCCAGCTGCTGCCCCCCAAAAACCCCCAAAACTGCCAGGAATTGGGGTGCCCAGGGCTCTGCTGCTGCAGGAGGAGGTGGGGCCGGACCCACACGTGCTCCTGGTCACTCCAGCTGCCCAAAATGAATCCAGGAATCCCAAAAAACCTGGATTTCTGTCACCTCACAGCCACTGCCTGGCTGGCACAGCAGATTCACTCTCCCAAATGCTCTCACAGCTCCTGACTCCTCTAGAACTGCATTTTCTTTCACCTATAACTCCATTTTTTACCTCTAGAATGGCAATTTTTCTGCCTATAACTCAATTTTTTACCTCTAGAATTGCATTTTCTTTCACCTATAACCCCATTTTTTAACCTCTAGAATGGCAATTTCTTCCACCTATAACTCCATTTTTTACCTCTAGAATGGCCGTTTTTTTCCCCTATAACTCCAGTTTTTAATCTCTAGAATTGCATTTTTTTCACCTATAACTCCATTTTTTACCTCTAGAATGGCAATTTCTTCCACCTGTAACTCCATTTTTTAATCTCTAGAATGGCAATTTCTTCCACCTATAACTCCAGTTTTTAATCTCTAGAATTGCATTTTTTTTTCACCTATAACTCCAGTTTTTTACCTCTAGAATTGCATTTTTTTCACCTATAACTCTATTTTTTTACCTCCAGAATGGCAATTTTTCCACCTGTAACTCCATTTTTTCATCTCTAGAATGGCAATTTTTTTCGCCTATAACTCCAGTTTTTTACCTCTAGAATTGCATTTTTTTCACCTATAACTCCATTTTTTACCTCACGAATTGCATTTTTTTCACCTATAACTCCATTTTTTACCTCACGAATTGCATTTTTTTCACCTATAACTCCATTTTTTACCTCACGAATTGCATTTTTTTCACCTATAACTCCATTTTTTACCTCACGAATTGCATTTTTTTCACCTATAACTCCATTTTTTTACCTCTAAATTGCATTTTTTCACCCCGAACTGCACTTTTTATCTGCAACTGCATTTTTTACCTCTGCAGCTGCATTTTTCGCTCCCCGCACCACCAGGAGAAGCGAAACCCCCCCTCCAGAAGCCCAAACTGGTGGGATAAACTTCCCTTCTCTGAGCCCTCTGAGCTCCCCGACTGATTCCAAGGGAACCGCTCCCTTTGAAGGGATAAACAGGCCGGTTAATCCAGCGGCTCTTCCTTCCTTGCCGGGATTCTCTTTGAAGGATCCGGGCAAAGCCAGAGCGAGCTCAAATTCCAGCGGCAAATCCAGTGCTGACTCCTCCTGGGAGGGAGCTCTCCGTGCAGAGCTGCCGGGTTTGCTCGGGATCAGCTCAGCTCGTTGCTGCAATTCCAGGGAAAACGGGAGCTCAGCAGCGGGATCAGACCTGGGAAATGGGGAATTTAGGGAGAGAACAACGAGCCGGGCTTGGAAAAGCTTTTGGAGAATCCCGGAGCTGCGCTGGGAGGGCTGGGCCGGGGTAAATGTCTCAGTTAATTAATGTCATTAGGGCAGCCGGATGGGAATTCCTTGGGATCCTTCTTATTCCAGACAGGGAAAGGCTGGGAAGGGCAGAGCAGATTCACACCAGGCCTGGAATAAACTCGAAGCATCTTTGTACAACCTGAGAGGACAGAGGAAAAAAAAGGAGGGTTATTTGCAGTTTCCAAGGAGAATCCATGGACTCCACCCAGCTCGATCCCGATGTTTTCCTGCAAGGAGGAAGAGCCCTGGATGGGAATAACCACCTCCACCTGCTGCTCAGTTTCTCGGGAAAAACCCAAATTGTCCAGGAAATTGGAGCAGGAGCTTGTTTGCCACAGGCAAAGGCAAAGTTGTTTTATTTCTGCTATTCCCAAAGAACTCAGCTCCTGCCTGAACCCTCCCAGGGGGAGGTTCTTCCCAAATATCCCAGCTTTCAGAACCAGGAGAGATGTGCCACATCCCGGTGTCCCAGTTCAACCATCACAGGGAGGACCCTGGAGGTCTCTCCTCCACCCAATTCCTGCCAAAACAAAGCTGATTTCCCAGATGAGCCACATCCCACGTGGAGCCAAGTGTGGAATTCCTCCCACCGATGGAAATCCCATCCCTATCCCACCTGAACGAGGAAAGCTGTTCCCTCCTCACCAACCAGAAGTTCTGCTCTTCCAATTTGGGGCCATTCCAGGGGTTTGGGTTCTTCCCCACGACCATCCCAGTGGATCCCCCTCCCCTTTTCCAGAGTCTCTCCTCATTTGGTGTTCCCTGATCCCTCAGCCATCCTTGTGGCCCTGCCCTGGACTTGTCCAGTTGGTCCATCTCCCAAACTGGGGAGCCCCAAAGGGGACAGATGTGGCCTCACCACTGCTGGGGTCGAGGGATGGGGGGTCCCACGAGGACCCCACTGGTGGGTGACCACCAGGAACTGCTGCTCCAGCCACTTTTCCATGGACTCACCTGGATTTGTGAACTGGGAGACCACGTTAAACACCTTGTGGAAGCCAAGGTGTGTGACACCCGTTGCTGTCACCTCTTGTCCCCTCACCAGGCTGGAAAATCCACCCTGGAGAAGGTCAGGTTTTCCTGAGCAGGACAGGGATACAAGTCCCCAGCCCCCCAAAATCGTGGCCCAAAATCTGCCCCTCACAGCAGTGATTTCTTCCTCCTCAGCCTTGCACACACTTGGATCCACTTCCAGGTGTTTTCCTAAACACATTTTCCCTCCTGGCTCCCACCTCAGGGTTGGAAGTTGCCCAGTATGCTCCTCCAGCTCCTCTGCTTCCCAGTGCTCCCAGTTCCACCAGCCCTGGAGCTCATGGAGCAGCTCTGCCCTGCTGGACTCTGCCAAAACCAGGAGCCCAGTTTCACACTCAGTGAAACCCCCTGGTCTTTTCCAGTAAAACCAGCAGGAATATTATTGGGAAACTCATCAAATCCAAGGCTCCCAGTTCCTGACTGTCAGGACAGACCCGCCCTCAGTTTGCTGGGCATTGTCACAGCTGCTCCAGGTGACATCCCAGACTTGTCCCCATTGTCCCTCCTTTGTCCCCAGGGTCCAGCAGCTCAGCAGGGTCAGCTCAGTGCACATTTCTTTCTCCTTGCAGGTTTTCCCAGCCTGGAACCGAGAAAGAAATGGTCCCTCAACTAATCATGGAAGCTGTGAAGAGTTAAAGTGTCCCAGGAGGAGAAGGAGCTTTGATTCATTTCTGCACATAAAAAGTTTCTAATTATACTGAGTCTTATCTCAGAGCTGGAGAGGATTCATAACTCTGCCTCTGTCCTTGATGTGCTCAGCAGCAGTGGCCGGATTTTGGACAGTGCAGGGGGACAGTTTAGGGAAGAACTGCCTTCCAAAGCAGCAGGTTCCTCAGAATCAGGGAATTCCAGACTGGTTTGGGTTGGGAGAGACCTTAAAGCTCATCCAGTGCCACCCCTGCCATGGGCAGGGACACCTCTCACTATCCCAGGGATCCCAACCTGCCCTTGGACACTTCCAGGGATGGGAAATCCAAGGAATAACCTGTGCCAGGGTCTCCTCACCCTCCCAGGGAAGAATTCCTCCCCTGTGTCCCATCCAAACACACTGTCACTTCCAGCTGTGTAAGGATTAACTCCCTTTTCTGTGCTTTAAATTTACTTTCCTCCTGGGTTTGTCAAGTTCTGGTGCTGTGGGACTTGGAGATTCTGTGGAATACTGGGGAATTTTGGGGGGAATTACAGCTCTGCCTTCCCCTCCTGACCTCAGAAACCTCTCACCACCTCCTCCAGCTGGAATCCAGGTCTTTTTGGTCTCCTAAAGCATTTTCCATTCCCAGAAACCTTCCCTTTTCCCAGAAAAACCCGGGATGGGGAAGGACAAGGGGGATTTGGCATCTAAAGGAGCAGATCCATCCCGTTGGGAAGACACAAGTAATTAATTCCAGGAGAAGCCAATCACTTCCACATGGAAGCACCAAGGCAGCTGCTCCAGGAAAAGCCTTCCCAGACCATCCAGCTCCTGGAAAAATGGGGATTAGGAGCCTCCTAAGCCTGGTTTAGGATTCCACGGTGAAGGGAGTCTGTGCTGGTTTATAAACCCGATTTCACAGCCCATATTCCTCCCCCAAAAATGCCTTTGCCTTTGGATTTCACACACGTTATCTGTGGCCAGAGAGGAATTCTGGCAGAGTGGGAGTGGGAAGGAGGAGAGGGGAGGGAGGGGAGGAAAAAAGAGGGAGAAGAGAAAGAGGAAAAAGAGGAGAAAGGGGAGAGAAGGAATAATAAGAATTATTACCTGGACTAATTAGAATAATTAGAATAATTAGAATTAGAATGGGAGTTGGAAGGAGGAGAGAGGAGAGAAGAGCAAAAAGGGGAGAGGAGAGAGATGAGAGAGGAGAAATAAGAGAAAGAGGAAGGAGGGTTTCTATTCCAAGAAATAGAAATTCCAAGCAAACAGCTTGGAATTTATCACTCCTGGGAGAGCAATTCCTGATGGCCAAGGATGAGACCAACCCAAGGATATATGGGAAAGAACCACCCCAATCCCAGAAATTCAGTGTCCAGGGCCAGGTTGGAGCAACCTGGGATAGTGGGACTGTCCCTGCCATGGCAGGGGTGGCACTGGGTGGGCTTTAATATCCTTTCCAACCCTAATAATTCCTTGATTTTAAGGTTCCTTGTGGCTGCTCTGACATTTCCCAACATCCTTTTAAAAGTGGAAGTGCAGAGCTGGATGCAGCACCTGCCTGATGGGGAGGGATGCAAAGACTCTCCCTGCTTTTATTCAGTGTTTTCTTGCAGAAATATCCCTTTTTCCTCAGCCTCCAGCTCAGATTTGTCCTTTACACCTCAAGATCCTCAACTTCCCTCTTCCAAACAATAATCCCTCCCCTGCAAACGTGACTTTTCATCTCTAAACGAACCCCCTGCTCAGCCCAGGTGCCTCCTCACAGCTCAGGACTTGTCACCACTTCCCTTTTTAACTCATTTTCTGCTTTTTCTCTGTCCAACACCCCAAACCCCCAAACCTGCAGCTCTCACCCCCCCCACCCCAAAACTGCTCCCGGATAATTAAGGCACCAAACCGAGGTGGGAGCAGCTCTGCTGCCTCAGACCTGGAGTCTCCTTAACTCTTCCAGGAAGGATGGGGATGAGGCAGGAATATTTGCCACCTTCCCAACGCCTCCCCAGTGCTTCCAGCCGCGTGTTTTCCATGGATTTTCATCCCTCAGCTCCTCTTTGCAGCCCTGCCTGGTCCAGTCTCTCCAGCACTCAGGGCTGGCTGTTTACTCCCCCCTTACTCCTGACCTCTCCACCAATTACTCACACTTTCCAACACTTTTCTTCTCCTCCCAGAGCTGCTTATTTTCCTTATTTTCCTTGCAGCCTCTGGTGGAGGCCACTGCTGAAAGCATTTTGGGAATCCCAATACACTCTATTAAATAAATTGCTTTTCTCTGCCACATCAGAGCGCTCGGCTCTGAGTCCCTGGGGAATTATTTGCCTCCAAAAACCTTCCTGTGGGATGATGTGGGGCACAAAAACCCACAAAAACATGGGTTTT
The DNA here is from genome assembly GCA_013390005.1 of Calyptomena viridis. Taxonomy (NCBI): domain Eukaryota; kingdom Metazoa; phylum Chordata; class Aves; order Passeriformes; family Eurylaimidae; genus Calyptomena; species Calyptomena viridis. The sequence goes on along the minus strand of WEIV01014492.1, from coordinate 66,848 downwards.
TTGGCAGGTTATTCCAGGTTTCAGCACCTGGAAGGCCATTCCTGCCTTCCAGGATGAGCAGCCTGGATGGTTTATCCCCATCCTTTGGATCCCAAAGCTTTGCTCCAGTTTGGGAATCTCCCAATTAACCCTGGGAAGGTTAATTACTCCGTGGGAAGCCCAGTGTTTGCTCCTACAATCAACAATAATGCAAATAATCTCATTTTTCCCAATTGTTCCATTCCTGCTCCGACCTCCTCTGGCTCCATCACACTTTGGCACATTGGTTTTTTCTCAAATATTGGAGGAAAATCTACTTTCTGCCTCTATTTCCACTGGGTTTCACTGGTTTGTACTGGGATGGGTCACCTGCTTTCTCCCCCCTCAGCTCAGGGTGTTCCAGGGTTTGTCCCCTTGTCCCCATTCCCAGTGTTGTGGTTTTGTCTCCATTCAGGACCTGCCAACCCTCTCCCCCTTTTCCAAAGGCTCTTGGAGAGCTGGGATTTATACATTTATATTGAATACATTTATTTTTATACAGCAATACACGTATTTATATAGCAATACATATATTTATACATCAATATATATATTTATGCATAAATATATATATTGATGTATAAATATATGTATTGATTTATAAATACGAGTATTGATGTATAAATCTATAGATTTATACATCAATACTCGTATTTATAAATCAATACACGTATTTATACATCAATACATACATTTATACACCTATATATATATTTATGCATAAATATATATATTGATGTATAAATATATGTATTGATTTATAAATACGAGTATTGATGTATAAATCTATAGATTTATACATCAATACTCGTATTTATAAATCAATACACGTATTTATACATCAATACATACATTTATACACCTATATATATATTTATGCATAAATATATATATTGATGTATAAATATATGTATTGATTTATAAATACGAGTATTGATGTATAAATCTATAGATTTATACATCAATACTCGTATTTATAAATCAATACACGTATTTATACATCAATACATATATTTATACATTAATATTATAATTTATACATCAATACATGTACATTTATATATTTATCTCCTTTCAACAGCCACATTTGTCACCTGCCCAAGAGGCCCCGCTCAGATCTCCAGGGCTGAACTTGTTTTCCCAGGAAAATAAGGGAAGCAAAACCCTGACATGGATTTTCCTGTTCAGTGGTTTGGTGTCTGTGTGGTGTCACAGGCTCAGTCAGTCAGGACAAACCGTGTCACATCCCTGTCACCTGCCCCTCTGTCACCCCCCACAGCCCCGGGGGGGGGAAATGTCACTGTGTCCTCGTGGGATCAGGGACAGGAGGAGCTGAGAAAAGTGGAAAACCCCAAATCACGGAGTCCTGGGATTGTTTGGG
>WEIV01014492.1:43725-58279 GCA_013390005.1 Calyptomena viridis | reverse complement strand
GTCCGTGGGCGGGAGACCCGCCGGGATACACGGGGCATCCAGCGGCCCCGTGCGGGCGCGGCGGAGCCCCGGCCCGCCAGACAAAGGGGGTTCACTCACGGGCGGCCGGTCGCGACAGGCGCAGGGCGATTGTGATTTTGGTCAGGGCTCGGCGGTGGCAGCGCCGTGTCCTCCGTCGCTGCGGGTCCCTGCGGGGCGGCCGCCGGGGGCTCGTCCCCGCCATCCCTGTCTGGCCGCCGGCGGCCGCGTTTGCCGTGTCGGGAGCCTGTTGTGTCGTGACAGAATCGCTGCTGCATGTGTTTGGGTGGGGAGATGCAGCAGCCGTGCAGGGCCTGGGCTGTGTCCCGCTGTGTTGTGGTCTGGGGGCACTGGAGGGGCTCGTGGTGGGTCCGGTCGCCATCCACGTCCCTGCCCGTGGCCCATTGGAAGCGGGGAGGGGATTCTGGCGTGGGATTGAGTGTCCCGAGGGTGCTGGAGGGAGCGTGGTATGATGGGGACAAGGGCTGAACCCACAGCTCCCACTGCTCCCCCACACCCATCCCTGGTGCTGTCACAGGCAGAGCCACTCCGGGGGCTGGTGGCTGTGTTCCCATCCACGAATCCTGGGATTTGTTCTGGTTTTGGCTGCAGTCCTCCCACAGGCACCTGAAAGAGTCACTTGGGTGTGGGTGAAGCTCAGCCCCTCAGTGTAGGGACACCCTGGGCCCCCCAGCGTGGTGATGCTCAATGTGTGGGTTGGGAGGTGGCTGAGCTTCTCTCCAAGTGCTCCCAGAAGAAGGAGTGGCCATGTCCCAAATTGTCCCGGGGCAGGATGCAGCCTGGATGATGACACTGCAAGATTTCTTCCCGGGCTGGCCTTCTGCTGTGGCCCAGCCCTGGCCACCACTGCCAGGCTCCCCACGGCCCAGCACAGCGAGACAAACGGACCCCCCCAAAATCTCCTGGAAGCAGAGGAGAGGGATGTCTGGAAGATACTTGGAAAGAAGCTGCTGGCCTGTCCTCATGGTTGATGCCTCACCATTGTGCCCCTCAGCCATCCCAGCGTGGCTCAGAGGACCCCCTTTCCCCGGCACCTCTCCTGGGGCGGGATGCAGAACCCATCTCCTCTCCTTGGAGAAACGTTCCTCCAGTGCTCTGGATCTCCAAGCTACGACTGTGGTGGGGCCTTGTGGAGCCCCTGGAAGCCACCCAGGCACTGGGAGCGCTGGGATCACTGGTCCTTCACACCCTGTTTGTGCACTTGGCCGGCGTTGTGCTGCTGTCGGCAGATTTCTGGGTGTTTGGGCTGGTGCGTGGTCGTCCTTGCTGGGAGGATTATTCTCCGCAGGGTTATTCCACTCGGGAGTTGTGTAACCCTTTTGTTTGAACAGTGCCCTGCTGTTGTCCCATGGGGAGCCACGACGTGGCAAAACCAGACGACTTGGGGCTGTTTTTGCCTGTGCTCATCCCGCTGTGGCACTGGAGACCAGCGGGAGGTGTCTGGAGCCAGACGAGATGAGGCGTTTGCAGAGGCAGGTTCAGGACACTGTCCCCATCCTGCAAGGTGGGGGATTATCTCTCTGAAGCTGGTGGAGGTCTCTGCTTGGCCAGACGACACAGGGGAAGCTTCCTCTGTCTTGCCCTGTGCTTCCAGCTGGTGTCCTTGCTGGTAGAAGTCTCCCACCCTGCCCTGCCTGTGGGATGTGGTGGTAGGAGAGAGGTTTGGATTCCCACAGGGCTCTCCCCACCTTTGAGCAGGTGATATCTGCAGCCCCTGTGGTCCTGCTCCCTTGGGTGACATCTGCAGCTCCTGTGGTCCTGCTCCCTCAGGAAAACCCTTGGGAAGTGGCAGCACTGGTCCTGAGCAGGAACGAAGGGGGCTGTGTGTGACCTCCAGCCTGGAGGTGTCCCAGGGGTGACAGTGGGGTGGTGGAAGCCCCAGAGTTGTCTGAACCCACATAATCCTCTGACTGCTGCTCACACAGCGCTTTTCCCCCAGTGCTGCGTGTGACTGTCCTGTTCCCACATGCCATTAGGGCTCTCCATATGCTCCAAGTGTCTGTGCCAGCACCAGCCCTTGGCTCTGGAGCGAAGGAAGCAGTGACATCCCCGGTGAGGCACGAAAGGAAGGGAGTGTGACCTCTCTGCATCACTCAGTACCTGGCTGGCCTGATTTTGGCTGACTCTGATCAGCTGCCTGGGGGAGGCGAGCTGGGATCAGCACTCAGACAGCAGAGAGGAGAGGGAAGGAGAGGAGAGAAGAGCATCCCTGTGCAGGCAGCCGGCTGGAGAGCATGGAATCCACCACTCAGCTGCCTGGCACAACGTGTTAGGCTCAACAGGCCACGCTGGGTTTTAAGACAAAGCCCAGGATCAAGTGCTGCAGAGGTGCCGCCGCATGCCCAGACGGTGAGGGATGAGCTGGCACTGCTGCTGGGAGACAGGAATTCTGCCACTGTCCTGATAAAGCCTGGAGTTTTGGCGTGGCCTGTGGTGTTTGGGAGCGTGGTGGCCTGGCCTGGTTGGAAGCAGAAATCCCAATGGAATGGGGTGTTCAGCTGAAGCGCCACTGGAGCATCTCCCGAGAGTGGGTGCCCTTCCTCCTGTGGAAGGAGGTGGAGGGAAGCACCAGGATTCCCTGCCTGTGAGGGCTCCTGCCTGTGAGATGCTGCCTCTTCTCCCTCTGCCTGATGTTCTCGCCTCTCCAGGGGTGTTGGAATTGCTGGAGTCACTGGAGGCAGAGTTTACATCTGGGGAGTCCCAGATGGAAGGAGCTGCATCAGAGCCCTGTTTGCTTTCCCTGGGCTGGTTTCTAACCTCGTTTTACCCCAATCCAAGGGTGTCTCGTGCCCATCCCTTGCAGGAGGTGGGCAGTGTGAGGGAGGAAGTGGTGTGGGATGTGGGCGTGAAGAGCTTTGGGGTGGCAGTGCCAGCGTGGTGGTCTCGGAGCTTGGTGGGCTCTGCTTTGTGCTTGTTCTCCTGGGCAGCACTGTGCTGCCCGTGCCAGCGTTTGGCCTGGCACCCTGTGCCCAGCCTGCTCTCCATCTGAAGTGCTCTCCAGGCTCCTTTTCCAGCCCTGGCAATGGTTTGGCCGTGCAGGGTCTGCACAGATTGAGTTGACTCCTTGTTGCTTTGGCTCTTCAGTGACTCCAAAGCCTTCAAAGGTGCTGCCAGTGCTGCAACACCCCCGGAGTCAGATGTATCTGCTCCTCCTCCTCCCAGTTACTGGGTCAGCTCAGCTTGAACCATCTGGTCCAGTTCTGCCCCCTCTGCTCTTGGCCGGGGACCTGCAGGCGTGGAGTGATGGAGCAGCAGAGCCTTCATCACACAGTGATGGTGAGGTGTGAGCGACCTCCCGGTCCCTCCATCCATCTGTGAGCACAGATTGGGGGCTGAGGCTCTTCATCCTCCTCCCAAAAAGCTGCTCCTTCACCCGGGGCTGTCCCAGCCCCGCTGCCACAGCCGGTGTCGGGGGGAAAAGCGAGGATCCAGGCGGGGGGAGGATGAGCATCCAGGCGGAGGTCGGAGGCAGGAGCGCTGCGTGCTGTGTTTGGGCAGCACGAACCCAGACAAACACAGCCGGGAACAGCAGAGGGAGGCGGAGAAGCCGAGCCAGCGCTGAGGGCTGGGCAGGAATGTTTAACCATTCCAGTCACCTGCCTGGCGTCACGCTCTGCCTCTGCCGAGGGCACAGGCAGCGGCGGGCAGGGGGGAGATGCTGCAGCTCCCACTGCTCGGGGAGGGCGGAGGCTCCGCGGTGCCTCGGGTGTGCCGGAGGGGCAGCGGATCCCGGCAGCATCCTCCTCCTAAAAGCCGCTGGAATTCGGCTGTGAGCTCCGGTTGTTCCTGCGGCGCCCTGAGCGAGGGGACCTGCCCCTTCCTCGGGTGATGCTCCAGGCAATGCTCCAGCTACAGATGCTTTTCCTCGCCTTACAACACCTCAAACGATGTGTTTGCTGGCGAGCCCGGGGTGGAGCATCAGCTTTTCCAGGCCGCTGCTTCTGCTGCTGTCAGGCTGTGATTTCCAGGGAGAATGAGTTGTGACACCGCTGGTGTGAGTGGCCAGTGGCTCGGAGAGCAGCAGGTCCCCGGGGCAGCTGCTGCTCAGGCCTCACTGAAAACAGGGCTTTGTCCATCTCTGTGTGCCCTGGGGATCTGTTTTCCAGAGGTGGGATGTGTTTGGTGGTGTCTGGACCAGTGCTGGGCCTGAAGGAGCTCCTTGTGCTCCTTCCTGCTGCCGTCAGGTCCCACTCCACTCCTCCCAGTCTGATGTAGAAGGCAGGGGCAGATGTGTCCAGAGGTGCTGCCGATGTGCCCCAACCTCAGCTGCTGCTTCAGGGCCCTGCTCTGAGCTTCTGTGAACACCTTCAGCCCAGGAGGGTGATGCAGTCACAGCTCACCCCCATGGCACCCCTGGCAGCCTCTGTTTTGCCTCTCCACACCTCACCAGCTTTGGGTTCTGGCTTTTTTTTTGTCGCCCTGTAATTCTGGGACTTCATCCCCCAAAGGGACTGAGCACAAAGAGGTGGCAGAGGTGACCTGGTGGGTCACAGCCAATGCCCCGTGGGCATCCAGTGGGATGTGGGGGGTCCCTGCTGCAGCAGGACCCAGGGGAATGGCTGGAGCTGTGCCAGGGCAGGGTTAGGTTGGATATTGGGAATAAGTTCTTCCCTCAGAGGGTGGTTGGGCACTGAACAACCCCCAGGGTTTGGTCACCCCCCCAGGGCTCCCAAAGCTCAAGGAGGGTTGGGACAACACTCAGGGACTGGTGGGATGGTTGGGATGTCTGTGCAGGGCCAGGAGTTGGACTGGATGATCCTTCCAGCTCAGGATATTCCATGATTCTATTTCTGGGAGGTCAGGAGGAGGCGTTGGTGTGAGCTGTGCCCCAGGAGAGGAGCAGAGCTGCCAGGGCTTCCCCATTCCTTAGTTCTGTTACAAATCTCCTCTTACACAACCCGGTGTGTTTAATCCTCGGCCAATTGGCAGTGACAATTCCTGGGGACAGAGCTCTGCTGCGAGTGTGGAGGCTCCTGCAAAGCCCCAAACCCTGTTCCAGGGCATCCAACGCAGCCGATGAGACACCTCACTGGGCAGGGAGATCCTTAAAACAGAACTGTCAAAGCACGGAGCTCGTTCCCTTGGCAACAGTCATGTTGGAGATTGGCCTTAGGGTAGGAGCTAAAAAACACGCTCAAAAAAGTAGTTATCAGCTGTTGGCTGTCAAACTGGAGGAGGTGCTGCCAGAGGGGTCGTGCCGCTCGGGGCCGGAGGGTCTGCAGGAGCTGGAGGCTCCTCCTGAGGGAATTAGTCACCTTTTTTTGGGGTCCCAGGAGGGCTCTGACACGGGGAAGGGCTGTCAGGGTGCTTGGGGGATTTGTGGAAGCCTCCTCTGTGCCCTGTTGTGCCTCCTCGCAGGGTTTGGTCGGTGCCAGAGCTCAGGGTTTGGCTCTTCCCGTGCCCGCGGCAGCTCCGAGCTTTGTTTGGGGTGACACCAGACCCTCTGAGCTGTGGAGGGAGGGGATGGCCTTGGAGGGAGACGATCCCCGTGATTTCCTGGTGGTGCCACTGCCTTTTGCTGAGCTCACTGGTGCGAACGTGCAGCGGCGGCCGCGGCTGCCAACGCCGTGGGCAGGAGCTGCCGCTGCCGTCCCAGGGGTTCCCTCAACCAACCTACTCCCATCCCAGCTCTCCTCCGGCCCTGGGGCAGCTGGGAGAGCGAGGGGTGCCCGGAGGGACCGGGCTGTGTGGTTTAAAGAGGAGGAGGAGCTGCTTCCCAGCCCCGCTGCGATGCGCAGAGGATGCAGCCGGAGGGATGTTGGCTCTGAAAGCCCCCGGCCGCCACTGGAGGGGCAGGAGGAGGAGGAGGGAGGGCATCCCGTGGTCCCAGAGCTTGGGCAGCACTTCGGGAGCCTCTGCGGAGCTGCTGATTGATGGTAATTGCTGGTTGTGTCTCAGCTGCTTCACCCTGCTCGGGTCAGGGTTGTGCCCGTCCCTCGGGTCTGTCTGGAGGTGACAGTGTCCCTCTGGTCACAGACACGGCTCTGCGGTTTGGGAGGTGCCCGGGGTCGTGTTGGTGCCCCTCAGACCAGGGCTCTGTGTCTTGGAAGTGCCCCGGGAGCATCCACGGGGTCCTGGGGGTTGTGATTAATGTCTTGAGAGATCCCGGGGTTTGGAGGGAGGTTGGTGAGGAGCTGCATCCTCTTGCTGTGGCCATTCCCAGGGAATGCTCACGTACACGTCTGCTTTCCGAGGAATAATATGGAATTTGGTGTTCAGAATGGGGAGTTCTGTGTGGGAACATGTGAAACCCTCGGACTCACCTGACCTCTCCCAGAGTGAGGTTTTGTCCCCAGTGGGAGTTTGGACAGTGAGATCCCTTGTCGTTCCCCCCATTAACCTCTGGATCTCCCTCCCACATGGCGAACTCCAGAGCAGAGGAGTTCACCATGTGGCAGGGTGACAAGTCCCAGCATCCCTGGCCATGCTGGCCTCCTGAGCAGACTCTGAGGGCTGTTTTCCATGTCTGGCAAGTCCCTTTTCCCCCTGGGATCAAACCCTTGTGGGAAGAACAGCTCGGGGAGACTGACTGGGGTGGCTGGAGGGGTGTTTTCCATGGCTGTCAGAGGGGCTGGAGGGAGGGTTTGGCACCAGAGGGTCTGGATGGGGTCACTGGATGGATTTATCTCCGTGAGGAAAACCCAGGAACACCCTGAAGCACCTGGAAGGTCCCCCTGCTCTCCCAGGTGACACCACACAGGAATGTCCCCATGTCCAGCCCTCTCCTGGACCAGCCTTCCTGCATCCCTCCCACCACCACCTTTTGCTCTGAGCCTATTTCAGCCTGGCCCTTCCATCTGTTCCCTGCACTTCCCACTGCCTGGCTCTTCCTCTGCCCTCACTCTCGCCTGGCACGGAGCCGTCCCCTCTTGGTGACAACCCTGCAGCCACCAGGGATGTCTGGAATGGGGAAGGAGCTGGCCCTGGAAGTGTGCACAGGGTACCTGGCCCTGCAGCTGCTGGAGGGAAGTGCCCTGTCACTGGCAACGAGGTGGATGGAGCAGATGCTCCAAAACCAGAGCAGGTTTCCCCCTCTAACAAAATCTGGAGCGAATCAGCTGCCAGTGAGGAGCAGCCTGGAGTTTGGGCTCTGGCTTTCCCAGCCTGTGGATTCACACCCTGCTTAAATCAGCTGGGGAGGAAGCTTTCCCAGCAGATGTCTCAGCCTGCTCTGCCACATTCCCCATCCAGCCAGTTCGAAATTCCCGCCCTGGCCCGGCTGCTCCGGCGTGGATTCATCCAGGAAGGGATGCCTGGGGCTGGGAATGGAGCTGAGCAGTGAATTACTGCAGCACAGCCCTTGGAGAGGAGAGAACACTCCCTGGAAAACATCTGTGTCAACGGAGATAAATTGGAGCTTTGGGGCTGACGAAACCAGGCTCAACAGAAAAGGACGAGGGGAACAACAAGTGGTTTTTGGGCTGCAAACGGAGGTGTTGGAGGGGTTGGAGCAGTGGGTGGTTTTCCCTGGGGCTGCTCCTGCAACAGGGATGCTTTGACAGCCTGGAGATGAGCTGGGATGGGGTGGATGTACTGGGAGAGGATCCTGGTGGCTCCAGTTCCTGGTGACTCCACGGCTCTTCCCAGGCTTCCTGCTCCCCTGAGGATGCTCCTGGTGAAACAGCTCCTGGAAGGTGGATATCGTGCCGTGGCTGTGCTGCAGAATTCCCCTGAGATGCAGAGGATCCGTGTTTCCCTGTGGGAACACCCTGGGGCTGGAGGCTTTGGTGGCTGCTGGGTGGGGACACACATTCCAACAGATCGTCCCTGCTGCTTCCCCAGACAGGACAGTGTCTACATCATTTTTTTTTTCCCCCCTCATAAATATGAATGCAGCCCCTCTGCAAAAGTGCAGGGGGTTGATTAATGAAATATTGATTTTTCTGGAGCGCGGCGCTTCCCCGGTTCTGCTGCACCACCAGGGATCAGAAACAAACACGGGCAGCAGGGCCTTGGCAGAGCCTTTTGGGGGGGTTTTTGGGGTGCCCGAGGCTGCTGTGTTTGTCCCTGGGTTTGAGGCTGTAGCTGAGCCCTTGGTGTCCCTGCCCGAGGTGGGTTTGGCCCCTCTGGATGGCCCTGGGAAGGGGCAGCCGTGTCCCCTCCCTGCCAGGAGGGTTTGGCACCTGCAAAATAACTCGTCACGCTGTTGTGGGGTGGTGACAAGGCTTTGGGGGGGCTTGGGGTGGCCCTGGGAGGGGACCCTGAGGGTTGTGTGCAGCCCCAGGCTGCGGTGGCAGGTGCTTTGGCTGTGGCAGTGTCACAGGGGGAGGCGAGGGGACAGTGCCAGCCTGGGCACTGGCAGGTGGCAGCAGCTCTGTGCTGGCAGCACTCGCTGGCACGGGCAGGGCGGATGCTCCCTGAGTGTCCAGCACCTGTCCCGGGGCTGGTTGTGCCAGGACAACCTGAGAACTTGGATACAGATGGATTTCCAGAGCCATCCCTGCTCTGTTCCTTCCCCGGGGGACCCTGGGTGACAGTCCCTGTGACACTGCTGAGGGGTGGGAAAGGTGCCCTTTGCCTTCCTTGGGCACCCCCAGCCTCTCACTGGGGGGATGTGCTGGGATGGTGCTGCTGGATTAGATTTAGTTGGGAAATTGAGAAGAAATTGTTCCCTGTGAGGGTGGGGAGGCCCTGGCACAGGTTATTCCATGGATTCCCCATCCCTGGAAGTGTCCAAGGCCGGGTTGGAGCCACCTGGGAGAGTGGGAGGTGTCCCTGCCCATGGCAGGGGGTTGGGACTGGATGGTTTAAAGTCCCTTCCAACCCAAACCATTGTGGAATTCTGTGATTTTATGACATCAGAGGCACCTTCCTTTGTGTGCCACCATCCCCTTCCATGGGATGGCAGCTCGTCCCCCCTGCCCGAGGGGACAAAGCTCCAAAGAGACACCATGGAAGGTGGGTCCTGTGCCCCCTCCTCCCCTGGAATTCTGTGCCCCCCCCTCTCCCAGCCCTGCAGCTCTGCCCCTGTTCAGGCTCCAGCCTGTGGAGGTTCCTTCCAGTGGAGGTTTAATGAAATCCTGGCTGTGCCCATCTGTTCCCTGAGCTGGGTCGTGCCACGGGGGTGCCAGGGGGGCTGTGCCCCCCACCCAGGAGAGCTTGATGTGTCTCCACAGCCCTGGCAGAGCGTGGGCTCGGGGGGCTTGGACACCCAGGGTGGTGGTCCCGGCTGGACCCCCAAGGAGGGAGGAGGGGGACAGTGAATGAGGCCAAACTGGAGCTTCCCAGTGTCACCCAGTGTGGGGGTGGCACTGCCTGGCCCCCACACCTTGCTGGGTTTAACCTCTCCCCACACTAATACCTTAATGAGGCCACTGGTAATTGTGTTAATTAAGAGCCCCGGGTGGGTTTTAGACCTCGATTGAATCCGAGCTGGAGTTTGGACAACAAACTTGGCTTGGAAGGCCCTAATCCCCTAATTATGGTGGTGGCAGGACAAAGGATCATTAACCAAATTAAAAGAAGCCAGAGGATTCCCTGGTCAGGGCAGAGCTGTGGCCTCACTGCAGACCCCGGGGTGTGAGTGGCAGGGGTGGCACTGGTGCCATCCCTGGCTTTGGGGGTCCCAGTGGTCCCTGGCACAGCTCCTGTGGGGTCTCAGGTGAGCAGGAGATGAGTCAGGGAAGAGCAAAGAGGAGGAAAACTTCCAGCAGCAGGGATGGATCCAGGAGCATTAGTGATGGGGAGGTTCCTGGGCCTGGGGAGTCTTTACATGTTTTTAATCCCAGTTTGTGTCTCTGGGAATCCTGGGCAGGGAGGGACTCCTGGAATCACAGACTGGTTTGGGTTGGGAGGGACCTCAAAGCTCATCCTGTTCCACCTCCTTCCATGGGCAGGGACACCTCCCACTATCCCAGTTGCTCCAACCTGGCCTTGGACACTTCCAGGGATGGGGCAGCCACAGCTTCTCTGGGCACCCTGTGCCAGGGCCTCCCCACCCTCCCAGGGAACAATTTCTTCTTAAAAATTTCTTATTCTGACAGTTCCAACCCGGGCCTTTTAACGCCATCCTTGGAAGCCCAGCAGCCTCATCCTCCTCCAAAAGCTCCTCCCTGCTCTCTGCACCAGCTTTGGGGGATTTGCAATGGGAACAAAACTATTTCCCTTCCCCTTCTGCGTGGGAAATGGGGAAATCCACATCCTTCCACCCCTCTGTGTGTTCCTTCCTGTCTGTTTGCTGCCCCTGGACCCGGCTGGGTGAGGGGATTGTGCTGCCCCTGGACTGGCAGAGCCCTTTTCCCTCCCCGGCTCGGCTCCGTGGCACGGCAGCTTCCCAAAATAGCCGGGGGTTATCTGATCCTGGTGCTGCTCTTCCCTGCCCTTGGGCCGCTCCTCTCCTCCGAGGAGCCTGAAGGGAGGGAAGGACAGGGAAGGGAAGGACGATGAGGAGCTGAGGAAACAGTCAGGGAGCCCTGGAGCAGCGGGAGAGAGACATTCCCGTCTGGAATGACACCGGGAGCAGGACACCGACTGCCCCCGCAGGCGGCACTTCACAGCCAGTGCTTTCTCAGGGATGCAGGAGCATCCCACTGCCTGGAATACCTGGCATGGAGGTGCCACAGGTACTGCCAGGGCCGTGGGGCAGAGCTTGCTGCTGCCTCCCCTGCTGCATCCTGGCATCCCCTGCTCTGCTGGGAGCTGCTCCTGCCCAGCAGGCACCGGCTGCTGGGATCCTCCAGCCTCCTCATGCCCCTCTGCAGGTTGGCACGGAGCTTCCACGGGCACCACGGTGTCCCCCCGTCCCCGTGGGTGCAGCAGGATTGATCCCGCCCTGATTCCCTGCTGGGGAATGAGATCACAGGGAAAAAGAACTGGGAAAGGGGACAGGGATGTGCAGCCACAGCAGCTGTGTGTGCACCCCCTGTGCTCAGAGGGGTTTGGGGGGCACCGCTGTTCCTCCCTCCCTTCCCTTGGCTGCCCAGGGATGCTCTGGAGCCACACGATGCCCGGGGACCCCCTAATTCCTCATTTCTGTGCCCAGAGAGCCAACCCACGACGTCGGACGAGACCGTGGTGGCCGGTGGCACGGTGGTGCTCAAGTGCCAGGTGGAGGACCCCGATGACTCCTCGCTGCAGTGGTCCAACCCTGCCCAGCAGACCCTCTACTTCGGGGAGAAACGAGGTACCAGGGCTGGGAGAGAGAGATTGCTCCGGGATGATGGGGGGGGGATCACAGGGTGACATCCCCTCCTGCTCCCACCGCGGGCAGAACGCCATCCATCAGTGGCGGGGGGAGGTGGCACCGAGCCCGTGGCTCATCCCGTTGTCCCTTTTCCCGCCCCCAGCCCTGCGGGATAACAGGATCCAGCTGGAGAGATCCACCCCCAACGAGCTGACCATCAGCATCAGCGACGTGGTGCTGTCGGATGAGGGGGAATACACGTGCTCCATCTTCACCATGCCCGTGAGGACCGCCAAGGCCCTGGTCACCGTGCTGGGTAGGACGCTGGTGACATCCCCCTGCTCTCCATCTCCTCCCTACCCGCTGCTCCCGTATCCCATTAACTCATCCTGTTATCCCTGTGCCTCTTCCTCGTGCCCATCCCTGGGTGGCAGCACAGGCCCGGCTCACAGGCTCCTGTATTTCTTGCCTCCTCCTCCAGGAGTCCCCCAGAAGCCGCAGATCTTCGGCCACGAGCAGCCCATCGATGAGGAGAAGGTCGCCCGGCTGCTGTGCCGCTCCTCGGGCAGCAAACCCGCGGCCCTGCTCCGGTGGAGGATGGGCAACAGGGAGCTCAGTGGTGGGTGCCAACCGTGTGGGCAACGAGGGGAAGGGCAGGATTCTGCCCCTGGGATGGGGACAGACTGGGAATGAGGTGCTGGAAAGCAGTGCTGGGAAAGGGAGCTGGGGGTGCTGGTGTGTGGCCAGTTGGACACGAGCCAGCAGTGCCCTGGCAGCTCGAAGGGGCGACTGTGTCCTGGGGGCATCAGGAATGGCATCACGGGGCCAGGGAGGGGATTGTGCTGCTCTGCTCTGACCTGGGGTGACCTCACTTGTGATATTGGGACAGTTTGGGCACTGCAGGATAAAGAAGATCCTGAGCCATTGGAGAGTGTCCAAAGGAGGGAATGGAGACGGGGAAGGGCCTGGAGGGGAAGGTGTGAGGAGCAGTGAGGGCACTGGGTGTGTTCAGGGGGAGAAGAGGAGCCTGAGGGGAGAGACCTCATTGCAGGGACAAGTCCCTGGGCAGGGGCAGAGGAGGGGCAGGGACTGAGCTCTGCTCTGGGGGACCAGGGCCAGGAGCAGGGAATGGCTGGAGTTGTGTCAGGGCAGGGGGAGGTTGGAGCTCAGCACCCAGGGAATGGCTGGAGTTGTGTCAGGGCAGGGGGAGGTTGGAGCTCAGCACAAGGTTGTGCTTTGCCCACAGGGTGGGTGGGCACTGCCCAGGCTCCCCAGGGCAGTGGGCACAGCCCCAAGGCTGCCAGAGCTCCAGGAGGGCTGGGATGATCCTCTGGGGACAGTGGGGGACTCTTGGGGATGGGGCTGTGCTGGACTGAGGGCTGGACTTGATTATCCTTGTGGGTCCCTTCCAACTCAGCCTATCCTGGGATTCTGTGCCCAGGCAGTGGGGCCCTGCCCCAGGATTTGGGGTGTGGGAACTCTGTGAAGGCAGATGGGGCACTGGGGGTGGCACTGGGGGTGGCCCTGTGCTGGACCACACCAGCATCCTACACTGCTGGGGACAGCGTGGGGACAGGGGTGGTGACAGCAGACGTCAGTGTGACATCAGCCTCGTGCCTCTGCTGGGGTGCTGTGTCCCTGAGCTGTGACAGCCCCCTGTCCCCACAGACGAGGGCACCGAGGTCATGGAGGACCCCAATGGCAAGACCTTCACGGTGAGCAGCAGGGTGGAGTTCCGTGTCACCAAGGAGGACAACGAGGCCGAGGTGACCTGCTCTGTGGACCACGAGTCCCTGCAGAACTCGGAGAGGTCGACCACGGCCAAGCTGCAGGTCCACTGTACGTGGCACAGGGGGGTGGGAGGGGTGGAGGAGGCCTTGGCATCACCACGGTGCTGCAGACACCACACACGTGGCCTGGCATGTTCAGGGACGTGTGCCAGCCCATTGACCTGCACCCACTGAGGTCCTGTCACACACAGGGCCCTGCACGGTGACACTTCCCCTGCACGGTGACACTTCCTGGGCTTCCTGTCCCTGTCCCTGCTTGTCCCTGTCCCCCCGAGGCTCATCCCTGCCATTGCAGCTCCCTGCCCGCACCATTTCCCGTGTCCTGCCTGTCCCTATTCCCCTTGCCTGTCCCCTGTGGTGGTGACAGGGTGGGAGCAGGGCTGTGCACCCCCAGAGCGCTGCCCCCCACCCCTGGGTGCTCTCCCACTGCCCCCTGCACACCCAGAGCTGGGACAGGGGCAGGTTTTGGGGTGCCAGGGCATCACCCCCGTTGTGCTTCTCCTCCTTTTCCAGACAAACCCACGGCGAAGATCGAGCCACACCCTCAGTACCCGCGGGAGGGAGAGAAGCTCCAGCTCCAGTGCGACGGGCAGGGCAACCCCATGTAAGGCCCCTCCTCACCTTCCTCCTCCTCACGCCCTGGCCAACACGTCCTCCCACTTCCAGGCTCCCCAATGCCCCAGCCAGCCCTCCCCAGGGTGGGCAGGGCACGGCAGGCAGTGCTGGGTGGGCTTGGGGCTCCCCATGGAGAGCAGCCAAAGCCCCCTTTCCTCTCCTGCAGCAGCAGATCCGGGCTGGCTCCTCCCTAAACGGAGCATTTCCCTCCTGACTGAACCCCTCCCACCACCTCCTTGGCTCCTCCGAGGGTCCTGCTGGGTCCCTGGGGGTGCCTCAGCCCCATCCCGTTCCGCAGCCCCCAGGAATTCCTGTGGGAGAAGGAGGGCAGCGACGCGCCCCTGCAGCTGAGCTCCGACAGCGTCCTCATCTTCCCCTTCCTCAACAAGAGTGACAGTGGCACCTACGTGTGCACGGCCACCAGCTCCATGGGCAGCGTGGTGGCCAAGTACAACCTGGACGTCAGCGGTGAGTGGGGAGGGGGTGGCCGGGGCTGTGTCTCCTCTGGGAAGGGACACGGGGGTCTGGCTGGGGGGAGCGCCGTGTCCTGTGTCCCTGGAGTGTCACCACTGGACACCCGTCCTTGGATGGGAAGGGGCAGCGCCCGCCACGTCCCTGCACGGTGCTGTCCCCTCGCTGCTGTCCCCGTGTCACACGTGGGGCAGGGCTGAGGGTGTGTCCCTGTGTCCCCATGTCCCTGTGTCACACATGGGGCAGGGCTGGGTGTGTGTCCCTGTGCCACATGTGGAGCAGAACTGTGTGTGTGTCCCTGTGTCCCCATGTCTCTGTCATATGTGGAGCAGGTCTGTGTGTGTGTCCCCGTGTCACACGTGGGGTAGGGCTGTGTGTGTCCATGTCCCCATGTCCCTGTGTCACACGTGGAGCAGGGCAGTGTGTGTGTCCCTGTGTCACACGTGGAGCAGGTCTGTGTCCCCATGTCCCTGTGTCACACATGGAGCAGGTCTGTGTCCCCATGTCCCTGTGTCCC
>WEIV01014489.1:135685-152080 GCA_013390005.1 Calyptomena viridis | reverse complement strand
AGCCAGCATTAAACTCAGTCTAAGCTTGCAGGGAAAGAAATTCAAAGGACATTGAAGGAAAAGAAGCAGAGAAAGCAGAAATAAGAGAAAATATAAAAATCCTGTCATTCCAAAGTGGGAGAATTGAAAACCAGAGCCCACAAGGCTAATCCATGTCTAATCCATGGCACCACAGCCCACAGACACATCCTGGGAAGTCAGGCTGGCAAACCCTTCTCCTTTCCCACAAACCTGCTCCCTCATTTCCCCCAGACAGGTCTCAGTTCATGCTCAGTGATGGAAAGGCCCTTTACAAGCTCTACATCCATTAAAGGCACCAGGAATTCTGCAGCTTCCAGCCAGGATTCCAGCTCCACGGATCTGGGTCCAGCTCTTTGCTCAGTCCTGTCCAGCAGGAAACCAGGACACACCTTTTGTCTGAAATGGCTCAAAATTCCACTTCAAATGTGAAGTGCCCCATTTCCCCACGTCAGACCCCGGCTGTTCCAAGGAATTGTGATTTTGTGGCACCCAGGACACTCCCAGCTGGAGACCTGCTGAACCCCAGAGCTCCACCTCTGTCCCTTTAACACGGGAGCTTGTAAATCCCTGTTTTCCCAAGGCAGTGTCTCCAGGGGACCCTGGAGAACAGGACACGACACACGGAGCATCACAAGTAAAAACTGCTCTGGTGCTTCTGGGTTACTTTTGATAGAGGCAGGGAGTGGGTGAATTCAGGGACTACAGGGGAACAAACCCATGGAAATGGAGCAATTCCAGAGACTCCCTGGGGTCAGGCAGCACTTACCCATTCCCTTCTCACCTCCAGAGGGAAGCGATGGTTCAAAGCAAGGCACAGTTACAACATATTCCACAATTTACTTGGATTTACTTTGGCTAAGAGTAGCAAATCCCCCAGGAATCGGGTTTAATTATTGCCAAAATAAGTTAAATAGAAGAGAGAGTAGTTACCCTGCTCTGGGAGAGTGAATTAAAACCAAGCCCAAAAGGAACACATTAAAACACTTGGATGGCCTCAAAGTCTCTATTTAAAATGTGTGCAGTGCTCCTTAGAATCAGAAATTTTGGGAAAATTGTTATTTTCCCTGCAAGTCTCTATTTAAAATGCATTAAGTGCCCCTTAAATTCATGTATTTTTGGGAAAAATATTAACTTCCTTACAAATTTCTACTTAAAATGCATAAAGTGCTCCTTAAAATCACACTTTTTTTAAAAAAATACTGTTTTCCCTACAAACATCTATTTAAAAATGTGTGTAGTGCTCCTTGGAATGAGAAATATTTTGGCAAAAAGATTATTTTCCCTGCAAATATCTATTTAAAGATGTGTGCAGTGCTTCTTAAAAATCACATATTTTCTGTAAAAATATTATTTTCCCTGCAAATCCCTATTCAAAAATGTGTGCAGTGTTCCTTGAAATCACACATTTTTGGGAAAAATGCTGTTTTCCCTGGAAACATCTATTTAAAGATGTGTGCAGTGCTCCTGAGAATCAGAACTTTTGGGGAAAAATGTAATTTTCCCTGCAAGTCTCAATTTAAAATACATGAAGTGCCCATTAAAATCATGTACTTTGGGGGGAAAAGGTTATTTTTCCTGAAAATCTGCTTAATAGTGATCACTCTTTCTCAAGGAAAATGACCCACAAGCCTGGGCCAGACTCTGTTTCCCAGGAAAACAAGGCACCACAGCATTTTCCAGCAGTTACTTCCTGATCTGGAATTACAAATGTAAGCCAGGTTTCCCACTGTATTTTCCAAAAGCACATTCCAATGTCCCAAACACTGAATCAATAAAACCCCAAACCATCCCAAAGAGGTTCAACTCCCCAGAATATGTATTTTTAGAGGCTATGAATCATTATAACTTAAGAGAGTCTACAAAGGGTATTTTTTTCCCAAAATCCACTCCATAAATGGAGTTAAAATGCAGAAGCTCCTCGAATCAATGTTGTTGGGTAAAACACTTGTAAATATATTTTCCCCCATTGAACAAGGTCTCATTTAAGAGCTCCCCCAAGTATTTTCATTCTGATCCCACTAGTAATATATTATTAATAATAATTATAATTAATACTTGCAGTCCTTGACCACAGAGCTCTGATTTTAGAGACACAAAAGCAAATATTGCTTTAGAGTTTGACACAACATTGGGAAAAAAAATAGGGAATTATTCTCTATCAACAGCCCTGCAACCAAATGTTTAGGTTTCTTTTTTCTGAGGTTTCTTTTCTTGCCATGTATAATTCCAAGGCCACAAGTGCAAAAGCTGGAGTGATTTTTCCCAGGAGAATCCCAACCCCTCCTTACCATGACAATGTCTCCTGGCTGGATGGTGATCTCATCGTGGCTTCTGGATTCAAAAGGATACAGGGCT
The DNA here is from genome assembly GCA_013390005.1 of Calyptomena viridis. Classification (NCBI taxonomy): domain Eukaryota; kingdom Metazoa; phylum Chordata; class Aves; order Passeriformes; family Eurylaimidae; genus Calyptomena; species Calyptomena viridis. Next base: position 149,704 of record WEIV01014489.1, on the reverse strand, counting down.
CTATAATACACTATTTTTACATCCTCCTGAGCAGAAATGGTTAGAGGAGCTTTTTCTGAGCACAGGGAAAAAACACACAAAGGAAAAAACAATCAAACCAGATGATTTTGAAATACTTGGAAAATGAGGTGAAAGTGGAGACAAAGGTTAACAGACCTGGGAGTGTTTGTAGGAAGTGTCTTATCCCCTATGTATGGAAATGAATTGTTTAAATACAATTTTCTTGCTATTTTCTCCTCTAAATACCAGGGAAAATCACGGAAACATGACTTTGGATTGGAAAAATCCCTGTCCCACGGGCAGGGACACCTTCCACTGGCCCAGGGGGCTCCAGCCTGGCCTTGGACACTTCCAGGGATCCAGGGGAATCCACAACCTCTCTGGGCAGTGTTTAGTCATAAAAGTGCCCTGTGCTCTCTGCACTAACAAAAATAAAAATGTGACTGTGCAGAGCAGAAAAAGGGGGATTAAATCTTGATTTCAGGTCGTTTGTTCAGGGAACAACATTCCTGGGGAAGGCAAAACTAAATGACACATTGGCATTACTCTAGAAAATCCCAAGGCACATATTCCACTCCAAAATAAGAAAATACATCAACTTTGAAATCTGGCATCAGGGTCTTCCAAGCCCTTCCAGCTGATTCTCTCTTCCCTTGGCACTGGGAGTCTTGTTCTGTGCTCCCAGTTAAACCCAGGCTTTTAGGGAGAACAGGGATGTCTAAAAGGCCAAGTTTTTGGAGTCTAGAGCTCAATCCATCCATTATTTCCTCTAACAAGACTAGCAATCCAATCTTGAAATAGAACACTCTGCATTAAGGAAGACAAAAGAGGAAAGACCTTTTCCAGAGGCACAGCAGCAGCATTCCCTGGAGTCTGACCCTACCTGCACTGGACCACGGAGCCTGGACTGGCTTGGCTGGCTCCTGATGGGGCTGGAAAAGTTTACTCAGCTTCTCCTGCATTTCCTGCTTCCCCTTCTCCTCGCTTTCCTTCTTTTTGGGTATGTCTTCCCTTTTTTGCTTTTCCTCTTCCTGAAGTTTTTTTTGCCACTGAGGTTCCTCCTCCAGCCGCTGTTTGTCCCGGTCCTGGAGTCGCCTGTTGGAAAATCAGGTGGGTTTTCCCAAAGCCACTCAAACCAAAGACCATCAAAGTCACTTTGGGGAATTCCTTTTGGGAGTTCTGCAGCACAAAGTGTCCCCTTTAGGGTTTTTCCATTTTATTTTGGTGAGTTACCAACCACTCCCCAGCATCTTTACACAATGAATCCTGGAATGGTTTGGGATGGAAGGGACCTGAAAGAGGAGTCACTTCCAACCCAAGGTCACCAACATCCCTAAGGAAGACTCAAAACAGTCAAAGCAGAAAGGAAAAAGGAGGAATCAGAACAAGTGACAGTCCCTATCCTGCTGTTGAGGGACAAACTTCACACCACATTCCTGCAGAACAATTCCCAATATTTCACATTGTCAACTGCCAGAGTTCACAAGTCCTTCCTCCAACAGAGGCCAAGACAACACAAGGAAAGACTAAATATTCTCTGCTACAAACAATCTGCCCCAGGAAAGGGAACTCTGAGGATATAAAAGATGTCCAGTGTGTTTGTTCTGTTCCACGACCTTTTCTACCTCTGGACTTTCTTCAGACTTACAAAATCAGGGATAAATGTCTGAGAAGCTTCTTATCACAGGAAAAACATTAATTCCCAGAATCCCAGGATCCCTGAGGTTGGACAAGAGCTGCAGGATGGTGGAGTCCCCCCTTGTCCCCCAGCCCAGAGCACTGAGTGCCACGTCCATCCTTCCTTGGCCACCCCCAGGGATGGGCACTGCAACCCTCCCTGGGCAGCCCCTGCCAAGGCCTCCCCCCCCTTTCCAGGCCCAAATTCCTCCTCCTGAGTATTTCCTGAGGGATCCCAAGGTTTGTGGTTTAAACCAAGGGCTCAAATGAAAGCCTTTTGTTACCTCTGAGCTTCTTTTTGCTTTTCCAGCTCTACTGTTTTCCTTTCCTGTTCCTTCTGTTTCAACCTCTCAGCTTCCAAGCTCTTCTGCTTCTGGAGTTGCTGTTTGTTATGGATTTCTCTCAGCTCCTGGAGAAAAAGGAAAATATGTGTAAACACACACGATGTGAATCAGAACCAATCACCCCAAATATTCCCTTGTGAAGGAACAGCACTTGGAAGTGTTTGGGGATCTCTGTCCAAACTTCTCTGCAGAGGCAGATATTTAAGGTACATTTCCAAGGTCCAGAAACCACTTCCTGCTTTCCCAGTTTTATCCATATAAGTGAGATATTAAAGGGCCAAGAAACAAAAAATCCTTTAAACAGGACTCTAAAAAATGGACAAAGCTTAATTTGAAAAGTCACTTCTGTTTTATTTTGTTTGCTGGTTTGTTGAATTAATTTATTAAATTCCATATAAAAATCTGCCTTCTCAGCTCTCACAGCAGCAACACCATTAATTGGTTTTATCTTCCAATTAATGGTGATTTATTAAAGAACCTTCAGATTTGGTTTATACTCAGGAGACTGAAATCCTTAAGGAATGACTTTGGGATGAATTGTGGTGCAGATTATCCATTCCTACACAAGTCAGATTTAATTTGATTACCTGGAAGGACATTGCCTGAGAAATTTGGAATACAAATAACAATAAACCCATAACATTTTCCTCAAGATTTGATTTTCTGCAGTGACACAAATTCAAAACTTTTATCTGGGAAACCTTTGCATAACCTGGAATTTTCCATCTGAGCTCCTCAGCAGGACAAGGAGGATTTTCATCGAAAACAGTTCACTTTAAAATTTGGTTTGTTTTAATGAAAATACAGCACAGGCAGGAATTGGAACAGTTAATCTTGGAAGTACAGTTTTGCAAAATTCATCACCTACAAAGCAGGCACAGCAAGGTTTCATGTAAAAATCCTCATCAACTGACCAAAATGTAGAAAATTGCTTAAGAGGAAAAAAAATAAATTAACTATCAAGTGATTCAATCCCATGGATAAAGGGATCAAAGTTTAAAAGGAAAAGTGAGGTGGATCCTTGTGTCCCAGCTCTGCCTCATTTCACTGATGAGCCTCAATGAAAAAGAATCCAACACCATTAAAGAGATAATCAGTTCTCATCCAAGCCTGAATTAAAACTCTGCTCAGGCCACCACTGAAATCCAGGGATAACTGGAGTTTGGGCAGTTCCCTGGTTTATGCCCATCCACACAAATGATGACCTGGGGGAATCCCAGTCCCACCTTTGGATCACCTGAACTGACTGTGCCAAAATCCTGGACAGGGCAAACAGAAGCACAGGAACATCAGCACTGGTGGGAGTGACACCAGTCACCCCAGACAGTCCCTCCTGCTCTGGCTGGGCAGGGATTTTAGGGATCATCCCATCCCACCCCTGCCATGGGCAGGGACACCTCCCACTGGCCCAGGGGGCCCCAACCTGCCCTTGGACATTCCAGGGATCCAGGGGCAGACACTAATGCAGGATATTCCACTTCCACTGCCCAACAGAAAACTGGGAATGCTGCAGCAGAGCCATGCCTGGAGCAAGGAGGACAGAGCAGGATCATGACATGCTGCTGCCAACTCAAAACTGACATTATTTTGTTTACTTTTTTGTCATTCCATCTCTCTGCTCAGCTAACTCAGGATCTCCAAGGACATTTAAATAATTATTTAAGTTTTCCATTATTCCCTCCCAGCCCAGCCAATGTGCTGGCTCAGTATTCCTTATTTTCTGGGACATACCTGCATGTTAAGGACATCTAACCCAGCTCATAGTCCTAGCACTGGATTTGGAGATTAAAAAATCCAACATATATCCCTCTTTGGGTTATTTAGGAGGAAATAGGGATTTCATGGGTATCTCACACAACACAGCAATGGAGCCATTGCTTTACCAGGTACCAGTGGGAGGATGGAGGAGGAAGAACCAGCATCTCCCACAGTTCTGCAGGAAACCAGCTGAAGAAAATTCTAGGAACACTTCAACAGCCAAGGGATGAAAGTTTTCCAGCCCTACACTCATCCTGCTGGCACAACTTCCAGCTGGGCATTTACATCTGGAACTCCAAACACCCACCAAGGTTTGCTGGGGCAGGAATCTCCAAAGCTCAGAGGAATTGGGACCTTGGCACTGAATTCACCCCACAGTGGGATTTCGGGGTGTTCCAAGAGCCACACTGAGCAGGAATGGCAGGATTCACTTCAGGGAGCACAGCAATGTTCCCTGTGCACACACTGCCCTAAAAACAGTAATGTTCAGGTAGTTGTGTAATGCCACACTTTGCCTTTTTGACAGAAGACAACAGAACTTGGGATATCAGAGCATTTGATCCCAGAGGAAAAGGCCCTGCAGTTCTGTGCTCACTGAAGTTTTTCCACACCAACCCTTTCCATTCCCAGCTCCCAAAGCATCTGCCCTGACCTTGGCAGACACAATCCCTCCCTCCTCCCCATCCTGCAGGTCTGAGGGTCTGGGGAAAGGACAGATCTTGCCATCTCTGTCCTCCCTGGAAGCACAAAGCCAGTGCAGTGTAGGAACACTCCACATCCAAGTGTCTGAAAACCACGACCAAAACAGGCAAGTGACTTAAAATCTTGACATTCCAGATAAGCAAAAGACAAAACCAACCCACTGGTACCTTGCCCAAGAGGCAGTTCAAGGCACACTGCTCAGGCAGGCCCCAGGATTAGACAAAAACCAATTTCCAAGCCCTCCTCTTTGGATTTGGTTCTGTGCCAAGCACTGAGGCAGGGACACTGCACACTGGGGCAGGGACACTGCACACTGGGGCAGGGACACTGCACACTGAGGCAGGGACACTGCACACTGGGGCAGGGACACTGCACACTGGGGCAGGGACACTGCACACTCCTCTGGGCAGGGACACTGCACACTGAGGCAGGGACACTGCACACTGGGGCAGGGACACTGCACACTCCTCTGGGCAGGGTCAGTGAAGCACAGAAGTGGAGGAGGTTCCTGCCCACAGTGAGTTGGGTCCTGCCTGGGCAGGGCAGGGACACCTTTGGGAAGGAGAGGACACAGCCCAGGAGCACTGGGATAGTGGAAGGTGTCCCTGCCCATGGCAGGGGTGGCACTGGATCATCTTTAAGGTCCTTCCCAACCCAAACCAGTCTGGGATTGTAAAATAAACAAGTGACCAGTTACATTTCATTGACATCTGTAGCCACTTGAATTCTTAGATTTCCAGCCCAAGATTTATTTCAAGACAGGGAAAAAAAGTGGCCAAACTTTCCACCTTGTTACAAACTCAGCCACTTTATAACCAAATTATTCCCTTATCTCCTAAAATGCCCCAAATCTCATCTGACAGGATGCCTATCTTTAAGGTCCTTCCCATGCCTATTCCTCTGCCAAACAAGTCCTGACAATTCCCTGAAACCAAGGGCTTCTCCCTCAAGACATTCAATAATAAAGTACCTGGTTTGAGGTATTAAAAATGTTTTATACATCCGAAAGCTGTTGGAAATGCCTCACATTCTATGAATATTTCCAGCTCCAAAGGACTCATCAGAAGAAATTTACATCAGTTGTTTTGGAGGGGTGATAAAATGATCCAGTAGAAAAAAAAGTTCATTTATGTCTCTAATCACTCCTATGATATTGAGACAAAGATGAGGTGATTTAACACTTGTTTTAAGTATTCATTTAAAGCAGAACATAAAAACTGTAACATGGAGACAAATTCAGGGTATCCCATTCACTGCTTGGTGTTACCAAGCTGCCTGGTAACCTAAAAACAGGCTGATTAAAACCTTGATTAAAACCAGAGGTTTCACTTATCTGTTTAATAAAAATATATTGTTAAAAGAAAGATTTCCATATTCACCCATTTTTCCATAATTTACAAGAAAACTTTATTTTATTTAGAGCTCAGATGTGGTGGAATTTTAAAGCACAGTTTGAAAAGGTTTTACATCTCACTGGGAGCATTATCCAGCTGCCTGGTAACTGACAAGGCAACAAAAAGTTCTGCTGCTGTTGGGGAAAGTGATTCATTTTGCCAATTATTTATAAGCCAACTCCTACCCGTTTCAACTGTAAGTCACTTTTCTGGTGGCAGTTCCTAAAAGCTGTCACAGGTTTGTGATTTTTTAGGTCGTTGTATCTTGGCTTTGAGCAGTGGGGTCACCCAGGAGAGGGTGTGTTCTCTGTGCCTGGAGAATTCCCACTTCCCACAAATCCCAATGAACTCGGGAGTCAGCAAAGCTTTCCCTGCCTTAAAATCTCAGGGGGGTTGGGAACAGGAACAGCTGGAACAGGGAATGGGCACAGCCAGAGCTCCAGGAGCCTTTGGACAAGGCTCTGAGGGACAGGCTGGCATTGCTGGGGGGGCCTGGGCAGGGCCAGGGAGGCACTGGAGGAGCCCTGGGGGTCCCTCCCAGCTCAGCACATTCTGTGATTCCATGAAGAACAGGCTGAAGTCACTGTGCACTTCCAGTGCTTTCTCTGGAAACAAGAGACATTCATGGAAACATGGAAACAACATTCCATGCTGTACCCTCAAAAAGGTAAAAATGCCTTTTTAGGTATTTAAATCTAGGAATTAAATCCTCCAGGCCCCACAAAACATGTCTTGCACATCCAGGGAAAGCACAAAAGGGAGAACTCTCCGAATTCAACTCCCACCTCTCAGTTTCAACAGCACAACGGGAGCTGGAATGTGTCCAGGGAAGGGAACAGAGGTGGGGAAGGGGCTGGAAAACCTCCTGTGAGGAGCAGCTGAGGGAGCTGGGGGGGTTTGTGTGGAGAAGAGGAGGCTCAGGGGGGACCTCATTGCTGTCCCCAAGTCCCTGCCAGGAGGGGGCAGTGAGGGGGGTCGGGCTCTGCTCCCATGTCCCAAGGGAAAGGAGGACAGGGAATGGCCTTCAGCTGCCCCAGGGCAGCTCAGCTTGGAGATGAGCAACAAGTTTTCCTGCCAGAGTGGTCAGGCCTTGGCAGAAGTGTCCCAGGGAGGTGGTGGAGTCCCAGGGGCTGCAAGTGTCCCAGAGGTGTCTGCATGTGGCCCTTGGGGACATGGATTAGGGGGGATCCTGGCGGTGGCACTGGATGAGCCTCAAGGTCTCTCCCAGCCCTGATGATCCTGGAATTCTGTACCTGTTCCTCTTCCCCTCAGCCCTTCCAGGAAAGCAAAGAAAGCTGCAGCAAGGCAAAAATCCCAACAGACAGCACCAAAACCTGCTCTTCCTATCCCAGGAATCCCACAATATCCTCAAGCCAGAGGAAACTTGCTGCTCTTCCCCAAGAAGTGTTTACAGAACTCGTTATCAATCAATTATCAATATCAAAACCAATTTTCCTGTTAAACTGCAAAATACTTGACCATTACTCAAAGGATTCCTGGGTTCTTGGCTGATAAATCTTTGTTTAATGGGCAACTTCAATTTTTATTTATTGTTATTGTTAAGTTGCTTGTTATTATTAAGTTGAACCCTTCAATATCTGAAAGAGTGAATTTTGGTTGATTGGTTGGTTGGGTTTTTTTGCTCCTCTCACAGTATCAAGAGTGTTCACCCCTCTGCCCATTTACACTGTTTGGGTAATTTATGATCAAATACTGGCAACAATTTTAGAATTAATATCCTTTGGCCATACTTATCTGCAAAACACTTTAAAAGGACTCTATTAAAAAAAATAACACCAAAAATAACAGGTTAAGATGCATCCAAAACCCACAGATAAAGAAAAACTGAGGTTCAACTTGAGGATTAATTAGGCAAAGATTAAACCATTCTATTTTATTTCAATATAAATTGTGCCCATTTTGTTTGTGTCTGACCCTGCAGAGATTCTCCACCTCTCTGTCTCAGACTGTGAGTCAGCTTTTAATCTTTCCCATCATTATTAATAACTTGAATATTAAACAAGGTATTTGTTGCTTAACTTCAAACCCACCTTCCATCCTAAATCTCAGGATTTAATCCCAGTTTCCAAACAACTCCAGAACCATTAATGTCTCTATCACAGTGATCTTCCTTCTGAGCACTCACAGCACAATTTATGACTCTTTGCAGGTATTTGGGTGGTTTTGGGTCAGCTTTCAGGGAACACATCAGTGGAATTGGCAGATAAAGTACTTTACCATTGGAATATTTTATGAAAAAATGAATGTTTTTAAGGGTTTGTAACTAAAGTCTGATTTACACCTTCCCTCTGAAGAACACTGACATTTCCTGTGCACAGACCCACAAAAATCACAGTTTTCACACCAGACTGAGCAATACAGCAGGAAACCACAAACCACAGACAACTACACTCAGGAACAGCAGGTAAAATTCTGGTGGCAGCACGAAATCAAGTCTCTTTTATCCAAGATTTCAATTTGAACTCCTGACTCCAGCAGGTCTGACCCAATGGAGTCTTGCATTTCTTGGATGCCAAAGCACAGACACAGAATTTCCTAACTGCAATGAGAATCAGAGCTCACATTTATTCTTGAACACATTCTGCACATTGAGTGATTCAACCTCTGAGTTGGAAAACTAAGCAGCANCACACCAGACTGAGCAATACAGCAAGAAACCACAAACTACAGACAGCTACACTCAGGAACAGCAGGAGAGGATGAACAGCAGGTAAAATTCTGGTGGCAGCACGAAATCAAGTCTCTTTTATCCAAGATTTCAATTTGAACTCCTGACTCCAGCAGGTCTGACCCAATGGAGTCTTGCATTTCTTGGATGCCAAAGCACAGACACAGAATTTCCTAACTGCAATGAGAATCAGAGCTCACATTTATTCTTGAACACATTCTGCACATTGAGTGATTCAACCTCTGAGTTGGAAAACTAAGCAGCATTTTCTTAAAAACAAAATAAAAATCAAACAACCCCCCTAAAAGACAGATTTGAGAACATTCCCAAACCTGACCACCTCCATCAGTGATTCCAGTTCAGTATTTTTTAACATGATCAGGGAAATGATTCCCTGAACATTCAGAAGGGATAAGGAGGCCTGAGTTACCTTGAGCTGATTATTGAAAATATCGATTTCCTGCAGTTTGGACCTGGTTTCCTTCTCCACTTCATCCAGCTGCTCCCGGAGCTGCTGCCGGGCCACTTCCTTGGCTTCCAGGGCTCTTTTGATAGTGAGAAGAGAATCTCCTGGTTTTAAACACATTGTCAAACCATTATTTCCTCACACGGAGCATTTCAGGTCACAGCAAGCACGGTTTTCACCACGGCTCATGCAACACACAGTGAAACAATTCCAGAGGACACTGGGATGAGGGGACGTGTCCTCCCCAAAAATCTACTCACTGTGCAAACTGTTCTGCTGGACTTGCTTGAGCTGGTCATTGAGCAGCTGCTTTTCTGGGATCAGCCTCCCCAGCATCTGCTGAGACTCCTGAAAGCAGGACAAGGACAGGGAAAGCAGGGACAGAAACAGGGGAAGGGCTGAGTGAGGGAGGGCTTCAGCCAGAGCACCTCTCCTTTGCACCTCTTTGTTTTCCCCTCATTAACTGATGTATTATTGCCCCTATCCAGGTATTATCTGTGTGATATTCCCACCTGGACATGGTTCTCTGCCAATACAAAGGAATGAGTGTCTCAAATTAAACTGATTCTCATGGAATATGTAATTTGGCTTGGAATTACCTAAAACTGAGGGTGAAAAGACAAGGACGAATTTCAAGCAATGCTCAAACAAGCACTTACTAAGTGTTTAGTTCTTATTTTAATAAACAAATCCCAGGATCCCTGAGGTTGGACAAGAGCTGCAGGATGGTGGAGTCCCCCCTTGTCCCCCAGCCCAGAGCACTGAGTGCCACGTCCATCCTTCCTTGGCCACCCCCAGGGATGGGCACTGCAACCCTCCCTGGGCAGCCCCTGCCAAGGCCCCCCCCCCCTTTCCAGGCCCAAATTCCTCCTCCTGGCCAAGCTGAGCCTCCCCTGGCCCAGCCTGAGGCCGTTCCCTCTCCTCCTGGCCCTTGTTCCCTGGGAGCAGAGCCCGACCCCCCCTGGCTCCACCTTCCAATGATGTTTGTTAATGAATAATGTGAACAACAGTGTTAATGAATGTCAACTTTGATCAGGAATAAAGACAAATTTTTACAGTTTATCTGCAGAAAACAGAGACTTTCCTTCTAAAGGAATTTATTCTGGCCAAAAGCCATGAAACACAAGCTCTGTGAGATGAGAATCCTTGAGTCCTCAGTCCCTGGTTCTTGTGGAAGAGGTTTGTGACCTTTCTCAAACCCTACACATGGTTGTTGAGACTCTGCCCTGACACTTTACAGGGGTCCCTGCAGATGAGAAATCCCTCCTTTGCTGGAGGGTACATACACAAATTTGTATTTCACATGGGATATTTCTGGAGGCTGAAGTGCCACTTCCCCCACTTTTCAGAAGCCTTGACCTCCAGCTTTAAGTTGCCAAAACACACCACAGCAGCAGGAGCTGGAAGAGCTCACTGGAGCAAAGGCCCCCGAGTATGGACATCCCATCTTTCAGACAAACAGCAGTTCCTTTGGGCAGCTGTCTGGAAGTGCAGGGTGTGAGGAGTCAGCCAGCTGACAGCTCCCATCTGTCAGGAAGGATTGCAGATGACATCATATGAGCCTAAGAATAAATGTCACCTGATCCCTTAATGCCAGAGTGAGTCCCAGAGAAGCTGTGGCTGCCCCTGGATCCCTGGAAGTGTCCAAGGCCAGGTTGGAGCCCCCTGGGCCAGTGGAAGGTGTCCCTGCCCATGGCAGGGGTGGCACTGGGTGGGATTTAAGGTCCTTCCCAACCCAAACCATGAGTTCCATGAGAAGTTGGTGGTTTGTGCCCCAAGAACACGGGCCTGGCTGCACTGATGTGACTCTGGGTTGTCCCACTTTCGTCCTGCCAGGCTGGGACTGGGCTCTGCAGGGCACAGCTCACATCTGATGATTATGCAATGACTGCAGACTCCTGTAATCTCCTTCTGTTCCACAAAATGCACTGAGACAGCACAGAGAGTCAAGGACTCCATCAGTTCCCAAAGCAGCAGAATTCTGATAAACTACAGACTGGACTATAAGGAATTCCACGTGTCCCTCTCTGTCCCACTGCACTGCCCAGGGCACCAGCAGAGCTTTCTCAGCCCCTCAGGGATCTCCCAAAGCCCAGATATTCCAATATCCATTCCAATTCCACTGCCCAGGCTGCCCAGGGAATGGGCACGGCCCCAAGGCTGCCAGAGCTCCAGGAGCCTTTGGACAAGGCTCTGAGGGACAGGCTGGCATTGCTGGGGGGGCCTGGGCAGGGCCAGGGAGGCACTGGATGAAATCCCTTCCCAGCAGGGATATCCCAATAGCAAATAGTGATAGATAATCTTCCCCTGGTGGAAGGAACTGGATGGGCTTTAAGGTCCCTTCCAACCCAAACCATTCCATGTTTCTGTGATCCTGCAGATCAACCAAAGAGCAGGATGGATGTCAAATCAAAACAGGATTTACAGAAAAAAGGATGATAGTTCAAGCACAAAAATAACACAGGACAGTGTTTCAGGGTGGAATGTGATCCCAACCCCAGCTGTTTGGTTTTTAAAGGCCAGGATAATTCCAAACTCCAGATGCCTCCCTTCACTGAACAGTTTGGAGAGTGTGTAAGGGCAGGGAATGCCAAGGGACCACGAGGGTCAAGTTCTGTTTCCTGAAATCACAGACAACCATGGAATAAGAATCTCTCCAAAAACATCCACCACATGATTTTCCACATCCTCTCCTTGTACTGAAGAAACAGAAGAAAGGAATTATTGGCATCACTAACTGAAGCTTCAGGCATCAAGAACTGTCCAAAAGTTGAGTAATGTCCCATATGGCAGTGAAATCAAACTCCAGCTCCTGCCCCTTGGACAAGGGAAAGGCAGAATATTCATCAAGGAGGCAAATAAGCCCTGCAGGTCACAGATCTGGTGTTTGGAAAGAGGATCCTCCTGAAATCCCTGGAAATAACTCCACCAGGTCCCACAGATCCAGGTAACCAGCACACACTTCCAGCACCCAGGAGTAATTGGTGCACAACTTCTATCTCAAGTTTAATGAAACCTAAAACTAATTTATAGGTTGAAGAATAATTACTCCTCTAAATTGACTCATCTTTCCATAGGAAGTGGCAGATATATTAAACTATTCCCAAATGAAGATACATCACCCTACAAAGATAATGAGAGTATTGACTTTTTAACCTATTTGAGAGTTCAGAGGGTCAGAATCTCCTTTTTTAACACTCACTCAGTGCTTTAGTCTGTCCTTTACAGATGAGACAGCAAAATTTAGAGGAGATTTTAAAAAATAATGCTTTTTTTCAGGGAAAACCTTTTAGGTTCTCCCCAGATAAAATCTGGCCTTTTCTCTCAAGCAGTGACATCGTTTCTGGGATCACAACTGGGATAAAATCACCTCAAGTGACACTGACTGAAATATCAGTGATGGAGATCAAAGAGAGAAGACATTCCCACAGAGCCACAGCTAATGCTGCAACACCTCCTGAGCCCCCAAATCCAACAGAACAACTGCCAGGAAAGGGGAGTGAAGCTGGGATGGAGCAGTAGGATCAGGCTGGAAGTCAGGTTTTACATCTGAGCCCTCCCAACATAAGTGTGAGACTCTCTTTGTAGGGGTACAAAGGCACCAAGAGCCCCCAGGAATAACCAAGAACTAATTTCAAGCAATATGAAATATTTAATGAAGAGAAAAATCCCTAAATCCACTATTACAACCCACTGAGAACCTTTACAGACTGCAAGGACTATTCTCTCTCCAAGAACAGGCACCTGCTCACTCCACCTTGGTTTGGCAGGCAATTTCAGACAGAGCAGCAGGAAAGGACAATCCCAGGGTGAGACCAGGAACTAACTGGTTTCACTGGGAACTGCCATTCTGAAAGGCCATTATTTTACAATTCAAAAAAAAATCAGTCACCAACAAGCCACTTCCCTGAAGTCAAGTCTTCCCCCAGCACACAAATCACAACCCTGCCAACAAAATCCATGCTATCCAAGTTCCATCTCCTCATCCCATCCCAGACATCTGCAGCCAAACCATTTCCTTCCTGCTCCTCCAGCAGGATTCCAGGAGCATGAAGTGACAATCACAGACACACTTCCAGTGCAGGAACAATTCCCAGATGTGTCTGGAGAACAGTAATTCACAGGAATGCCACATCATCCCAGATTCCTGCTGCCTGTTGGGGCAGGTCTGCTCAGGATATTGATGCAGTTGATTCAGGGCTAAGAATAAAAGTAGAGAATGTTTGTTCTCACCTGTAGCTGCTGCTGCAAATGGGTGATTTCTGCAATTCTGAGTTCTCTAGACTTGTTGGTACTTTCAATTTCTTGCCTTTGTGTCGACAGGCGACATCTGATGTCCTGGAGTTTTCCCTCCAGCTGGTTCCTTTTATCATTCTTTGAAACAAAAGGAAAAAAATCTCTGGTTTTGTTTTTACCAGAATGTTCTGCCTTGCAAGTGAGGACGTCAAAAGTACTTTTGTTCTGTATTTACAGTTGAATTTACAGAAAACAAACAGGGCCATGGCACAGTGAGTACAAACCCATCCCCAGCAGGCTGTGCTGCCATCACTTACTAGAGCTTCCAGCTCAAATTCCAAGGTTTTCTTCTTGGCCTTCAGAACAACAATGTCCTCCTGCTCTTTGTTCCTCTGGTTGAGCAGCTCCTGCCGACGGTTCCTCTCCCATTCCAGCTGCCTTTGCCTCTCCAGCTCCCGTTTGGCAGCCTGGCAAATTTAAAAACCAATGGAAAAATAAGCTCAGATCATTAATATAATATAATATAATATAATATAACATAAATCAGCATATTATAACATAATATAAATCAGTATAATATATATCAATGTAATATAGTTTATAATCTATAACATAATTCAAATCACAGAATAAACTATACCTATATAATTATACTATCATAATTCCTCTATATTTATGTAATATAAAACATAACTTATTACAGAATCACAGAATTAACTAGGTTGGAAAAGACCTTTGAGATCATCAAGTCCA
>WEIV01014489.1:76687-127740 GCA_013390005.1 Calyptomena viridis | reverse complement strand
GGATGGCCCTGTCCCTCAGGAGTGTCACCTGCACCCTCAGCTTGGTGTCACCTGCCGTCCTGCTGAGGGTGCCCTGGGTCCCTCTGTGTCACTGATGACACTGGGGGACACCACTGGTCACTCATGGCCATTGGGACTCTCAGCCTTGAAATAATCTAAAATCCTTGAATTTAAAAGGTGATTTTTCATGCAGAACTTGAAAAATATAGAAGAAACAGTTATGTGGAGTGCATTTAAAATATGAGAGCTATTAAATATTTTGCTTTTAAAAATAACCCTGGAATTGCCAATTTTAAATACTATATTTCTTGTCCTGTTTTCACACTACCAGGAGTGTCAGTGCAATACCACACAATGCAGGCTGTGCTTACAGGAGCAAATGCTTTTCCAAAAATTAAGTTTTCAAGAGTTTGACAATCGTGCCAACACCGTTAATAGTTAATTATTATATTTCCATGATTCCCTGCTCCTGGGGCATTCCCTGTAAAACCCCAGCATCCCATGAAACAGTGGAGTGGTACCTCAGCAGGACTTGATCTGTGCAGTAAATATTATTTCAGAAAACAACTCAGTGAAAGAGAAGGAGTTTTTCTGAGCTGGGGCCCCAAATGCACACATTTCTCCCCATTTCTCCCCATCTGTGCCCCAGACCCACCTCGGCACGTCCAAGGATTGTGCCTTTTGCAGCTTGGCATTGAGCTGTGCCCCTGGCCCCGACCTGCTGAAGGAAGAACTCTTTGGCAATGTGGCTGTGAAGGAGAAAACATGGATTTATTAGTGTTAACACCTGAAACTGTACAACTTCCACGACACTCATTTGGTTCCTACCACTACAACAGCACTGGGCCTGATGGGATCTTTTTAAATACAAAGGTGATGGGGGAACACAAGGGCTCTTCCCTCACGCCTTTTAATTTGGCAGATCTGTGCAAACCCTGTTGATCCCAAACGATATTGTGATAATTTAAATTTAAACATCAGTCCTTAACCAAGACACAGAGAGGCCCAACGTGCAAGCAAGCTGTGCTGTTTAACTCTCACCTGCAGCCACATTCCTTCCTTTCCCCCTCATCCCAGTGCCACCCAGTGCCACCCAGTGCCAGGGGGCCAAAGCCCAGCCCAGCCCTCACCCCAAGGGCCCCCCAGGAGGGGAAATTCCGTGTGCCTGGATCCCAGGAGAGGCAGCAGTTACCGGGGTGAGCGAAAGCAGGCAGAGGCTGGATGACAGCGGGAGCTCCGTTAGCCAGGGGGGGCACGGCTGCAGGAACAGAGGACACTAATGGGGGGGACATCCCCACCACTGGCATGGATGCCATGGGCACCGGGGCCACCGAGCTCAGGGGGGGCATGTTGGGAATGCCCCCGATACCTACGGGCGAGAAAAGGACACGTTGGTTCTCGTGGACATGAGACAAATGCAGCCTCCGCTCCAGCGGGAGAGGCAGAACTGAGGAGCCAATTCTGGGAACTGGGGCTTGGAATACACCCTTGGAATTCCAGCCTGCTGCAGCATCAGCATGGAGCAGCAAACAGGGCACAGGGGACAGCACCCCACGGGTGGTGTGTGCACATAAAATCCACTGGATGCAACGCTGCCCCAAAAAGTCCATGAGTATTTCCTGAAGAAAGGAATTGTTTGCCTTCAACTAAAGGAAGAGCAGCCCTGTCAGCTCCAGGCAGGGATGAACCCCCAGGAAGAATAAGGAGCTGCTGGATCAGTGCTCCCAGCTATTGTTGGGATGAAACAGGGCAAAGCTCATGGGGAGAGCACAGTAAGGAGAGTTTTAGGGGTGAGCACAGCTGCAGAGAGGAAAGAGGAGTTAAAAAGGGCCAGTCAAGCCAGTGGGAAGAACAAGGGTGTGCAAACAGCTGGATCAAGTATACTGGGAATGAGAAAAAGGGAATCACAGATTTTGCTGGGTTTTGAGGGGGTTTTACTCTATTCTGCCTTTTTCTCACTTAAACCTGTGTTTGCCCTGTCCAGTTTCATGGTTTTCTGACAGTTTTATTTCTGACTGTAAACCTTGTGGGAGTGACAGCAGATCAAACCCCACAGCTGTTTATCACAGGCACTGTTCTCTTAGGACATTTACATCGGATATATGGAAGGAATTCCTGGCTGGGAGGGTGGGGAAGGGCTGGGATAGAATTCCCAGAGAAGCTGTGGCTGCCCCTGGATCCCTGCAAGTGTCCAAGGCCGGGTTGGACCCCCCTGGGCCAGTGGAAGGTGTCCCTGCCCATGGCAGGGGTGGCACTGGATGGGCTTTAAGGTCCCTCCCAATCCAAACCTTCCGTGATTCCATGATTCTCAGGCACCAAAAAAACCCAAGCCACAGCAACAACTGAACCAGAAAGGTACAGAACCTCTCACTTCAGGACACAGCTGAACATCAAGGTGTCAAACACGAGGCTCACCATCATTTAGTTATTTTGCTCTCCCCATCCCGTATTCCATACCCTTTTCCTTGAAATGATAGTAACTTTGGCAGTACTTAGCCCTGGCAGCAGTTCAGCTCATGCCAGAGCAGCACCACTCTTAAAATAAAATCAGGAGCTCCTCGTAAAAAGTCAAGAAAAATGGAGCTGATGCTCCATTGGAGCCCAATGGAGCCAAAGCCGGGGATCCCACAATGCCAACAGTTTGAATCAGGACTCCAGCACTTTGGAAAGCCCTGGAGCTGCTACCTGAGCCCTCCTGTGTTCGGGGCAGTGCAAGACCTGAACAAACAGGGCCTCAGCTCACGTTCCTGTGCCAACTTATTGCTGTGCAGTTATTTCTGCTGCACGAGCAGCGCTTGGCGCTGAGTCCCTGTCCTTTTAGAAACCCTTTTCCCTAAGATTTTCCTTCAGGACCTGCAAAAGGACAACCAAATTCAAGGAGGGTGCTGCACTGCAAGGCAAGGAGGAGGAGAGAGGAGCTTACCAAAGGCTGGGGGGCCGGGCAGGGCGAGGGGCGGCTGCTTCATGACGGGAGGCAGAGCCGAGGGCAGCTGGTAACCCTGGAGCTTCAACTTGATGAGTTTCATCGCTATGGAAAACTCCAGGGGATCCATCCTGCCGTCGTTGTTCATGTCAGCGAGAGCCCTGCAAAACACAGCCACACCCTGCAGCCAGGAACTGCAGGAGCTGCCCCAGGAGAAGCCACAGGGATGGATATTCAAGGGTGAGGAAGGGAAGGGAGCTGGGAAGGGGCTGAGGGAGCTGGGGGGGCTCAGCCTGGAGAAAAGGAGGCTCAGGGGGCACCTGGAATTCTCTGCAATCCCTGCCAGGAGGGGGGAGCCGGGGGGGGTCGGGCTCTGCTCCCAGGGAACAAGGGCCAGGAGGAGAGGGAACGGCCTCAGGCTGGGCCAGGGGAGGCTCAGCTTGGCCAGGAGGAGGAATTTGGGCCTGGAAAGGGGGGGGAGGCCTTGGCAGGGGCTGCCCAGGGAGGGTTGCAGTGCCCATCCCTGGGGGTGGCCAAGGAAGGATGGACGTGGCACTCAGTGCTCTGGGCTGGGGGACAAGGGGGGACTCCACCATCCTGCAGCTCTTGTCCAACCTCAGGGATTCTGACTCATTTCCACCCAAAATAATTATGCCAGGCTAAAACTGGTTGTGAAACAAGACCTTAATTAAGCTGAGAGCTCCTTGATTTCTTTCCTGGGGTGATTAATAAATATTTTTCAAGAGGCTTTTCAACCCTTGGAGGATTTACAATGAAGCATCTGGAGAAGGACTAATGAACAAACACCCTGCAAAGTGACACCAGTGAAACCACACAGTCCTCAAACAGCACCACAGAGGAGCAAACCACTGAGTTTGCAGATCTGTGCTTCAGCTACACTTCCAATAAAACCTCCTTTAAATCTGAGATTCACTCACTTTACCCCATGTGCGAGTGTGCAAATGTGGTTTCAATTAAACAATAGCCCTCGAGATGAAACATTGAGCCTGGACCTTGAATAGGCTTTCAGGGAAAGGAGTCTGACTTAAACAGTCTGCTTTTTGTTCCTTCCCCTGCTAGTTCAGAAAACCAAGCTCAGCAGGGAATAGGGGTGGGAGGTTGGGGGGAAAGGAGCAGGAAGAAAAATGTCAGTTCCTGCCTTTGCACACCAAAAAAACCTGAGTAAATGCACATTAATAACAGATCTACTTGTAAACTCAGATTTAAACATTATTTCTTTGCATTAGTTTGAAGAATGAAGTTCAGATTTTGGTATTGAATAATACAGAATTTAAGTTCATGCACATATTGTCGTGTCATGGATGTGCCAACACCAAGGCCTTGGGGAACTGGAGCTTTGTTTCCCATCAAATCCCTCTCCAGGAAAGTTCCCATGCAAGCATATGGAAAGTTATCCAAAAAGTACCACAGTGAATTGACAGCTCTTTGTATTTGATGCTTACACAAGGAGACAGCCAGGTAAGGGCACTGCCAAAGCATTCCCAACACAAAGACCTGTGACTCCAAAAAAAACCCCCAAGAACTTGAAAGTGGCAGATCCTGGCAGAGGTTTCCAAAGATCAGTCCTGGTTTAGATCACCACCAGCATCAGAGACACCCCAAACCTTCCCAATTCCCCCAAGACAGCATTTTCTGAGCTGGAACTGTCTTAGTCCATCAGCTTTGGTGTCGTGGGGGTGAAAATCTGGGAAAAGCAAAGTGTGCAGAGGAAACTGTCAGCACTGAGATGCTTAAGGTCTGTGCTGCACCAGGGCCTGAGCAATGGGGAATCCTGGAATGACTGGGTTGGAAGGACCTCAAATGCCACCCAGTGCCACCCCTGCCATGGGCAGGGACACCTTCCACTGGCCCAGGGGATCCAACCTGGCCTTGGACATTCCAGGGATCCAGGGGCAGCCACAGCTTCTCTGGGAATTCTATCCCAGCCCCTCCCCACCCTCCCAGCCAGGAATCCCTTCCCAATATCCCATCTAATCCAGTGGGAAGCCATTCCCTGTGTGCTGTCCCTCCAGCCCTTGTCCCAAGTCCCTCTCCAGCTCCTGGAGCCCCTTTGGGCACTGGAAGGGGCTCCAAGGTCTCCCTGGATCCTTCTCTCCACCCCCAGCCTGTCACAGAATGTCACCTCTGCTCAACCTCAGTGGCTCCTGCACCTGCAAATCCTTTGATTTCTAAAACATAAACCTTTCTATCAGCAAGCACAGGCAGAGACCCTCAGAGTTCCATCCATGGCCATGAAAAGGCAGGAAGAGGAAACATCACACCACGGGAACCTCAGTTCTCCAGGCACAATTCCCTGCTGGGACACAGCAGCTCTTTGCAATCTACAGGAGAAAACACCAAGTGCCCAGTGATCAGAAACTCTGATTCCACTGCTGTCCCTGAACCCCAATTCCCAGAACCATCAGGAGCTTTTAATTCCCCACCTGACCCTCTGTGAACTCATTTACATCAAGGGCTCCCTTATTTAAATTAACAGCACAAATCTCAGTGAAAAGGGTTGTGTAACACCCCGGAATTCATCCACAGTTTTACAGCATCCAAACTAAAATCAGCTCCTGTCTGACAAAATCTTTATGCAAAAATAGGACAAATCTTCATTTCTAATCACAGAACTTGGTGCCAGATTTAGATTTTGCAGAATGAACATCAGTGAGATGCAGGGAGTGCTGCCAGCAAGCAGCCCATGGACTGCTGTGCTCCCAGGGAAATTGGGAACACTGTGGTGTCCTTAAATCTGGTTTCAGGTCTGGCTGGAACCAGCACAGGGCAGTAAATGGATTAAACCCTGATAAATATTTATCAATTTTATAGAGCAGGCCTGTGTTTACATCTAATGACAAGAGCAGCAGGGAGCTCAGGTGCTGACAAATCCTTCCCCTATGGATCTTTCCCTCCTCCTTCCCCTCGTCCTCCCTGCACAATGCAAAGACAACTCGATTACTTTTGCATTTCTGAGGCACAGAAACAGAGCTTGTGCAGTTTTTCCATCAAATATGCTTATAATTAACACACAAACCATCCATCCATGAAAATAGCACAGTGTTGAAACAAGGAAATCTCCTTGCAGCTCCAGAATCTGGATTTATTTAGCTTTATGTTCCCATATTAGATTACACAATCCCATGTTGTGCTGTAAAACTCAGCCACAAATAGAGAGGAGAAATGAGCTCTTTACCACCAGCCACGTCATCAATCCATGTGCACAAAGTTACAGCTCACAGAATTCCCCCCAGTTCTGCCCACTTTTGGACACCAGTGGAGGAGGGTTGGCATGTCAGAAATAGGGAAGTTCCCCAATGGCTTTGCTCTGTCCTGGAAAAATAAATAACTCCAAAAACATGGAAATGATGGCATTGATTATTTCAGTTCTCCTTCCCTTGCAGAGGGACAGGACACACAGAAGGTGCTTTTTGAAGCCCCCACTGAGAAGGGCTGCAAACAAAGGCAGATTATTGCTGCTTAAGCCCAGTTATCTGTCAGGCCCAGCTCAGAAGCTAATTAGAGGCTTCTTAATTGATCAGCAGCCTGGGGCAGTCCAAAGCTGGTAAAGGGTACATGAGTACAGGAGGTGCCATGACAGACCATAATACTTCCACTCATCTGCTCCACTGAGGTCCCAGAGACTTATTTTCTCTGGAATGAGGAGTAGAAGGGACACAGGAATTCTCAGGTAGCTCCTGTTTTTAAGGACTGTGAATTCTGGAGAAGCTTTTATTAACAGCAGAAATGACAGGTATTCTCAGACATATTCCAGGTATTTCCTTGTGTCCATCCTGCTCCATGTAATCCTTCAGGGAACAAAGGCCAGGCTTTTATCAGATTATCACAACCAACTGTATCTCAAATAAGCAGAATAATTAAGAACAGGAAAACACTTCCAAACCACAACATACAGACAGACACTCCCATGTGGACTCCACAACCCTGAAGTGTCCAAGGCCAGGTTGGATCCCCCTGGGCCAGTGGAAGGTGTCCCTGTCCATGGCAGGGGTGGGATGGATGGGCTTTAAAGTCCTTCCCAATCCATCCCAGTCTGGGATTCTTGTGATTTCTTGGATCAGAAAATTAATTCAGTAGTTTTACAATTTGACTTTCCTTGCTTAGAGACTCCTGTACCTCCCCTTCTCTCCCTCTAACAACCAAATGCCATCTAAAAAACCCCAACTCCATCTATTCCAGAAGTAAATATTGATGGAAAAGCAGATTTATGGAGCTCTCAGAGGTTTGGAGCTTATTACTCCAGAATTCCCCCTCTAAAGTACTTGTGATCCACACACAGATTCTCACTTAAATATTTACTTGTCTTCATTCAGAGGTGACAGAAAAAATAAGAGAGACAGAGCAAAGGAATGTCTGTGATTTGCTGCTTTATGATTTAGAAAGGCAGCCCGAGTAAGTCTTAGTTCAGCTTCATCAACACAAATGTGCAAGTTCAGGTCTTGTCTCTATGACAACTCCAGAGGGAGTGGAATGATTCCCTTCCCCTCAAGAGCCTGGAAAACTGACTAATTCAGAGAGGAAGAGATCCTTAGTCAGACTATTTACAACTGTTTAGTTCTGCTAACACCTATTTAAAGCCAGTCCCTAGGGAAGGGTTTTGGAGAAAGGATGTCTTGTTTCAGACTAAACTTCTTGTTGAATTCAGAGGCCAGAGAAATTCCAAAGGGACATTTGAACTTTCACCGAGTCTTCAGCAAATAAGAAAATGAGACCAGCTTTGATATTTGTAAGATGAAGATAATTAGAAAAGAAAATCAGCCCTTTATTTAAAAGCCATGTGAATCTGGGCATGCAGGTTTCCAAAGGAAATAAAGAATTCTCCTTGGACACCTCCAGGGATCCAGGGGCAGCCACAGCTTCTCTGGGCACCCTGGGCCAGGGCCTGCCCACCCTCACAGGGGAGAATTCCTCCCCAAAATTCAATATAAACCTGCTCTCTTCCAGTTTGAAGCCATTCCCCCTGTCTTTGCTCTGCACCAGCAGCTCCAAGTCTGGCAGGGTCAAAGGATTTGGTGCAGAAACACCTCCAATCCCACAGGGAAAGCTGGCAGATTGTGGGAATGTCTGTGCTGTGTAACAGACAGTGCAGCAGATTTTCATCTGGCTGAACTCACCAAGGAGGGGTGAAAATTTTAGGCTTTCAAGGTTTGACTCCAACCCCAAAGGAAACAAGTCCATGCCAGTCCTAACTCTGGTAACAAACCAAGTCTTGCCTGGGCTCTCCCACGAGATCTTTAACAGTGACCCCTGTGCTTTGCAATTGTGTGAGTCCAGTTTCAGTGAAGCTGAAAGGACTGAGAAATTGGAAATGAGGTTTGAAATTGCCACATTAAAAACCACCATCTGCAAAAGGCTTCCTGCTGCCAAACCTGAGCTGGGCCCTGCCAAACTCAGCCCAGGCACTGCAGGGCAGCTCTGCGTTTGGAAAGCACGTGGAAATAAATCAGTGATATCAGACAATCCCAGAATCATCAGGGCTGGGAGAGACTTCAGGAATATCCAGTGCCACCCTCACCCAGCACCTCCATGATCACCCCTAACCCATGTCCCCAGGGGCCACGTCCAGACACCCCTGGGACACCCCCAGGGATGGGCACTGCAACCCTCCCTGGGCAGCCCCTGCCAAGGCCTCCCCCCCCTTCCCAGGCCCAAATTCCTCCTCCTGGCCAAGCTGAGCCTCCCCTGGCCCAGCCTGAGGCCGTTCCCTCCCCTCCTGGCCCTTGTTCCCTGGGAGCAGAGCCCGACCCCCCCCGGCTCCCCCCTCCTGGCAGGGATTGCAGAGAATTCCAGGGGCCCCCTGAGCCTCCTTTTCTCCAGGCTGAGCCCCCCCAGCTCCCTCAGCCCCTTCCCAGCTCCCTTCCCTTCCCTGCACCCACTCCAGCCCCTCCAGGTCTCTCTTCCCTGATTCCCAGCCCAGGACACAGCCCTGGAGGTCCCTCAGCAGTGCCAGCACAGGGGACAATCCCTGCCCTGGGCCAATGCCACATTATTCCTGATCCAAGGCAGGGGCCATTGGGCTCTTGCCCACCTGGGCACACCTGGGCTTGTCCCCAGCTGCTGTCACCAGCATCCCCAGGGGCCCTTCCAGTTTTCCAGCCTCTCTTCCCCCAGCCTGGAGTGTCCATGGGGTTGTGCCCCACGGGCAGGACCCAGCACTTGGCCCTGCTGACCCTCACCCCGTTGGCCTCAGACCATGGATCCCATGGATCCAGCCTGTCCAGGTTCCTCTGCAGAGCATTCCTGCCCTCCACATCCACTCCCACCCGACCTGGTGTTGTCCACTGCCCTTAATTCCCTCATCCAGATCATGGATAAAGACACTGAACAGGAATCCTGTGCCCTGGGGAACCCCAGCAGTGCCCAGCCCCAAGTGGATTTAGCTCCATTCCCAGCACAGGACATTCCCTGTTCCATTCTGCCCCAGGAAACAGCACTCTGCTGGAGCTGCCATCCCATCCCATCCCATCCCATCCCACTCCATACTCACCATATCTGTGCTAACACTGGCTGAGGTAACCCAGATTGAAAAAAAAAGTTCCTGGCTTGATCACCTGGAAAATAAATAGGACATCTATAAATACCTGGAAGAGGAGGGTGGAAGTCAGGAGTCAAAAATATCTGTAGGAGAAGCAACAGTAAGACCATAAATAGTTAATGTTACACTTACATAACAGAGTGTGAGACAAACACATTTGAGGCTCTGTGAACCCACCAGGTATTTCCAACAAGCACCTGCTGCAACAGGCAGGACCCCCTGGAGTCACCTGGGAATGAGCAGTGAGGGAGAACCATGGTCCACAGGCCCTAATCTGGGCCAAAGGCTCACATGGAATCACAACCCTGCTGCAAACAGGGCAAGTTTTCCTTCCAGCCAAGTCTGTGTCAATATAAACTCTGTCCTGGGATGTTTGGAAGTGCAGTGCCATCAGACAGCACAAACTAAGTCAAGGGACAGGTAAGCAATGGTGTATTCCCAAGGCATTTTCCAACTATCAGGGCAAAGTAAGGATAGCAAAACAGTTACAGAAGGATCAGGCACTTGGGAATGCTGTGGCCTGTAAGGGAAAGCTGTGACCAAACCAGAAACAGGAGTGATTATCCCAGGAGGTCAATCTAACACTTCTGTATCTTCCATTTCCACTGGACAGGACACAGGGAATGGCTTCCCACTGCCCCAGGGCAGGGAGAGATGGGACAGTGGGGAGAAATTTGTTCAGTTTTTTCAATTCTCATGCCCATATGTCTCCCACACAACTCAAGCTGGCTAGTTAAGGTTTAATTAAATGAAATCACAAGTGGAAGCTCTTTCCTTACCAGTGATAAATCCAGATGTTGGTTTCAGACTGTGGAACTGCTGATCATGTTTTGCTCTCTCCTCCACAGTAATAGCCCAGATATCCAGGTTGCCTGGTTCAAAACACAGGGAAAGGACAGTGAGAAACATCATCTGAAACAAACCCTCTTTTTATTTCTGAGGGTAATTATCTCATTGTGGGCCTCAGAACAACTCAGAGCACAAACAGCTGAAATTCAAGTTATTTATCTGAAAAGGCACCTCCAGCAGCACCACGTGGGTCTGTACTATCACAGGAGAAAAACTCCCTAATTGTCCAGAAAAGTGGGATTTAACCACAAAGTAACCATTTTCCATGGACACCAACAGCACAGGGATGCTCCTCATTCCTCTGGGAATGGGAAATCTGAGCAGGAATATGCTCCCCAGACCACACCACACTCCTAGAGGGAATATTCAGCTGGCAGGGAGATTTACTACCCTTCTTCCAGGATGTTGTCTCCAGTTCCCCCTCCATTTTTCCAGCAGTTCTCTCTCTCCTTGTGCAGACATTTCAGTCTCATCTTTCAGATTATTCGCACTCAGAGCAAAAGGACCTAAAACCCCCACGAGCTCTTTTCCAGCTTTGTCTCCACAATTTCAGTTCAGTAAAAATCCCAGAATCCCAGAATGGTTTGGGTTGGGAGGGACCTTAAAGCTCATTTCTTTCCCCCCCCTGCCATGGGCAGGGACACCTTCCACTATTCCAGGTGGCTCCAAGCCCTGTCCAACCTGGCCTTGGGATCCTGAAATCCTGATTCCAACACCTGTGGGAGCTCCTGCTCCATGAGGATGGGATGGTAGGAAGAGTTCTGAGTTAATGGAATCCCTGTTTATTGAAGGAATAATAAAACATAAAATGGAGACTTGCTGAAAAATCAAGAGATCTGCAATTCTCTGTGTCAGCACTAAACTCTCAGAGATTAAATTCCAGGGAATAAGGTCCACAACACCATTACAAGTATTTCCAGCTGCTTGAAGGCTGAGGCAGAACCAGAATTAGCAGCTCTGAAGAACACGGGAGTTTCCTGCCTCCCAAATTTCTGCTCTTTAAAATCTACTTTCATGTGGAAAAATGTGCTTTGGAGGGAAAAGGGAAGGGACAGGGGGAAGAAAATCATTCCTTTAAATGGGAGATTTCATTAATGGAAGAACATCTCCATTCTTGGCAAAAAATCATCATCTGAGTTTCACTTATTCTAGATTTATATCACAGAATTATGGAATGGTTTGGATTGGGAGGGACCTTAAATCCCACCCAGTGCCACCCCTGCCATGGGCAGGGACACCTTCCACTGGCCCAGGGATCCAACCTGGCCTTGGACACTTCCAGGGATCCAGGGGCAGCCACAGCTTCTCTGGGAATTCTATCCCAGCCCCTCCCCACCCTCCCAGCCAGGAATTCCTTCCCAATATCCCATCTCTCCCTGCCCAGAGAAAAGCCCTGAGCAGATGCAAGCTGTGAGTGGAACCAACCAGTTCTACTGAAATTTATCTTTGTAATCTTTCTGCAGATCAGCTGCAAAACTGAACTAAAAATGTATTCCCAGCACCTGCAGGGGCCCACAGGGAATCTGGAGAGGGACTTTCCATCAGGAACTGCAGTGACAGGACAAGGAGTGAGGGGTTCAGACTGAAAGAGGGGGGATTTTGGTGAGATATTCAGAAGGAATCCTTGGCTGAGGGTGGGAAGGGGCTGGGATAGAATTCCCAGAGAAGCTGTGGCTGCCCCTGGATCCCTGGAAGTGTCCAAGGCCGGGCTGGAGCCCCCTGGGACAGTGGAAGGTGTCCCTGTCCATGGCAGGGGTGGGATGGATGATTCTCAAGGTCCTTCCAACTCAAACCATTCTGTGATTCCATGATTTCATGTAAAGAGCAAAAATAACATCCCTATTGCACTGCCAGGGCCCATCCTGGATTTTTCACTGCAATTCCAGATCCTACAACTTCCCCTGTAATAAATGGAGAGTTAAAAAATGTGTCACTTTTGTTCTCATCTAAACTCGGGTTATGGGACAACAAGAAAAAGACCCTGGAAGTGGCACCATCCAAAGGCATCTGCTGGGCTTTTTAGTAATTAAAAAGTCCAGGAACCCTCAAAGGAAAAGCATCTGCACTTGTCAGGCACCAGTGGAGCAGAATGAGGCAGTGGTTGGGTGACCTGGATGTGGCTGGATGGGCTGGGATGGATCCATGCAGGACACAGGGATCCTGCTCTGCTGTTTGCTGGGATGTGTGTGACACCAGCAGCTCAGAGAGAGACACCCTCCAGAAACATCTGCACACAGAAAGTGTTTGGAAAATAACAGATTTAAGAGGTTTGGTTGATAAGAATCTTTCAGAACACACTAGAAACCACTTACCCCCAAAAGGTGTTGGAAACTGAGCCATGGTTCTGTCACTTTGAGCTTGTTAAAAGATGCCTGGAAAAGGAAAAACAAACACAGATATTCCAACAGTGACAGTTTCTTCCATTTCCCACATAAGTTTGTATGGTTAATTACTACAGCAGAGAAGAAGCAGGGCTGGACCAACACTGCCCACAGAAACTGTGACTTACACAACTCACTGTCTCCTTTTTGCATCCAGGAAAGATTTTCCTACATTTCACTTCTGCTTCAGGAATGTGCTCAAACCCAATCTTCACAATGTAATAAATTAAATTAATGACTTAGTGACCAGTGATGCAGTGGAGGACAGAGCCCAGGGAGATCCCAGGGACTCTGCTCAAGGCTCCAGGACTCTCCTCAGGTTACAATCCCTGCTCCTGCCTCCATTTCCAGCCCCTGACACAGCACCACCTCCAGAGACTGGTCCTTACTGACACCAAAGGCACTGCCCTGCTCAGAGCTTCACACAAAGCACACTGGGGAAATGCAGCCCCACTTCCAGCCTGCTCTGCTCCCCAATTCCAGGAGCACCCGGAGGTGCCAGGGCAGGGGTGGAGCCCTGGGGGGGTGGGAGCTCTGCAAACACCCCGACCCACACAGCTCCAAATTTCATCTGCAAAGAGAAAAGCACCACCATTTTTCTTGCAGCTCACAAAGGAGCTGCCTGAGCCACGGGACAATGCCCAGCACAACAATGAGCAACAGCCTCTTGTCCCCCCAGATTCCACTCGTGCTTTCCAGGCAACAGCACAGAGGCAAAAGGGAACAGAACTGGGAGGGGGATAATTCAGGCTGCTTGACCAGCAGCAGAAATTTATCAATATCACCCAGCAAAGCCATTCACTTGCACCAACAACTTCCTTTTGTCTGCACTCCTGCTCGCTCCCCTCCCCGCCCCCTTTCACACTTCCCACATTCCCTTCTGGCTTCCAGCTTGGGAAGCTGCCCTGGATCCCTCCCTGATGTCCCCGTGCAAACCTTCTGCCAGCCAGGCTTCCCAGCAGCTGGAATGTCGGGAGGATGGACACGACCCTGACATTTCCCCTCCCAGTTTGCACCACCCAGGGCCAGGTACTGCTGCTGCTCCAGGCACTGAAGTGCTCCTGCCAAAGGTTCCCATCCCAGGCACAGCACCCAGAGCACCCTGGGCATCCCCCAGGAGCATTTCTGAAGGGCTAAAACACCAGCACTTTGATTTTTGCCTGTGTTTTGCTACTGCATTCTGCTGTGGGCAGTAACTATGATGGTGCTGGGGTTCGTGGCTGCAAGGGAACTTGAGGGGGAAAGAGGAGGAAAAAAGGAGGAGGAAAAAAATCAGGAGTTAAAAACGAGGAGGAAAAAAGGAGGGGGAAAGAGGAGAAAAAAAGAAGGAAGAAAAGAGGGGGAAAAAAGAGGGGAGGAAAAGGAAGGAAAAGGAGGAGGAAAAAAGAGGAAGAAAAAAGGAGGAGGAAAAAAGCAGGGAAAAGAGGAAGGAAAAAGGAAGAAAAAGAGAAAAATAGAAGGAAAAAAGGGGGCAGGGGAAAAAGAGGAGGAAAAAAGGAGGGTGGAAAAAGGAGGAGGAAAAAAGGAGGAAGGGAAAAAGGAGGAAAAAAAGAAGTAAAAAAGACAATAGGAAGGAAACCCAAAAGCAGAAGCCTCTGAACTGCCCCTCCCAGCTCAGGCAGGTCCCACACTGTCATTAACCCAGTGAGACCAGCAGAGCATTTCCAGGGAACACAAGGATTCCAAAGGAGTTGGGAGCTTATTCCCTTTACCTTGAACACAGGAGAAAAGAGGGGAGAGGGTGGGAGGTCTATAGACCAGTCCTGTGCTGGATGCCAAGGAAAGCAGGAACTATTCCAGAGGGAAAAAGGGAGAAAAAACCAAACCCAGATGAAATAAACTGGAGAGATGGAGCAGAAAGGTGTGTTGAAAGTGGAGAGACTGAAAACCAGACTAAAACCAGACTAACAGTGGCTGTGGACAGAGATACAGTGGGAAGCAGAGACAAGAACCACTCTCTCACCATTGGAGTTTTATTGCTGATGGAAAACCCAACTTCCAGACCCCAGGTCTTGTTCCACATGACTGAGGTGACACCAGGGACCCTAATTGTGCTGAAGGAAATCTGCAGGTGTGGGCAGTGATCCCAACAGCCCAGGGCCTGTTCTATAGGGAAATGAAGGTTCCAAGGGACAGGAATTTCACAGCATTCCAATATTGGCTTTGCAGGAGGTTGGAGAAGGAGCCCAGCTGATGTGTACCAGCTCCACAGCAGCACTAACTCCCCTCCTCTGCCCTCCTTGTCCTCCCAGCACCTCCAGCAAAGTGGCACAACCCAAAAACGCTGGAGGAACCCCCTGCCCAGAGAGCTGACAGGAATCCAGGCTGGGCAAGCTGAGCTCTGGGCCATCCCTTCCCCAGGAAAGCAGGGATTTCTCTGCAGTTCCTGACACTTGTAGCTGTAGGGACTCACCAGCTCCACTGGCAGCGACCCAGGAGCTCAGGAATGGCTCAGACAGGAAGCAGGGGAGACAGGAGGGGAACCACAACTGCTCCCAGTGCAGGGTTTCCTTGGAAAGCCAGTCCCAGAGTCCTGGCACAGCATCCATTCCGTGGGTTCTTTCCCACACAATGGATACTTTCTCCTGCTTTTGGAGAGCACAAGGAGGAGCACCCACCTACTCACCTCTGCCTGGCACAAAAGAGCTGCAGCTGTTCCTGCACTGGGGTTTGACCAACAGATCCAACATAAATCCCTTCCTGCCTCCACCCCAGGGATCCACAGCTCACTGCACACAACAAACCACTGCACACTGGGCTCTGCACTTCCCCACTCTCCCAACAGCCCAGCCCTGCACTTCCCAGTGTGGTTCCAACATCAGCCATCCCACAGACACTGACATAGAAATCTAAATTTAAGAACTGATGGCTTAAGCTTTTACCTTGAATAAATGATCAGGCTGAAAATAACTCCACTAACAACCTGTATTTATAAAAGTCAGACATGTATGAAAATTCCTTCCACACAGACTTTAAAAACACAGCTCAAAACTTTATTATAGTTTCTATTTAAAGTTGTCTGTGCTCTGCTGAGGCTCTGTTTACACACAACTGCAATAACACCACGGGAGGTATAAATCAAGAATAATTGAACTATTTCAGTGCTGTGTGTCTTTATACAGACAAGTTCCACACGGAAAAGATCAGGGTTTTTTCTTCCTTAAAATGCAGCTCAGTGTTTCTGTTCCTGAACAATTCCTCACAGGATAATTGTGGCATTCAAATGAAGAAGCAATTCCTGAGGCCACTTATCAGCCACCTTCCTCCTCCCACAGGAACAAAAGAAATCAAGAATCCCCAATCCCTCAGGCAGGATGTCATGTGAGAGTGTCCCAGACTAAGAGCAGGTTCCAAGGGAAAACCCTTAGACCAGGATCATATATTGTCATATATTGTCATATTATCATATATTGTCAAAGGAGCCTGGGAATTTTAGATCAATGTTGGAAAACAAAAGCAGTCTGAGACATTCCTGGAAGTTTGACTCTTGCTCTTTGGAGTTCAGGTCCTTAACAAAGTCAAACTTCCCAGAGTTTCTGCTCTTCACAGCAACTCTAGGGTCCTAGAGGTGTTTTCCAGCCCCAGGGATCCTGGGATCTTGCACACACATGGGCTGGTTTCAATCCTGACAGTAATTCCAGTCCCAACTCAACTGTGGCTGAATTAGAACACCTTTTTCAAGACATGACTGACTTTTATTTTAAAAGATTTGACACAGTGAAAAGCCACTGCATCACTCAACTGTTTGTAAAACCCTTATTAAGAAATAAAATATCTTGGTTTATTTTCACTTTAATAGTTGTTGGCTTCCTTCTGAACCTCCAGATCCTGTAAAGCAGGAATTCCAAGAGTTTCTCAGCACTCACAATTTTATTTATTAATTTGTCTTTACTTACAGAGGTGCAGCAATGAGCTGTTTGCTTTTTTTGGTTGTTTGGGGGAGTGTGTTAAAAACCTTGGCAAGGTCTGACTCCTGCCCCTCCAAAACAAGTTCTAAACCCAAAAAACTGAAGCTCCAGATTTAGGAAGTTGGGAATAATCCCACACCTATATGACAGCCTGACATTAACTTCCAGAATGATCCAGTGAGAAGGACAAGGGAATGCAGGATATCCCTGCTGGATGTGAGGCTCAAAGGTGTTTTGTTGGACAGACATGGAGCTCCTGGAGAAGGTCCAGCACAGGATGGACCAGGCTCTGCTCCATGGAACCAGCAATGGCACAGGAGCAACAGGCAGGAACTGAGGCCCAGGAAGTTCCACAACTTCTTCCCTGGACGGGGACTGGACTGGGAGTGGAACCTCCTCCCTGGGGATATTCCAGAGCCATCCTGTGCCATGTGCTCTGGGATGGCCCTGCTGGAGCAGGGAGGTTCCAATGGGACCCATCCCATGACTCTGTGAATGCCAAGGGAATCAGGAAAAGCCAATCCCTTCTGGTATTCCACAATCCCTGAAATGCAGACAGTGTTGCTTTAATTCCAAACTCTAATAACCCAATCCCACGTGGCTGTGCTGCGAAAATCCACATCCTGGTCTGAACTTCAGGGCTGACCCTTTGAAATGAGGACACAGCAAAAAAAAAATCACATGTTCTGGAGTTGTTTCACTTCACCTTCTCCATCTCTGCGACAGCAGTGCTGGGGAGGGTGAGGGGAAGAGAAAGCCCTGAGTCAGCACGAGGGGTGTCCTGTCCATCCCCTGTCCCTCCTCCAGCAGGCACAGACAGGACAGGGCTGGGATAACAGGGCTCTGTCCCTTGAAGGGTCACTCTGTCCTCCCCAGCAGCTCCTCCTGATCCCCCCAGGAATCAGCATTCCAGAAACACAGGGCCCTGCCCTGCACACTCGGGAAGCACATTTTCCAAAGTGATTTCCCAGGAGGAATTAGTCAGTGCCCCCAAACCCCACAGCATCCCAGTGGCTGTGCCAGCCTCTCCCACCCAAGGACGTTGTGCTCTGATTTCTTCAAAGCTCTGCCTTCCCAACTCTTCTGGTGCAACACCAGCCCTGAACTGTGGCACTCAGACAAGGATTGCTGTTGTCCCCCCTCCCTGTGGTCACACAGGTTGATGGCAGGTGCCCAAGACAAGGAAAGGACACAACACTTTGAAGAGCAGCTTCATTGGGAAGAAATGTTGGAGAAACAGTGAAATTCCTGGGTTATTTTTCACAGGCAGAGGACAGGCCTTTGGGCATCTGTCAAGTCAAGGGATTTCCTTGCATACAAACAGTGCTGAGCAGTTCATAGGGAGGAGCAGGGACTCTCTTATATTGTCAAGAATGCAGAAGTTGCATAAAGCTTAAAAATAGAGGAATTAAACATGTTACAGCCCAGTTGCTGGAGCTCCTGTCTGCTATTTAAAATATGCTTCAGCACAGATTCAGGGAATGAACCCTGCAGGGCACATCCCAAAGCAAGGGTTCCCTGCTTCCAGCACATCAATTCTCCTCCAAAATGCCAATTTTGTGTGTGATCACAAAAACAGGCAACTGATACGTGCAATGGGGTAAGGGAAGGAAAAAATGGTTTGCCAGGTAAAGTGGTAAATGGCAAATATATGTAGAATACAAGTATATATAAACCCATCTCAAAAAGCACACTCCAGCTTGTAAATCCTATTTCTATCCTAAACAGAATTATCAACTGGCTGCAAGTGCAATGGCACAAAAGATCCTGCAAAGAGCATGTGACACGTTTCCTTTCCAGATGACAAACGTGTTTTCCACCAGTTCCATGTAAACCAGTCTCCTGCATCTCAACAGCAACTGGAAAAGTTTCAATCCTAGGCTGGGGTAAAAGAATCCCTAAAATTCCATCCCATCCCACCCCTGCCATGGGCAGGGACACCTTCCACTGGCCCAGGGGGATCCAACCTGGCCTTGGACACTTGCAGGGATCCAGGGGCAGCCCCAGCTTCTCTGGGAATTCTCTCCCAGCCCCTCCCCCCCCTCCCAGCCAGGAATTCCTTCCCAATATCCCATCTCTCCCTGCCCTCTTCGAATGTTAAGGGACAAGGCCAGGAATCATCCTGGATTATCAGAGGCCATAACAAGTGCAGAGGCAGCAGAGATGAACCACAGAGACAGAACCTGGCAAGACTTTCCATGTGTTTCACTGGAGTTGAGGTGCCAGGATTTATGGAACACAGACCCCCCCAGAGCACAGAGGGAGGTTCAGCTTTGTCTCCACAAAATCCTACAGGCCAAATCAAGAGTTTACAGGGAGAAGAGGTAGATTTCAGCTTTAGGCAGTGCTGTATCCCACAGCAGCACCTTCCAGCAGCTGAGGCACCAACAGCATCAAAGTGTCACCAGGTTCCAGGGGACTCCACATTTCTGCCAAAGACTGGGAATTATGGCAAGCAAGAGAGAACCAGGACATGCACACAAACCAACAGCTCCAAGGAAAAGACTGCACAGGGAAGACAGGACTTCAAGGTCCCTCAAGCAGTGAGGGAAGAGGTTCTCACCCTCAGGGTACCAATACTTAGAGCTGCTCTGAAGGACATGACAGGCACCGTGTCCATGGACATTTTCCATGCTGGCTCTGGAAAACCTTGTTCTGGTCCTTCTGTAAATGACCCAAGAAGTCTGTACAGTTAATAACACTGCAAAGAGTAATTCCCCTGGACTGAAATGCTTTAATAAGTCTGTCCAGGATAAAAATTCCTTTCCTGCAAGAGGATAAGAACATTCAGGTTATGGTTAGTGCTAATGGTTTATTTCCTGTAAGGCACAAAGCTGCAGCATGGGGAGGTTTGTTTACTGGAGCTTACAAATGTCTCCCCTGTGGGCACTTCAAAAGCCAACTGGTTTGCAGTTCCCTGTAATCAGGAAAATTTCCTACAAGTCCCATTATGGTCTTGGGGCTGCCTTTGACTAGGAAAAAAAACCCAACTGTAACACAATGCTCTGATTTCCCACCAGAACAGCTAAAAATCCCTTTCAAGTGTGGTTCAAGCAGAAAGCCAAGGCAGCTATGAAAACAAACCTGTTGAACTCCTTAAACCCTCACACTTGCAGGTTTTTAATGTGCTGCTGTTAACCAGAGCCCAGCTACATGCACAGGAACATTCTCCTGGGATGTCCCAACGTGAGCCTTGCCCACTGAGGGTGGAAAAGCCCTCCCAGACCAACCAGTCCAGCCTGAGGGAAGATGATGTTACACCAGCAGAGCTTTGCTTCAGGACCTGCCTGGCCTTCCACCACCAGGGTTGCAAGACCCCCTCCTTTTTTCTCTTCCCTCACAAGCCCTGAACAAGGTTCTTGCAGGCCCCAGATGTGCAGCCATGCTGTTAAAGGCTTTAAATCCCCAGGGAATCACCAGCACATCCCACCCAGACTGTTTGCTCTCAGTCCAGCTGGAACCCTGGGCTGGCTGGGGGTCACTGCAAGTCAGAGTCTGTCACCACAAGGCCAGGATCTGCAGGCAATGACACACAGCTGCCACCTCTAGTGCTGCCTCCAACAGTTACCAAGAGAAATCCGGGGAGGAAATCAAGACATTTATGTCATTTTCACCCAAATGAGAATTCTGGGCCTCAAACTCTAATTCTATAAATGAGAAAACAACCACACTAAAGACAATTATGTCCATCATTCCCAAGGCTGGAAGCTGCCCACCTCCTCTCCAGTCTTGGTCTTGCCACCAGAAACAACACAAGAGAAATGACAGGAGGTTGTTTCCCAACCTTTGCCAACAATTCCTGCTCAAGCTCCTGAAAAGCTGCTTAAACTTGTGCAACTTCAGCAGAGGATTGTCCCTCATGGCTCCAAGATTGACAGGATCAAAGACACACACTGAGAGTGGCCATTTACTGACATGTCCCAAACTGGAAAAATGACATCTTGTCCCCAAGCTTAACCCCAAGCTCAGCTCCTTTTCGGTGCTGGTTCTGAGCTCAGGAGAAAGCACACAGCCAGAGCTCTGGGAAATGCTGAAACGGTCCCCAAATCCATGTGTGGACACAGGACTTTAGAAACCATCTGAGGCCATGTAAGAGCAGGGATGTGTTTGCCAGCACAAGGGACACGTTTTAAGGAATTTGGTTCTCCTGGTGCTTTTCACTTGCAATGGTTTTAATCTTGCTCAAATGTTAAAAAAACAATCCAAGAAACTCCTCTGCCTTTTTCTAAAGCAGCTTTTTGCACTCTGGTTGACCAGTTCTAAACTCATCTTAAAACTGGACTGTACCCACAGGACTCCCATTTTTTCCAACTGTTTAAATGACTGTAATCTGTTCATCTAATTGGACTTAGTTCCTAAGTCCCTCTCTTTCCATGGCAGTATCCATGGCACACACATGTCATTCCCAACTCACTCATCACTTCTCACCACCTCAAACAGTTCCCCAATGACATTTCTTCTGGAAAACCACACTCAGTAACCAGCACCAGTTTTTCAAGCCTCTCCACTTTGTGGTCATTCAAACAGGCCCTTAGCAAGAATCCAGTAATAAAAGAGTATCACTAGGGACCAAAATTTCCTTGGAGGAGAAACCTCTTTTAATTGGCAGAACAGGAGTGACCTCACCTGGCTGCCAGGGTCACCCCTGCAGGTCAGACTGAGGTTTAGGGGTGTAGATCTACTTATCCAGGGGGGAACAAGTATCCAAGGTAGTGGTTTAAGGTTACAAATGACATTTATTTTCTGTTATAACTACATTAACAGGTCTTTGTGTGAGAATCAGGGAATCTCCTGAGCTGGGAGAGACCCCCAGGGATCATCCAAATGCAAGGCCTGGCCCTGCCCAGGCCCCCCCAGCAATGCCAGCCTGTCCCTCAGAGCCTTGTCCAAAGGCTCCTGGAGCTCTGGCAGCCTTGGGGCCGTGCCCATTCCCTGGGCAGTGCCTGTTCCCTTTGGCAGCAGTGCAGGAAAACCTGACAGTCCCTGTTCCTCCAGGTGACTTCAGAAGCTGCTGCCACTTCCAAGGTACCTTCACTCCTGAATCAGGATCAGGATTCCTTTATGTCTCCATCTGGCTTGTTAACAACAGGGGCATTTCCCTGGGAATGGAGTGTCCTGACTCCAGCAGGAGGTGGCTGCAGGGCCAGCAGCAGGTCCTGGGCACAGCTGGGCACAGGCAGGAGGGGCACAGCCTCTCCCACTTGGCAGCACAGCAGCAGGAATGGCTGAGCTCACACTCCTGGCTCCAGCACAGCTCACTCTGGCAACTGCCAACATCTCTGAAATAAACTGTGCACTCTAAAAATACATCCCTGATTATTTACCTCCTGAGTTAAGACCTGAAAATGAAAACTGGCATTAAAACCACCCATCACCAATTGTTACCTCCTGAAACAGCAAGACTGGATTGTAGTCACTTGGCTCAGAACTGCAGCCTAAAGGTATTTGACAGGAAAAGTTCATATTTCAGCTATTCAAACCCTCCCTGTACTGAAGCCCTGACAATGAAACCTTCAGCAGGCAAAAAAGCCTCTCTCAAACTCAACAGTCTGGTTTTCAACTCTCCTGAAAAATACACACAGCATTTACTGGCACTTGAAGTGAAAGGCAAAACCCAAAATGAACTCATTGGGAAGAAGAGTTGGCTCCTTGCAGAGGAAAGAATGTGAACTTTTGCCTCAAAATGAACTTGTCCCCTCGCTTTGGGGAAGGAAAAGGTGGTGACTCACATTTAACCACCACTTGGCACCAGGACAATGAATACATTGAATCCTGGAATGGTTTGGGTTGGAAGGGACCTTAAAGTTCATCCCGTGCCACCCCTGCCATGGGCAGGGACACCTTCCACTATCCCAGGGGGATCCAACCTGGCCTTGGACACTTCCAGGGATCCAGGGGCAGCCACAGCTTCTCTGGGAATTCTATCCCAGCCCCTCCACACCCTCCCAGCCAGGAATTCCTTCCCAATCTCCCAGCTCTCCCTGCCCTCTGGCAGTGGGAAGCCATTCCCTGTGTCCTGTCCCTCCAGCCCTTGGAAATAGTCTCTCTCCAGGTTTCCTGGGGCTCCTCCAGCTCCTGCAAGGCCACAAGGAGGTCACCCCAAAGCTTCTCCTCTCCAGGCTCAACAATCCCAGCTCTCCCAGCCTTTCCTCCCAGCAGAGCTGCTCCATCCCTCGGATCCTCCTGGTTCCTCCTCTGGACTCTCTCCAGCAGCTCCATGTCCTCCCAGGGCTGGATGCACATTCCAGGTGGGGTCTCACCTGAGGGGACAGAGGGCACAATCCCCTCCCCTGTGCCCACCCTGGGGATCAGCCCAGGGCACGGGGGGTCTCTGGGCTGGGCCATGTCCAGCCTCTCTCCCAGGCCCTTCTCCCAGGGCTGCTCCTGGTCTGTTCATCCCCAGCCAGGACTGATCCCAGGAAAGCCCTGATCCAGCAGCACCAGCACCTGCCTCATCCAGAACCAAGGGAGGCACTGACCCTGCCAAGGATGATCCACAGCATTTTCCATGTGACATGATGCATTCCCAAGCTGGGAACAGCCCAGGCCCTGTGAAACACTTCCTACAGAAGTGTGGGACACAACAGGAGTGGGATTGTTCATTTCCTCGGGAAACCCAGGGACAGCACCTCACTTTCCTACCACTACAGCAGTCCTTCCAATCTCATGGATGCAGCCAACAAATCCACTTTGCTTTCCCCCAGAAATGAGCAATAAGGATCCTGCAGAGATAAGATGACAGGACATGTCTCAGTTCCCATCTGCTGAAATGCTGAGAACCCAAAACACGCCTCCAAACACAGGGCTGGATTGGTGCAGCCAATTTGGGATTTCTAAGCAGGAAATCCCAAATTACACAAGGAAAAAAATCCAGGAAAAAGATGTCACTTCATGTTCAAAGGAGAAAAAGCAGCAGCAAATGATGCTCAATAAAGGCTCCAGCAAGCACAGCCACAAGATGCCCTCACACTCTACACTGAACAAGTCATTTACACTTCTGTTCTTTTCCCTTTTTATCTGTAATTCTCCAACAAACAATGTCCATGACAACTGTTCCAAGCCACAGGAATTCTATTAGATGGCAACTGCTCAAGACTTCAAGCCCTGCTGAAAAACGTCACTAATTATTTTGACTATTGGTGTTTGATTATTGGTATTTAAATGCCAAATATATGAGGATAAACAAAGGAATAACACAAGTATTTGGGATATACATTTGACTGTGGCTCTTCTACTCATTGCTTGGACAGCTGAGAGTTGAAATGCTTGAGGAGTAGGAAGAAAAAAAACCAATCAGCACCTCCAGTTCCTTCAGGATATGAACAAAGGAGAAAGAATTTTGAATTAGGCCCAGCAGAAAAATCAGCATCTTCCAACCCTGAGACTGTTCCTTGAGCCTTCTGAAAAGTCCTTGTTTGTTTAAGAGCCCCCAGACTTGGGCCTCCCAAATCCTGGTTGGCAGCAAGCAGGACAGTGTCAAAGCACAGTGTTAAAATCCTCTGGGAACTGGAGGTGCCAAGGGGAAGAATCACGTTGGAATGGAGGCAAAGCAAGTGGGAACAGCAAACACTGCAGCCAAGGAGGAAGGCAACACCTGCACTGGAACCTGGGAATACTGGCAAGAAACCTGCTGTCCACCACCAGCCATGGAAGGGGGAGGCAGAACTTCCTGCACACAGATTGGCAGGGCAGAGCTCAAGTCAGAAATCACGGAATCACACAAGGTTTGGGCTGGAGGGACCTTAGATCCCACCCAGTGCCACCCCTGCCATGGGCAGGGACACTCCCACTGGCCCAGGGGGCTCCAAGGCACATCCAGCCCAGCCTTGGACACTTCCAGGATGGGAATCCACACCCCCCAGACAGGCCGTGCCCACATCCCACATCAGGCTGAACAGAGGAGGAACTTTTCTGTTTTATTCACCTGCTCCAAAATTTGGGGAGTCTTCCACGGGTCTCCCTGGGCAATTCATTTCATTCCTGACAGATAAGGAAGGTGCCAGGCTGCCTCTAAATACAACATTTAGGATATTAAGAGAGACCTAAACATCTGACCAGGCAAACACCACCTGTGCCTCAGCCCAGACCCTGGAGAGAACATTCCCAATAAATCCTGCAGGGATCCAGGGGCATGAACCACCCTGCCCACAGCCCGTGTTCCAGGCTGATTCCTCTGAATAATAAAAAGCTTCGATTACACAGACAAAATCTTTAGGTTGGGTATTCCAGGGAGTGCCTGTGGGAATTCAATGGCACTCTGTGTGCCAGGGGAATTGATCTGCTGTGGAAAACAGCAGTTGCAGAGCATCAAGCCACAGAAATCACGTGTGAATTCAGCACTATGAAGGAAAAAAGCACACTGAAAAAACCCCCAAACACCTTCAGGGAGAATCAGAGCTGTTCCAAGTGGGATTTCACAGCTGCAGGAGAGATTTCATTTGGTTTGACTGTAAAGTTTAGTGTTTGAGACCTATAACAAAGCCATTTTTTAAATGCTTCTCCCTAGACTGGCATTCCAAGTGAACTGATCCACAGAGATGTGAGGAAAAAAAAATGAGCCATAGCATTAAAATGTAACAGCTTGGCCAAAAATCTGAGCCAGCAGACCCAGGGTGCCAGAGGTCAGAGCTGGAAAAGCAGGAAGAAAGAAGTCAGGGAGGCCCCAGGAGAAAGCCCTCCACACATGTGTGCAGTCACCTTGCCAGGAATCCCCCTCTGCATCCCACCCCAAGCACTGCCATCTGGAAGGGATACGGTGCTTCCACAGCAACCGCCTGGGCAGATGTTTCTCAAACAGAACAACTGGACACAACAGCCAAATATTTTCCCAATAAATGCAGCCTCTTCTTGCTGGGAGGAGCCGAGTGTGTTCACTGCTGTGATCCAAAACACGGTGTAAATCCGAGCTCTTTACAAAACCAGGGATATTTAACCCCGTGGGACAACCAGGAGCAGAACAAACACCCAGGTGTGCAACTGCTGTCACCCTGCCAGGACCAACAGCAGAGTTCCAGGAGACTTTTCCACACTGCCTACACTCCCAGCACCAGCAGGCCAACTTGAGTAGTATTTCCATGTCCCCTGGAAGAGTTTATCAGGGAATCTACTGGGAATTTAAAGCAGAGTCACATAACATGGCAGTGCTACAGTGGCAGCTGCACTTGTGTCACTGCAACAGAGAATGGAGGGGCTGGAGCGTGTGCAGGGAAGGGAAGGGAGCTGGGAAGGGGCTGAGGGAGCTGGGGGGGCTCAGCCTGGAGAAAAGGAGGCTCAGGGGGCACCTGGAATTCTCTGCAATCCCTGCCAGGAGGGGGGAGCCGGGGGGGTCGGGCTCTGCTCCCAGGGAACAAGGGCCAGGAGGAGAGGGAACGGCCTCAGGCTGGGCCAGGAGAGGCTCAGCTTGGCCAGGAGGAGGCATTTGGGCCTGGAAAGGGGGGGGAGGCCTTGGCAGGGGCTGCCCAGGGAGGGGTGCAGTGCCCATCCCTGGGGGGGGCCAAGGAAGGATGGACGGGGCACTCAGTGCTCTGGGCTGGGGGACAAGGGGGGACTTCCAAAATTAACCAAAAAAACCCCCAAGTTTAATATTAGGTGCACATCCCCAGAAGACTTTTAAAGTAAGTCTACAAATCAAAGAAAGCCACCTAAGCAGGTAACACCTCTGGTGCCTTTTATTGCAACAGGGCTTTGTTTCTGTTTCAATCTTCACAGAGAATAAAGTCTTCACAGAATAAAGTCTTTAATCTTTAATGAGAAACAAAGCCAAGCTAATACAAGATGGAATTATTGGTAGACTGTATTCATCTGGTTTCATACCACAATACAGGGATAACAACTGAACTCAACAGGTGCATGTTCAAAATGATGGAATCCCAGACTGGTTTGGGTTGGAAGGAACATTAAATCCCATCCAGAGCCACCCCTGCCATGGGCAGGGACACCTTCCACTGGCCCGGGGGGCTCCGGCCCGGCCTTGGACACTTGCAGGGATCCAGGGGCAGCCAC
Source organism: Calyptomena viridis (assembly GCA_013390005.1). Taxonomy (NCBI): domain Eukaryota; kingdom Metazoa; phylum Chordata; class Aves; order Passeriformes; family Eurylaimidae; genus Calyptomena; species Calyptomena viridis. The sequence goes on along the minus strand of WEIV01014489.1, from coordinate 101,121 downwards.
AGCTTCTCTGGGCACCCTGGGCCAGGGCCTCCCCACCCTCACAGCTAAGAATTCCTTCCCAATATCCCACAGCAAACCCAGCCTGGGAATCTACATCCTGGTGGATCCAGGCTATTTGCAGCCTCCTGCCCTTTTCTTGCCCTTATATTTACTGTCTTTCTAAACCTCTCCAGCTAAAAAGGATCTCAGGTGGGGAGGAATTGCACACGTTGTTCTCTGTGGAGGATTCAAGGAACTTTTGTTTAATAATAATAATTTATTTCTCCTCATTTTTTAAGCTGGGCATATGACAATAAAGCACAATGAACCTCCCCACAAAAGGAAATGTCACCAGAATTTCAGTGCTCCTTTTCCTGGGTTTCATTTCAGTGCACAAAGTTAAACTGAGTCAGCATTTTCCATTCAGAATCCTGGCAGGATTTTGAGGGGGGTGCTTTAAATACAAGGATTAAGTTCCTGTCCCTGGTTTGAACTTCCCAAGCGGAATGTCTAATTTTAATTTTTAATATAATTAATATACTCGAAGAGATTCATCATTATATTCCCTGCTCACTCAGGAAAGTCATTTTAATGTAGCTGTTGCCCTGCCCCGACCAGGCTGTGCTTTGCCTTTCCCAACAAACCCCAGGCGGTTTAATCCAGGATTGCATCCAGGTAATCCAGGGAAAGCTGGAACTTGGCATTGCCACAACAAACTCTAAAAACTCTAGGAACTGAGCAACTCCAGCAGGGAATCCTCATTTCCTTGAAGCTACAGACTAAATTTTCCTGGTTGAAGCTCACAGAGGAGGAACAAAACACAACCTTATTTCCAATTGCAGCAACACTTCCCCCAAGGGAAGGTCCTGCCTCCCTCTTACACCACAGTCCCTAAAAGTGCACAGCCCCAGAGGGCAGGATGGCACCAGGCTGGTTACTGAGCCCAGTGCCCAGCCCAGCTCTGGCAGAGCAGTGCAGGATGATGCCCAGATTGCAGCTAATGTGTCATCCCTGGAACACCCTGAGCCCCGCAGGCCGAGCCCCAGCACGGGCCAGGACAGCCCAAGGTCAGAGCCCTGAGCTCCAGTTCCCTCATCCTGGACCCCCAGCAAGAGGGGAGCCCGGGAAGGGAGGAACAGTCCCACAGATCCCTGCCCTTCCCAGCACTCCTGTGCCTCCAATCCAGGCCACGGAGATGAGCTCCAAAGGCTCATCCCAAATACCAGGATGCTTTTGTTGATACTCCTTGATTTCTTTCTTCTTCACCCAGGGCATCGAACATCACCCTGTGGATGTGGACAAGAGGCTTCCAAGGGAAATGGAGCTTTTCAATTCCAGTTCAGCTCCCGTACAAATGCTGCCACTCACCAGCCCACACTCTGCTCCAGGGCCTTCTGTGTAACAGCACCTGAAATGTCTGGGGTGACACAGAGACCAACACAAACCTCTGCCAGACTTCTGAAAACGATGGAATGTGCTGAGCTGGGAGGGACCCCAGGGCTCCCCCAGGCCCCCCCAGCAATGCCAGCCTGTCCCTCAGAGCCTTGTCCAAAGGCTCCTGGAGCTCTGGCAGCCTTGGGGCCGTGCCCATTCGCTGGGGAGCCTGGGCAGTGCCCCACCACCCTCGGGGGGAACAAGAACCTTGTCCTGAGCTCCAACCTGCCCCTGCCCTGGCACAGCTCCCGCCCTGCCCTGGCTCCTGGCCCTGCTCAGGAAGAAAGAAGAACAGGAATGGGCACCACAGTATCGAGGTCTCAGAGAAGTTCATAAAACACAGCAGGTAAGTTTATGCAGAGTTTGGAACAGAGGGTACTCATGGGTTTGTTTTTAGGTTCTAAGAGAGCAGGTTAAACTCTTTGGGTTAAATTCTGCAATGTAGTTAACAGAGCTAAACCAATTTTTCAAGCCATACAACAGCATTTGTCAGCAGTTCACAGTAATGTTAAGAGCACTGGACTCAAAAGGAAACATCTTTTTTCCTCCTGACAAAAAAAAAACCCCACAAAGCAAAATTTTTCTGCTTGCATCACCTCCAGCTGAAGTTGGAAGCAACGCCCTGAGATTGAGGTGCTGAGTTTGAAGAGCAGCACCAGGAAATCCTTTGGTGCATCTGCCACATCCAAACCACACTGCAGCTGGAGAACTCCCTGCTCCTGGGTCACTAGAGGTTTCCAGTTCTCCTGCAGAGCTCTGGGACTTCATCCCTACCTTCTGACCCTGCAAAAAGGATGATCAGTTATCCCCCAAAACCATGGGATTGTTCAAGTGAGAGCACTGCACGAGCTGGGATAAGGAACCACATTCCAAGCATGGATAACATGGATGGGAGCAGAGCCCAGGCAGCACCAGAGGGACAATCCCACTGGTTCAGTCCCATGCCAAGCAAAGATCTCTCCAGGAGCCCCACATCCCACCAATGCCATCTGAAGGGAATTCTGGACACTGGGACACACTGACTGATCCCAAAGGAGCCAGAGATTCCTGGGCACAGCCAGCAGGAGATTATCAGTGATGCCAACACTGCCCCCCAAAATGAAATGCATCTGCCTTCCTCCTCTGCCTGTGCCATCCCAGGGTTTGCAACATTTCCTTGAAGCAATTTCATTTCCCAGCAGACAACATCCACACAAACTATATTTCTACTGTATTTCTTAAAATTCCTGCATTATGTTCAATAACAGGTTGCTGGTTGTTCTTTAATAAGCACACTATATTAATTAGGGTTTGGAGTAAGAACAGAACAGCAGAGCAGGCAGAAGTTTCTATGTTGGATAATGGCTGTTTGTCATTAAACTCCTCTAAAACCCACAACTGCCTGTCATGAGCTTAAGTATAAATGACCTTATGTGAAATCACACTTTAACACTTCTAGGCTTTCAACTTTTCCTCTGAATAGAAATTTTACAAACCAGATTTTTAAAAGAAAAAATAAATATATATAAAAAAGACAACTATGAGGAACAGTTGGAATAAAGGAAAATCTTGCTACCTGTCTGCTTTTAAATGTAGTACCTGCCTGAATACCTGCAGTAACTTATTTTATTCTAACAAAAAAATCCTCTCTTTGTTGTTTCTTGTATTGTTTGCAATTGGATCTCACGCTGAAGAGCAGAGGTGTTAACATGGAATTCTGCTTTGGGACAACATGCTGAAAGCATTCCAGGTTGTTCTTACAATCACCACCAGAAAAGAATCAATGAACATCAAAATGCAAAGGCTGAGAGGGAGGGAGCAGCTGCCAGCCCTCAGAGAATGCTGCAATTCCTCACACCATTACAGGGAAGAAATACAGACCCAGGAGAAAAGGCAGGAAAAAAGAGCAGGTAAGAAGAATGTGGGTTGGTGAAGGCAGGGAAAGCAAACACAGGCACAGGCAGCAGCTGCCCCAAAGGACCAGGACACACAATTGTCATCCAATAAATCCAATTAACACCAGATGTCCCTGCAAAGCCAACCAGCAGAGCCAGACCTGAATGTCACAGAGTCTGCCTGGGAAAGCACAGAACATTTATCCAGCTGGGACTCACACATGACTCAAAGGAGAAATGTCAGGATTTCTGCTCCAGAAATCAGGGATTACATCATCCCCTTCACCATCACATTACTGGCATTTATTACAAAACACAGCTCTGGGGCTGTCAGCTCTTATGATTCTCTTACTTCCCCAAAATACCCTCCAGATTTATGGAAGTTATTAAACTTGCACTGAGCTCCTCCCCACAAGGGCAGCACTGTGTGCAGGATCTGTCCACACCTGAAGGCCACGGGCAAAACTTACTTCAAAAGCATTAACTATTGCACCCCACAGTTCCCAGGCCAGCCCCTACTCTGGTGCTTGGGAAGCTGAAATTGTAACATAAATTAAACCCAAGTATTTTTACAGTCAGAATAAGAGGTTTTATAACCATAAGGAGATAACACAAAATTAACTTGATGGCACCTTCACTTTTCAGACCAGCCATGGGAATGCAGTTAAGATCCAGGCAGTAAGTTCCCCAAACAAGCAGAGGTGTAAGCTGAACCAAGATGTTCACCCCAAGATGAACACTGCCATCAGCAGAGCCACCACAAAGGCCCCCTGAGCCCTGAGAGCTCCCTGTGCAGCTGCCTCTGCTCCCAGACGAACAGTTGTTCCCTGGGATTTCTCCTTGACAGTTCAGCTGGGAGGACGACTAACAAAAAGTCCATGTGTGCTTGGCAGGAAAAGAAGGGATCCCTTTTTCCTTGCCCCGAGAGGGGAGGCTGCTCTTTGCAAACAAGCAGCCACCAGCTCAGTACTTCCCTCATCTCCTGCCTCCCAGTGCTCCCAGGGACCAAAGCTCTGTCACAAATGCCTGGTCCCTGTTCCCACAGCAGCCATTTGGATCTCAGCAGGCACAGAGGGATGTTCAGGGATGCTGGAAAACCTGGACTACACAGCAGGTGGGATCCTGGTTACAATCCCACACTGGGCTGGGATGGAAAGGGTCTTAAGGATCATTGAATCCCACCCCTGCCACGGGCAGGGACACCTTCCACTGGCCCAGGGGGATCCAACCTGGCCTTGGACACTTCCAGGGATCCAGGGGCAGCCACAGCTTCTCTGGGAAGCCCCTCCCCACCCTCCCAGCCAGGAATTTCTTCCCAGTATCCCATCTCTCCCTGCCCTCTGGCAGTTTGGATTATTTCACAGGTACATTTAATTGCTGTAACTATTATTTCCAGTTCTGGAAGCACAGAAAGCCACGTGCTCCAGAGGAGGTTCATTCCAGGTGGCTCCCCAAGAACCCTCCTTCAGGATTCACAGATATTCTGTGTATGCTGAAAACACATGGATAACTATTGCCTACCAACTGTGCATTTCCATGGAGCAAGTAAAACTGTATCAGGAGATGATGCAAAGACAAATCCCTGTCCAGTCATTTACAGCTGATTAGTCATTCCCTTAGATCCTCCAAAGATATTTAGGCAGAGAATCCCCATGGAAATGTAAAGGATCAAAATACAAAGGAATTCTTGAGACAGCAAGTCTTCAGTGAAACCATTTTAACAGTGTCATTAGGGCTGGCTAATCTACATTATTAGTGCCAGGATTTATCTGTAATGCACCACATCCCATGGAGCCCAGTGGTTTTCAAGGATTGCCATCCCACAGAAAGCTACTCCTATAAATCTATAGGATTTAGGCTTCAGTTCTCAAAGCTGTGGCCACCACGACTAGCTGTGGGCACACACACCTCCCAGAGATGGAGCAGGGGAAGGAGATTGGGAACTGCTGTGGAAGGGGAACAGGTACAGACAACTTACTTTCACAAGGATTCTTTCACAATTCCAGAGGGGCATTTTTCCACACAACACTTGTGAAAAGTTGACTTGATAGGGAGAAGATGACCAGTGAAATGCCACTGCCACCAATTAATTCAATTATCTCAGGAAGAACACGTGAAAAAGGAAAATACAACATCCAACACGTGTAGGTTTGATAAGACAGAAGCAAAGCAAGGATGTGAGTTCACTTTCCTGCATTTGACTGATTGCAACGAAGGGAATGTTGGAAAAGGCACCTTTTACATCAAAAATAAAATAAAAAACCCCAAACCTTTCTTCATGAGGATGACTGAGGAGACCTCTCTCCACTCCTCCCCCCACAAAACCATTTCATTTCTCTTGAATAGAAATTTCCTGTTCTGGTTGAGGAGGAGACAGACCAGGCACCGTTTGCACAGCAGAGATTAGTTCCTAATTCCTGATCTGAAATGCTTTTCTACAACCAAACCTGGAATTTCTCCAGCAGGAACCTGAGCACACACACAGACATCCATTCCAGACAGGTGGAATCACTGGACACCTCCCTGTGCCCTCCCAAAGTGCCCACTTTGTGTTTGCTGTAGGAAGGACTCACTTCCATCTGCAGTTAAAACACCAGGACATGCCCACAGTAACAATGCCACCCCAAAATAATCGGGAATCTGGTGTATTCCTTTCAAATTTTACAAAGTGCTCTTTTAAAAGAGAGCAACTCCTTGTGCCACGGATCACACAGAGGTTTCTGCAGCTCCCACTGAGTTTTCTGTGCACGAGTCATTTATCATGAGCTCTCAGCCTGGACCCCATTTCTGAGGGGGCACCACCCCCCCAATTTCATGCCTGGCAAGTAAAAACAAAACCGAGTTGCTGTGGAGGGGCCATCCCAAGTTCAGCAGCTGGGAAACACAAGAGCCAGGGGCACTCCCAGCTCCCAGCACACAACGGGGGCTCAGCCAGTTCTTGGCACATTTTTATGGCAAAAAGAAACCAAAAAAACTCAGATCTCTTTGGTTCCAAGCAGACCAACTGCTGAGCCATCCCCCCACATGTGCACCTCAAACAATCTGCTGGTCATTTATTGGGCTTTACTGTCCCAGACAGCACAAACAAACGTTAAATAACTCCAATATTACAGAATCCCAACAGGGTTTGGGATGGGAAGAACCTTAAATCCCACCCAGTGCCACCCCTGCCAGGGGCAGGGACACCTTCCACTGGCCCAGGGGGTTCCAACCTGGCCTTGGACCCTTCCAGGGATCCAGGGGCAGCCACAGCTTCTCTGGGAATTCTATCCCAGCCCCTCCCCACCCTCCCAGGGAAGGATTCTATTCCTAATTTCCCCAGTTTGATCCCACTAAAAGTTAAAATTATAGTCTCTGCTTACAGAACAAAGATCAGGAAATGCTATTCAATGTCATAATTGAGAATTATTTCATTGCTGGATTCTCATTGTTCCTGAATCCAAATCTATCCTACCTGCATGGTTAGAGGAGTTAAGGAAAGGGCACCAAAGAGCAGCAGGAGAGAGACCAGGCTCACAGACCTGGCTTTGAGGCACCAACTCCTACCTCAGCTAAGAGCCGGGATATAAAGGAAAATTATCAAGCCAACACAGCTACTCTGACAAGGATCTTATCTGGACTGAAAGACAGTGGGATATTCTGGAGGGAACCAGGAGCTGAAAGAATGGAGTGTGGTTTGTGGAGCAGCAAGTGCAGAGAGCTGCCCACACAGCTCCGGGGAAGTGTGTGAGCCTCAGACACTGGAGAAACTGTTCGGAAACAGCTCGTCTGCACCAAGCGTGACCCCTGTCAGGCTGCCAAAGGCACGGAGAGCACAGAGAGCCGGGAACGGAGAGCACAGAGAGCCGGGAACGGCTCACACAGAGCCGGGAACGGCTCACACAGAGCCGGGAACGGCTCACACAGAGCCGGGAACGGCTCACACAGAGCCGGGAACGGCTCACACAGAGCCGGGAACGGCTCACACAGAGCCGGGAACGGCTCACACAGAGCCGGGAACGGCTCACACAGAGCCGGGAACGGCTCACACAGAGCCGGGAACGGCTCACACAGAGCCGGGAACGGCTCACACAGAGCCGGGAACGGCTCACACAGAGCCGGGAACGGCTCACACAGAGCCGGGAACGGCTCACACAGAGCCGGGAACGGCTCACACAGAGCCGGGAACGGCTCACACAGAGCCGGGAACGGCTCACACAGAGCCGGGAACGGCTCACACAGAGCCGGGAACGGCTCACACAGAGCCGGGAACGGCTCACACAGAGCCGGGAACGGCTCACACAGAGCCGGGAACGGCTCACACAGAGCCGGGAACGGCTCACACAGAGCCGGGAACGGCTCACACAGAGCCGGGAACGGCTCACACAGAGCCGGGAACGGCTCACACAGAGCCGGGAACGGCTCACACAGAGCCGGGAACGGCTCACACAGAGCCGGGAACGGCTCACACAGAGCCGGGAACGGCTCACACAGAGCCGGGAACGGCTCACACAGAGCAGGGAACGGCTCACACAGAGCAGGGAACGGCTCACACAGAGCAGGGAACGGCTCACACAGAGCAGGGAATGGCTCACACCGAGCCGGGAAGGGCTCACACAGAGCCGGGAAGGGCTCACACAGAGCCGGGAAGGGCTCACACAGAGCCGGGAAGGGCTCACACAGAGCCGGGATTCACGGACGGGGCTGCACTGCCCGAGCCAGCAGAGAACACAGAGAAAGCAGCTCTTGCCCTTCCCTGGACGTTGGGATGCGATCAGGACACCCCCTCCCCTCCTGCCCCTGGAAACAGGAATGCAACACTCCTTCTTCCATCCCTGCAACCCCCAAACGGGGCTCTGGAATTGGAATTGTAACACAGAAAGGACAGTTTGGTATCAGTTCACTGGGATGTTATAAAGTGTCACAGAATGTGCTGAGCTGGGAGGGACCCCCAGGGCTCCTCCAGTGCCTCCCTGGCCCTGCCCAGGCCCCCCAGCAATGCCAGCCTGTCCCTCAGAGCCTTGTCCAAAAGCTCCTGGAGCTCTGACACACATTTAAAGGTCCAATCCAAATATTTCATTAATTTACACAGCTAAACCTTAAATAGATTTGCCATACAAGCTCCAAACAAAAAGCACTTTAGAACTGGGCAGTGGGAAGGGGCAGAGGAGAACAGAGTGCTTCTTGTTTTAAGGAACTATCCCACCTGGAATGCTGCTTGGTTTACGAACAGGAATTATTTACTAAACAATACTCTCCAGTGATCCATCAAAGCGGTTTCCCTTCACACCAAAGAGAAAGGTAGAACTCACATGAAAAATATTGTTTTCCACAATCAAAACCCCCATTTCTCCCCAAAGGAAGCAGCAGCTGAACCACAACAAAAGGTATCCACAGGGAATATCATCCACAAACTTGTCTGCTCACCAGAGGGAGAGGGACAAAACCCACAACCACGCACTGGCTCCCTTTTCCCAAAGCCCCGACAACATTCCCTCCTTCCATTGGTGCCCTTTTCCAAACCCTACGGGACGGCATTCCTCGGGGGCGGCACTTCTAAGGGAAGGCATCCTTAGGGACGGCATTCCCAATGGATGGCACTCCTCAGGGATGTCATTTCCAAGGGATGACACTCCAAAAGAATGACATTCCTAAAGGACGGCACTAACCAGGAATGGCAATTCCTGGGGATGGTTCTCCTCAAGGATGGCACTCCTCAGGAACGGCAGTCTTAGGGGGATGACATTCCTGATGGATAGCAGTCCTCAAGGACGGCATTTCCAAGGAACGGCACTCTTAGGGAACTGGCACTCTTAGGAGATAGCATTCCTAAAGGATGGCACTTCCACTGGGTGGCACTCATCGGGAATGGTAATTCTTGGGGAAGGCACTCTGAGGGGATGACACTCCCGACGGAAGGCACTCCTCACGGACAGCACTCTCGGGGACGGCATTCCCGTTCCCCTCGCTCGGGGCAGCGGGGACGCAGGTGATGGATGGGAGGCGCTGACTGAACCCCGCCGTCCCGACCCCCGTTCTCCCAGCCCCGGCAGCACCACCCCGCGCCCGCCGCGGCTCCCGAGNAATCAGAGAGGGGGACGCGCCCAATCGCGGCTGTGACGGGCTCGCGCTGACTCGCGGCCTCCCGCCCGCCAACTGGCCGAGCCGCCAATCAGAACCGCAGCGCCACAAGGACCCGCCCCCTCCTCCCAATCAGGACTCTGCCCGGCGCTGTGCCCGCCTCCCTCCGCGTGACGGACAGGCCGACCGCCAATCAGAGACCGGGACGACGACAGGGACCCGCCCCCTCCGGCCAATCCCGGCTCTGCCAGGCTGAGCGGGTCAGCGCGCGGGGAGCGGGAGGAGGGGGCGGCCGGGCCCGTTCTCGCGGGCTGCGCGCGGTGCCATCGTTTTGCACTCGGCGGTAATTCCTGAGGTAATTTCTGAGGCAATTCCAGGCGGCGACTCCCCTCTCTGCCCGGCGCTTTCCCTGGGGCCGCGCAGGGCGGCACCGCCTCCTCCCTTGGAATGAGCGACAGCCGCGCTGGCCAATCGCGCCTTCGCTTTCGGCGCTGAGCGGCAGCCGCTACAGCCAATCACGAGCGCTCTGGGTCTCTCCGGACGCTGTGATTGGGCGCGGGATGGGCAGGGCGGTGCCTCAGGCCGAGCAGGAAGTGAGGGGGTGCCATGGCAACCGCGCGCGCGTCGCGGCGGTCGGGGGTCCCGGGGCCCTGAGGGGCGGCCTGGGGGTCCCGGGGCAGATGCGTCTTTAGTGCCTGAAAGAGGCAAGGAGAGAGCTGGGGAGGGGCTTTGGACAAGGGATGGAGGGACAGGACACAGGGAGTGGCTTCCCACTGCCAGAGGGCAGGGAGAGATGGGAGATTGGGAAGGAATTCCTGGCTGGGAGGGTGGGGAGGGACTGGGAGAGAATTCCCAGAGAAGCTGTGGCTGCCCCTGGCTCCCTGGAAGTGTCCAAGGCCGGGCTGGAGCCCCCTGGGCCAGTGGAAGGTGTCCCTGCCCATGGCAGGGGGGGCACTGGGTGATCTTTAAGGTCCATTCCAACCCAAACCATTCAATGATTCTGTGATCTCTGAGGATTTGCTGTATTCTGATCAACAAAACCTGTTGCAGGTAACACCATATCTTGCTTTATCTGTTGATCTGGTTTACAGCTTTTGTGTTGCAGGGGCTCAAATTGCCTGCAAGCAAATGCTGTTTTACAGAGTGATTCAATTTAATAAGGCTTTAATGACTCGATTGCTCTCTAGACATTCAGCTATCACAGCTTGGCTTCTGGGTGTTTTTTTCAGGTCACTATGAAGGCCTTGTATGGTCAGCAGAGTTCACCTGGAGAGGAAATGACTTTTGTGTTCCAGGAAAGAGTGAGTTCCCATCATCCCAGCACTATTAATCAGGCAGTGGGAGAAGGGAGTGTGGGTGAGTGCCAGGAGGGAATTGAAGCACCTAAACCTGCTCTAGGCTTGAGGAAGGGCTGGCAGAATCACTGCCAGGTAACTGAAGGGAGGAGAGGTGTATTTTGTCATCATGCAGCACCTGCCAAGTGCTGGATTTCTCTGCAGTTTTGGTGTCCAAACTTTGAAAACAAGCTTTACAGGCACAAAAACTGAGCCCTAGATCCACATCTCCTGGTTGGGTTTGCTGGTCACCGAAAAAGTAGAAGTAGAGCTTGAGAAATGTAGGTTTGGAGTGTTCCTGCTGATATCTTGTTTCCTCTGGTGAGTTCTTTGCTCTTCGTGGAGAGTGAGACCACAATTCAGAGCACAATTCCCACACTGGAGGCTGCAGTGTAACAGGGACACACAGGGTTGTGCTCCAGTGCCTGAGGCAGCTCTTCTGGAGTCCCAGAATTCTTATTAAAGGCTTGTTAAAGACTTCAAAGCAGCAGCACTGAACTCCTTCAGGTCACTTCTGGTATCAATCCCAAAGGGGAAATAGGGGAGCCTTTGTTAGTGAACACTTTGATAGGGGAGGAACCCAACACTTGTGGGACTGGGCACCAGTTCTTACCAGGGCTGTTCCTTTGGCATCATTTGGGATATTGAGCTCAGGGGGTTTGTCAGGATTTGTGTCTCAGAGAAGGGGAAAAACCCCAACAGAAAACTGGTGGTGGTGTCTGCTGAGGTTTTGTAAGGTCCAGTGAGCAGTTTGCAATAACTGTGATATAACAGAGATTCTTACAGTAATACACATGCACTCCAAATGGTGTGGGAAACCCCTCTGCATTGAACAAACCTCCAAACCAACCCGAGCACAGGCTGTGGAAAAGCCTGGAGAGGCTCCTGGCAGCACATCCCTGCTCATTGTATAATGGAATGTCTGGAATTCTGTCCTAGGAAAACCTTCCTGCCCCCAGGGAGCACGAGGTGAAGGTGCAGGTGAGGGCCTGTGCCCTGAGCTGGGTGGACACAGAGGTGAGTCCTTGGTGCTTCACAAGAGCTGGGGGTTTGTGCCACCTGTAAACTGGTTCCTGGTTTGTGGGGACAGAGCAGTTGTCATGTGTGAGTTCTCTGGCAGTAAATCTTGCTCTGCACTCCAAGGCAGAGCTTGCCTTGCCTGGCAATAACTCTCTGGTTTTATTTTTCAAAAGCTTCTAAATTTACACACAGAAAATCAGTGCCAAGGTTTACTATTAATTGAGGTTTACTATTAATTGTGTACCTGTTCCCCTAATTAACACTGGAAGTGACCCAACCTCCCTGTGATGTCAAACTGGAAGGGATAACAAATAGATATAAACATTTAGGGGCTTAGCAAGAGTGTTGTAACCATTGTTTTAATTTAGCTTCTGTCAGAAATCAAACTGAAGAAGGAACTTGTACCTGTTGGGAGAGAGATTTCTGGAGTTGTGCTGGAAGGTGAGTCAGTGCCATTGCCTGGGAAGGGTATGGAGCAGGAGCTGGCTCTGGCCATCCACAACAAATCCTGTTTGTGTAGGAACTCTTTCCTTTCTTAATTGCTCTCCCAGTGCACCTTCGAGGTGGAGTTTCCATGTGTACCTGCTTGGAACTGTTTAGGGATGAGGTGCCAAAGTTCAGGGAATTAAACACTTGGGTTTGGGGGGGGGGTGTAATTAATAGAATTATTAATTATGAATAGAATGATTAATTATTAATAGAATTTTTTTTTTCACTAGCAGTGTGTATTTTAGTTTTGTAAGCCAGTGATTGCTTTGAAATGCCCTTCCATTCCAGCCATAAACATTTGTCTTCTTCCCTCCTTTTCACCTCCTCGTGGGGAGTTGGAAGCAAGGTGACCTTTTTCCAGCCAGAGGATGAAGTGGTGGGTAAGTTCTTGCCTGTTTGCCTCACCAGCTGACACAACCAGAAACCTTTCCATAATGTAAATTATTACAACCAGGGTTGTAATAATTGTTAAAGCTACAATGAGACGTATTTTCAAAGATTCAGCTGGTGTCATATGAAGAAAACCCCTCCTATAAATGGCAATCCCAGTTCCCCTGGGATTTGAAATGTGGTGTTGTATTGACCACCAAAATGTGGATGATGCTTTAGGAGAGAAGAGATGTTTCTGAGGGACATTCTCTCACACATGTTTGTGTTTTGTGTGCCAAATTAGAGGATTAGATGCCAGAACCTGCTGTTCAGGAACCTCCTTCTGTGGCCAGAGGAGGGAAAAAGCTCAGTTTATGACCAGGATGGGATTCTTTTTTCCTTCTGCCTTGTGTTTGCTTTTCCTGGGTAACTTGTTTTTCCTTCAGTTTTTCCTTCAGTTCCCCTTCTCTATTCCAGCTTTTTAACACTTGCACCTTCTTTGCATGTTCCCTTGAGTTCAGATATCACCTGGCAAAACCTGAGTGTGCCAGTAGCAAAGCCCACTCGTTAGTGTCCCATTCCTTCCTTCCCCATCCCAAAATGCTGCTTGGAGCTCTGGTATCAGTGCCCTGTGCCCGTGGGCACCTCGGGGGCCTGGCCAAGGTGCCTGGGCTCCATAAACCTGCAGAGGTGGCTGAACCCAGCCCAGGTGGGCCTGGGGAGCTTGGTTTGGTGAATAGATCCTTGTGGGGAAGTCTAGGTCTGTGTCCACTTGTTTTTCCAGGAATTTTGCCCCTGGATTCCGAGGAGTCTGGTGTCTGTGAAGTTGTCCTGGTTCACGAGCATTATTTGGGTGAGTAGATCATATATTTGCTAATATTTGTATTTAGGCTTTGATTTAGCTTTTCTAATGGAGCTCATTACCTTGGGCCTGTGGGCACACTCCTTCCATTACAAAATTCCCACATTCCAGCTGTTCCACCTGGTCACAGCTGTTTGAACTCTCAGTGCTCCCAAAGGCCTCTTTTAATTCTCCCCATTTAAGTTTTGTGCTTGGTTTGGTCCACACAAGTTGACTCTGGTTTTTACCTTTTACTTTTTTTTCCCTTGTAATTTCTCTTTTTTTTCTTCATTGTCTTTATACTTTTTCCTGACCCGATCTGTCAGAAAATTAAATGAGGAGAAATTTGCTTTTTTCCTCACTGTGGCTCAATCCAGGAATATCACTTGGGGCTGGACTAACAAATGGGATAAAATGAACAGTCTAGAAGCTGGAGAAAGGGATTTTCAGGGAATGAGGATCAGGGAAAGCCTATTGAAACATTTATTTCAATTCTTTTGAATTTCTCGTTTCCCCTTTCTGTGCATAGACTTTAAAGAGTAGGATTCTAAATTTGGGAGTGTCTGTGCTCCCAACACTTTGTTACCTTGAACAAGCTGCTCTTCTGCTCAAATTTTGCTCTGCCCAGAGAAGCTGTGGCTGCCCCTGGATCCCTGAAGTGTCCAAGGCCGGGCTGGAGCCCCCTGGGCCAGTGGAAGGTGTCCCTGCCCATGGCAGGGGTGGCACTGGGTGGGATTTAAGGTCCTTCCAACCCAACCCATTCCCTGATTGTAAACCAGTTTGTATTGTGCTCCTGTGCCTGTCCACGAACTCCAGCTCGTAGTTACGAGGCGACTCCTTTAAACTTGGTTATCCCAACCTTTTATTGTGTCAAATACCCTCTCCTTGGTGTCTTGCTGCCTGAGCAGGACACGACAGTTTGCAGGTGGCCCCTTGGTGCCCAGCCGTGGCAGGCTGTGCACGGGGAGCCCCAGGGAGCTGCTGGATCTTGCCACGTTTCCCCGCAGTTCGGAAGCCGGAGAAGGTTTGCTGGGCAGCGGCCGCCGGGACCCTGCGGGACGGTCTGCGAGCCTACACAGCCCTGCACTCCCTGTGCCACCTGTGCCCCGGGACCACTGTCCTCGTGCTGGATGGGGCGAGCGTGGGTACCCGGGCACTGCCTGCACGCCCACAGCCAGCCTTGCCAAGGCTGTGCCTTGCTGCTGGCAGTGCCCTTCCTTTCATGGATCCGTGGGAACAGCCTGAGCCAGGAGTTCTGTCCTTGCCCGCGGTGCGGGGAGTGGAGAGGGAGGGATTTCTGCTGGGCGGTGACACAGTGTTACCCTGAGCCCCCAGGTGGGACTGCCTTGGTTTCTACTCCTGTCCCACCTCTGCTTTCTAACTTTTCTTGGGTGCAAATAGTTTGGTTTGCATCCCTGCAATCCTTATTGGAATGGGGACATGGAGCTTCCTCAGCCTTGTAATGCAAACGTGGCTGGGGCTTTTCCTTGGAACGTGCATTCCCAGAGCTTGGAGTGCCCGCTGCAGGGGAGGTGGTTGTGGTGATTCAAATTAAAGTAGAGCTCTTTTGTTGAAAAGGAGAACCAGTTAATGACTAAAAGTTTGTTCAGAGCTTCCCAGTCACCAAACAGACATTTTCTGGCCTCACTTAGGACAGAAGTAAATGTGTAAATACTCAGTTCTTGGTTCAGCTGTGCTTTCTGGCAGGAGTAAGTTCATTTCTGGGTACTCTCTTGGCTTCTCCTGAGTGGCCCTTGCAATATAGTGGTTCTTAAACAGCATCAAATTGTAGTTGTACATGAATTAATTAATACATTGATAAATGAATCCATGTTTTCCTTCCACAGCCATTGGGAACGATCACGATTCAGTTGGCACAGCACAGAGGGGCCAAAGTCCTCTGCACTGCCCACAGCCTGGAGGACAAGCAGTTCCTGGAGAGGCTCAGGCCTCCCATGGGTAAGTTCTGTCCTTCAATTTATCCTAAAGGATGTCCCAAAATACTTTTTTACTATTTATCCTGGGGACTTATTTCAGTAACAATGAAATACGAGTTGGTAAACAATCTAATTAAATAGTTGCCAAATTAATTTCTGGTTGAAGTGTATTTAATGGCATTTTTATTCTCCCTTTACTGTCACTCCTGAACCTGGACACCCACAGGCTCTGCCTTTTCCTGTTTCCTAAACCAGCTCCACTATTCCCTGACTTCTTCCATTTCTTCTCCCTGATACTTCAGTTGGGTTTTTATTCCCTGAAAGTAGCAGTGCCACTTGGACTATGGGAAAATACTCCATGTAGGAGCTCCTGGAGTCTTTCTTGATTTCAGTGTTGCATTGTGGAGGAAGGTGGAATATTTCTTTCTCCTGAAGGTTTTCAATAAAGGATGGCACTGCCAGCTGTGCTTGGATTTAACCAAAGGTTAGAACTGGTGCCTATTTCCCCCTCAAAATACCAAGTTGATGTTTCAGTGTCTGATTTTTGTTGTCATTGCAAGAAATGTCCATCCATTCCCCTGTACAAAATGCCTTGGGCAGCCTGTTATCAGATGTGCATCGATCCCAGTACCCAGGGGTTAGGGAGAGCTCTGCTGGGAAGGTGAGGGAGGTGTTGACTGGCCCTGGCCCTGCACACATGGCCCTGTCCTGCCTTCCCCCAGGGACACCTGGAGCAGTTCCCCATGGTTTGGGGGTGCAGCGAGTGCCCCCCGGGCCCTGCAGCTGCACAGGGCACTGGCTCAGGGCCACTGTGGGCACACGAGTTCCTGCCAAATGCCAGCCCTGCCCTGGCCCTGGGAACAGGCCTGGCAGGAGCACACAGACAGCCCAGTGTCCCTGCCCTCACATCTGCAGGGCTGGGGGCACTTCCAAGAGCTTGTCCAGAGCCTCTGGAGCTGGTACACAAGAGCATTGCTGCTGCCTGACCTGGCTGATCCTCAGCTGGGAACTGCCAAGCTTTTTGTTGGGAATGGGAGACCTGGCAGACTTCTTTCTCCAGAGTTTTTATTTATATTACTTGTATTTTTTTTGCAACTTACAAAAAAACCCTTTATTTTTCCTTTTTTTATTCCCGAAGCTTCTTTTACTGAACTCCTAGACATGAGAACTGAGGGATTTTGGGGAATGCTGTTGCTGTGCAGAGCTTCGTTACACCAGCTGTTGCAGGGCCAGAGAGGAAATACAAAAGACCCAAAAGTTCCCTTTGTGGTATTTAATGGATATATCTTGCTAATTATATGAAAACTTGATGGGCTAAGGAAGGACTTGGCAGTTTTACTCCCCCAGTCCTGCCAGCACATTCCAATCTGTGGATATACTTGCTTTTTACAGCAGTTTTAAGTTCAGCTGAAGTTCAGCAGTTTGAAGTTTTCATGTTAATATCAAATAAAGGCTCAAAGTAACCCAAACTCTCAGTGGCTTCTCGTGTCTGTGGGTGGAGGTTTTTTCAGTTTTGTGCTTGTTGTGTGGTTTTTGGATGAGTTTTTAGCCAGAATCTCTCAGTTTTCAGTGAGCAGCACTTTGTGTTACGTGCTGGGCACAACAAGCTGCCTCATGACATGGTTGAAGGGGGAAAATGATAATTGCAACTTCAAATAAAGAAATAGGAGCTGGGTACAGTTTTAGAGAGAGAAACAGTTGGAGTATGAAAGCAAAAAGCCACAGGGTTTGTGTTTGGGCTTTTGGGCTTTGTTTTGATAAATTCCAGTGCCTGAAGTAGAAGTTCCTGGCTCTGTTTAAGGATTTGTATTTAGACAACAGGATGGGGCTCTTTTTGTCTTCAGTGATCTCTGGAGTAAATGTAGTAATAGAATGAAAGAGGGAATTGTAACTAATTTGGACATTCTAATGCCTGTGTTTCAGACTCAAGGCAGAAAATTCCATAAATAATGAGATGAGTTCCTGTTAGAGAACACAAGAAAAAAGGAATATGTACATACACAGACATTTCTGCTGTTTCCTGGGGTTTATTGGTTGGTTTGTGGGATTTTTTTCTGTCAGGGGATGCCTTTTTGGTTCTTAATAGTCAATAAACCACCAGCACATCCTTTGGGTGACAGCTTTTAAACTTGGCAGAGCAAACTGTGGGAGCAAGCTGGGAAATCCTGGGGTTTCTGCTTCTCCCAAAGGTGAAGGAAGAGAGGAATTGCAGTTTTGCCAGTCAGAATGGTGGAACTTTGGAAATTGGGCAAGACACAGAAGAAGAAACTGAATTAATTTACAAATGCTTGGGAAATGTATAGATTACAAAGAATTATAGAAAATTATAATTTGTTGCTCAGCCTTTTCTGCAGTGGAGAGAAATTTTTCCAGCATTTTTGAGGAAGAAAGTTGACCAGGATTTTGATAAGTACCATTTGAACTATTGTATTGAGTTAAGGAACAAAACTAAACAGAAATCAGAAAATGGTCACACTGGTGAAACTCTGGGAAATCAGAATTATTCTCAAAAAGTGCAACTATTCAGAGACTTTATCCCATGTCAAATTGCCCTGTCAAGAAAAACCTTCTAAGAAACTAAGAAGAGAAGGATATTATAGGGATTTATCTGCATGGGGGAATGTGACTCATTAATTAATGAATTAATATCCCATCTTTATTCCATTATGACCACATGTTCTCTTTGGCTGGATCATTAGACTTCCATGACAAAGTGGAATCACTGGCCTAAGATTGGGATTCAATTGGAGGGGGCAGAAAGAACCAACCCCCAGAGCATTAACTGAGTATTTGTTAATATTCCTACTGACCACTTCCTTGCAATCTTTCTTCTCTCCTCCTCTCCTCCCTGTTGCCACGATCCAGAAGGAGCTCGGCAGCCCTTGGTGGGTGAGTACAGGTCCCACTTCAGGCCATGCCACTGCAAATGTGTCTCCACATTTCTTTGACATTATTTCCATCGTCTTTTGCTGAGAAGTCTTTGGCCTGTTTAGTTTGTTCCACCTCATGATGATGGAACAAAACTAAACCAAACCCTGTAACTGCTCCTGCTCTGCCCTTGGTGGTGGTGTTATAATGTTATTAATGCTTTAGCCTGAAAGGGAGGAGGGAGAGATGGGATCTTGGGAAGGAATTCCTGGCTGGGAGGGTGGGGAGGGGCTGGGATAGAATTCCCAGAGAAGCTGTGGCTGCCCCTGGATCCCTGAAGTGCCCAAGGCCGGGCTGGAGCCCCCTGGACACTGGGTGATCTTTGAGGTCCCTTCCAACCCCAACCTTTTCTCATTCTCTCATTGCTGGTTCTGTGGTTTATCTTTGTATCCAACCATAAATCTCAGGTAAATGAGAAGGAAATGCATCAGTGGCTTTCAGTTCAGAAATGCTTCAGGAGCAGATGTAAATCCTTTCACCTGAACATTTAAGGGACAACCCAGGGAGCCATTCCCAGGTTAAAGCACAAAGGAATGTACTCCTAAGTGTGTCCCTGCTGGGGGATCAGTGCTGGTGTTACTGAGCATTATTGTAAAGGAAAGATCACAGAATCCCAGAATCATTGGGGTTGGAAAAGCCCTCCCAGCCCATGGAGTCCCCCCTTGTCCCCCAGGGCACTGAGTGCCATGTCCTTGGACACCCCCAGGGATGGTGGATATAATCACGTTAAAAAACTTGCTGGAATCATCAGAAAAGTCAAGTCAGTGCTTTGTAAATGACTGAATTTATTGCTTTTCCACTTTTCCTTCTGCCTTGCCCTGGGAGACAGGGCCAGCAGGGGTTGTGGGCTCTGGAAGGCACTGGCAGGAAATGGGGGGATTTCTGCAGGGCAAGGGAAGCTGAGCTGGGAGAACTCACCCAAAGCTTTGCTGCTGTGGGTGTTGCAGAGATAATGTGGAATAAAGAGCCTCTTCTCTTTTGGCCACTCTGTGGCTTCAGTAACACGGCTGGGCACTCACTGCAGGACTTGGGAGGGACAGGGACAGCAAAGAGTGAACTTACAGGCAGATCTGTGATTCTGAGGGTGCCACGTTTTATCCTTTGGGGTCCAACAGTGAATTTGGCTTCTGTATCCATGTTTTCGGGGTTGATTTTGCACCGTGTTGCAAAGTGAAGAAAACAACAGACCAGGTTTTTGACTGTTTTTTGGCCTCTGCTGCAAACTCATCTGTGGTACTTGCAGAGCCCAGAAATGCCCTGTTCTCTGAATGTCAGCTGTGCATTTTCCTTGGAGTGAGCCCCGTGTCCTGGCCTTGCAGCTCGAGTGATGGACGTGTCCCACGGCAAGACAGACGTGGCCGAGAGCTGCCTGGAGGAGACAGGAGGGCTGGGAGTGGACATTGTGCTGGATGCTGGAGGTATTCCCACAGGGAAAGCTGCTCCTCACACCTCCAGGCCTCTGGGCTTTCAATCATTGTTTTCCAGGAATGTAGCTGGAAGCTGCATCACTTCACAGCTGCTTGTGCCTGTATGGAACTTTGTGTATTTATCTTTATTCCCCTGATCTCCCTGTGTCCCACTCTAGTGGAAGAATCTCTTAGTCAGCCGCTAAATTTGGCTGAAATTTTCCTCTCTTTAAAGCTGGAAATAAAAGAATGTGTTTGAAGAGCAGAGCTGTGACATCAGTGTTTCTGCTGCCTTGTTTTAATACAAAAAATTACCCATAATTGCCAGCACTGTATTCTAAACCGACTCTAAAAATTGAAAACTCTGACGTTACTGTTGAGAGTAATATTTTATATATAAAAAAATATATAAAATACTCAGAGTGTAAATAAAATAGGAAATTCAGAGTTTTCAACTGTTTTTTAGCTGAAATAACAGAAGAACTTCTCGGGACTTCCACTGAAACGTGTGAAAATAAGTATTGAACTTTGTAAATTTTCCTCTGAGCTCAAATGAGTTTATTCTTCCTCCCCAGTGAAATTATATAGTGCTGAAGATGAATCAACTCCCAAATCCCAGCTGCTGCCTCACAAGCACGACATCATCACTCTGCTGGGGGTTGGGGGACACTGGATAACAACAGAGAGAAACCTTCAGGTAAAGAGCCCCGTGTCAGTGAGTGTTTGTACCACACAATGGAGAGATACACACACACAAAACTATCATTCAAACTTGGAAATATTGTAAATGTTCTCAGTTTTAATAATGGGCCAGGGGTGGGGGGGTTTGTCTGTTTTAGCATCTATATAAAATAACCATTTAACCTTTATTTTTGTATGGAAAAATGTAACTAAATAACGTTTTTCTTGCATTTGCTTAAGCTGGATCCTCCAGACAGCCATTCCTTGTTCCTTAAAGGAGCCACAGTGTCCTTCCTGAATGATGAGATATGGAACTTGTCCAATGTGCAGCAAGGGAAGTATCTCTATATCCTTTTGGTGGGCATTTGGAATTCTGGTTGGTAATAGGAGTGAAAATACTGAGAGATTCCACCCAGTCCTGTCCCCACAGGCACAAAGGCAGCACAGTGAAACTAAAATATAACAGACATGGGTTCACCTTGTCTTTGCATTCCTTTTAAATATATTGTGGAATTCTGGAATGGTTTGGGTTGGAAGGGACCTTAAAGCCCATCCTGCCATGGGCAGGGACACCTTCCCTGTCCCAGGTGGCTCCAATTCCAACCTGGCCTTGAAAATGTCCAAATTTTATTACAAGCAGTGCTGCAATAAAATATATTCATTCTGGGAAAAAAACCCAACAATATTTTGGTTCAGGATTGTACCAATTAATTGAAGATTTGATTCTCTAGGTTTTTATATTATAAGTGACATTCTGGACTTTTTTTTTGTTGTTCTTTTGGGCACTAGATGAATCATCTAAACTTCATGCAGTCAGGTTTACTGCAAAATATTTTGGCTTTCTAACCTTTCCTTTGTTTGCCACATACAGAAATATTATGTACATAAAATCTACTTATTGTTATGTACATAAAATTTATGGAGGAAGGATGTGGGTGTGGGAAAAGGAATGATGGGAAAAGGAATGGCTAATTTGAGTTGGAGCAGCTGGACTGAGCTCTGACATTTCCAGCCCTGGAAGGTTTGTGTGGTTTGGATTTAAGGAATTTGGATTTTAATTTCTTGTGAAATTCTTGAGCATCTGGCATGAATGTCTGAAGAAATCACAAGTTGATGGCTTTGTAAAAGGAGTTGGGTTTCAAATATCAACCAGATTGCTCCTAAAATGAAGGATGAACCTTATTTTTTGATTTTCATGTAAAGACTAAATGCAGCCCCATCTGTTGTGCTGTCATGGATGTTAGTCATCAACTCACAGATGGCAGTGCTGCTCCAAGAATTCCCAGGCCCTGCTGTGTTCCCAGTTTTATTTGGTTTATTACCTCAAGTGCCTGTAGTAATAGTTGGGACAGTTACCTGGTCCCAAAGTCTGTTCTCTTCATCCTGTACAGAAAATGCCATTGATTAATTGATTAATGACTGATTAATGTTTAACTAGTGCAGGCTGCACTTGTATTTCATACCGAATATCTTCATATTTAATACTCAAATATTGAACATTTTCATTTTGAAATATCAAATATTTTCACATTGAAACATCCCATATTTCATTTCCTCGTCCTGTTTCAGGAAAGGAGGTTTTTGATAGATAAAATGCAGAAATCCGATGTAAAGTTTGGAATTGAGCTTCATTTCCATTTTGCCTTCATCCTGCTGGGTTTGTATCAGTGCAGGCTCTGACCAAGTGTGACTATAAAGAGATTTCTGTCTGGCTCCCTTGTTCCTTGACAGTCCTCTGGGATACCCATCCTGGAAGATATCATGGAGAAATTATCAAGTGGCATTTTCAGGTGAGAGATGTGTTTTTTTTTTAATTCAGCATTAGAATTAAAACACCCTTTCCAGCACTATCACTCCTGAGAAGAGCTTCAGGAGACAGGAAAACTCCTATCTCCTGAAAAAATAAGGTGGGAATGGAAGATCCTTTCCCTTAAAGCAGGATAACTGTTGAGCAAAACCCTAACCACCAAAACCCTTTTTCCCCTGTAAGGTTGTATTTTAATTAAATTCTGGTTCCTGTTTGCTTTTAGGGCTTTTCCCTTCTGTGCACTCAAGCAAAGTCATAAAACTTTTATTTTGTGTAAGGAGTGAGGTTTACACAGTGAAAGTAAAGTCTGTCCTGTGGCATTTCTGTAGATCTGAGTGTGCCCAGCAGACACTTCTTACTTTTCATTCCAGGCCTCAGCTGGATGAACCGATCCCATTGTATGAAGCCAAAGTTTCCATGGAAATTGTTCAGAAGAATCAAGCCAGAAAAAGACAAGTCATCCAGTTCTGACACACAATTTCCTCATTTCTAAGCCTGTGAAAGACAAACGTAACGTGTTTGTAGAGTAAAGCAGTGTACACCTTCAGACAGTTCTGTAACCAGAATTTAAACATCCTTTGTACCTCAGCACAAACAGTCTCTGCAGCTCCTGTGACTTCAGGGGGTTTTAATCCACTTGAGCAGAATGTTCCTTGACATACAAATCTTGTCTGCCCTGACCCAGTTACAAGTGGCAGTAACATCTACAGGCAAACCCAGTTGCTGTTGGTTTCCAACCATGAGAAATTAAAGAGGAAAAGAAATTGGTGTTTTTTATTAGTCTTTCTTTCTTTCTCCACCCCTGCCAGGAGTCACCTTTACAGTTACTTTTGCTTTGAGCACACTGAGACCAAGTGCTACACTCCGAGACTTTAATCCACTTTTAAAATTGTTAATTAATGGAAAGACAGGGAAAACCATCGAGGTTGGCAAGGATGCCTGAAGGGAAGGCCATGGTACCGACAGCAGGAGTTTCCTATTCTGTCTTTAAGCAATGGGACAGGAAACCTGGTAAATCCAGAGTCCAGGAGCTGCTGGAATTGTGTCAGTGGGATGGTTGAGGCACTTGATGTAGCTTTGGAATCCTTCCCGTGCTCTGCTTTGTCACTTCCCCTCTTTAACCCCAGCAGAGCCCGGAGCCATCTCTCCACATTGTCCATGACTGTGACCCATCTGCAAGGCAGTGCTTGGGAAGGAACTGCATTTTTCTTCCCTACTTGCTCTGATTGGGAAGCAGAAATATTTGCCCTGTTCAGCTGTGCTGTTCCTTTGCCCTGGGGAGGGCTCAGACGGGGACACTGGCACTTCAAACCAGTGTAAGGACTTGGAAAACTGGAGGGAAGTAGATTATCTGGAACCACAAGGAATCTGTCTTCCATCACTCACTGGACTTGGAGCAGGTGCTTCATAAATAGGGAAGCCTGTGAAAAGAGGAGTAAATCTGAGTTTACTGCTTGTGTGATGCAATGCAGCCCTGAAAAAAGTGATTCTTTTAAGCCCACATGTACACATATGTCCAAAGCATGTGAATCCTCCCTTAGTTCCACAGTTCCTCTTTGTACCCAACTGTTGATTTTGTCCTGACGTTGCTTGTTTAGCTTAAATATTTGCAAAATACAGCAGATCAGAGGAAAAAAATTTAAGAAACCACCGACAAAACTGCAGAAGATAGATTTAATAGTAGCTTTTCTTTTATTAAATCTTTCATTATTAGATATGTTGATCCTAAGTACCTCTTGATGGCTTTTGACCCCAGTGTATTTCTCATTATTTGTGTTATTTCTTGCGCTTTTTGAACCCTGTGTAAAACACGGTGACTACTGCAATCAGAACTAGTTCTCTATCCCAAATAAGACTTTAAGACTAAAAGCTTAGTTTATTTGGGATAAAACGCTTAGTGCTTTAGTCTATTTGGGATAAAAGACTAAACCCAGCGTATTTAATATTACATCTCACACCACTGGAACCAATTGCCGGTATCTCCACAGGTGATTTTGACCTGGTGCAGCCGTGTGGCGATTTTGATACACCCAGCACTTGCAGCTGGTTTACGAAGGAATTTGGAACTCTTTTACATTATTTAGCAGAAATTTCTTTATTCTTTCACTGTTTTTCCCCGTCCCGGCCGGAGCGGGGCTGGCGGGAGCCGCTGTCCCCTCAGAGCCCTGAGGGCGGGCGGCAGCAATGGCGGCCCCGCGCTCCCTCAGCGCCGCCCAGGGGCGGAGCGGCCGCGCTTTGGCGCCAAGACGGGACCGCGGCTCCTGAGGGCTCCGCT